>WAAD01015778.1:65406-490089 GCA_013389945.1 Fregata magnificens
ATCGTAAAGAGGTTTTGTGGTTGTCCCCCGTGCAGTTCCCCCCCCCCCCCCCCCGCAGGGATTCAGCCCTGGGGAAAAGCGGTGAGAGACCCAACCAGCCCCATGCTCCAGAGAGGGTTTTTTCACTAGAAAATCAGCCATAAAGTTGCTTCTGGGGCTCACGGTTACTTTGGTAACTGGAAGGTAGCTTCAGCTGTGTATATCAAGGCTCAGCTGTACTCAGCACTGTAAAGCCAGAGCAGAAGATGGCTTCATGCCCAAAGAGCTCATGGTCTACAGTGAGAGGTCCCAGCTGGACACTGCTGGCTGTGGGGAGCAAGCAGCTGATGCTGGTTAGCGTGGGAGAGACAAGAACTTCACTGTAGGACAGTTCTCTGTATCACTGACCTGTTCTATGAAAGGGAGCTCCTGGGCTCCCATGAAATTTTGCTGGTTTTAGTCTTTTCAGTCTCCTGCTTCCTTCTCTTTGCAATAGTCCCCTGAACCACGAAGCTCGCAGCAGGACTGGTGCTTCTGAGGCCCCCCAAGCCCATCGCAATTATGTATGGAAGGTGAGGCTCAGGCACAGCTTGAAACCCACAGTCAGGAGGACACACAGAAAAGTCTTGAACTGCTACACAGTCCCCACCTTAGTGAGCAGCTAGACTGTCTCATCTTCCATAGAACTATGTAATATTGAGAAGGTTAATGTAATTCATTATTTTTTTCAGTTCAAAAAGCTTAATGTTTTGCAACTCATATGCTTATTTGCTTCCTAAGAAACAGCAGATGCCACACAGTGCGAATGTGTTATGCATTGAGATTGCATTAATTCTTTATTTCATGTGCTGGAGATACCCTGGAGTCACCAAATTCAAACCAGATTCAAACCAAATGTTAAAAAAAAATCCCAACAAAAACCCCAAAAATCCAAAAACGGTGGAGACACGGAAAAGGACCAGTGAGAAAAGTCTGTTACGCTGTCTCCACCGTCTGTGAAGCAGCAGTCGCCAGGGGAAAAGAAGTTTTGAAACAATCCAGGTAAGTCAATTAGTTTTGCTTCATTTCTTCCTGATCGTTGCTTTGCCTTATCACGTTTCAGCACACTTTGCTAGAATGTGGTGATGTGCACCATGGCTGCTGCTGGTTGACAAGTGCTGGTAAAGCCATGTGGACGCTCATGGATTATTGGGGAGATTTTCTGGGAAGAATCCTCTCTGAGTGGAATAGGACTCAGTCTATCTGTGGGGCTTGTGGCTGGTTTTGACCAGTTCCCGCTTTTTCCAAGTGCATAAACACCCTGATCTTTGGCCTGGCGTACGGGTAAGGCAAGGATGAACTGGAGGAACACAGTCTCTGGTGGCTGTAAAGTCTCTGTGTCAATAGATTTTTATTTTATTTGGGGAATGGCCAGAGATAGGGGTCTTGGGGAAAGTCTGTTTGCTTGTCTCCCTCTTGTCTATCTGCTCTGCCCTGAAACAAGCCAGCAGACCTTTCCGGGGAGAGGTGGGGGAGTCGGCATGTGCGGGCTGGCGGAGGGGACCGGCCCTTCATCGGGGACCCCTTTGGCTGCGGTGGGCGGCTTGGTGACACGCTGCTCTGCTGGCAGCAGCCATCCGGAGCCAAGGGGTAAATTCGACCCCGGTGCAGGGCACTGGAGGGGAGCTGCTGGGGGCTTCTGTCCTGCAGCACTTTCCTGGGGTTTTAACACTACAGAGTTAAAAACTGAAGGTAAACTGGCCCTGCTTCCCAGGGTCAGAAATGTCTGGAAATGATCAATCTGGAGCTGTCAAAATGTTTCCTTCAGGTTGTTTTCGGCAGGGAGCTGACCTGCTTGGGCTGCGCCCTGCTCAGAGCAGAGCCCAGTGTTTGCATTGTGCCAGCCCGGCAGTTTCACCGATGCTTGGCGGAGTTGAGCAGTGTGGTGGGTTGACCCTGGCTGGGCGCCTGCTGCCCACCAAAGCTGCTCTATCCCTGCCCCTCCTCAGCTGGACAGGGGAGAGAAAATATAATGAAAGGCTCATGGGTTGAGATAAGGACAGGGAGAGATCACTCAGCAGTTACGGTGATGGGCAAAACAGACTCGGCTTGGGGAAATCAGCTTAATTTATTACCAATCAAATCAGGGTAGGGTAATGAGAAATAAAAAACTGAATCTTAAAAAACCCCTTCCCCCACCCCTCCCTTCTTCCCTGGCTCAACTTCACTCCTGATTATTCTCTACCTCCTTCCCCCGAGCGGCGCAGGTGGATGGGAAATGGGGGCTGTGGTCAGTTCATCACACGTTGCCTCTGCCACTTCTTCCTCCTCAGGGGGAACTTCTCACACTCTTCCCCTGCTCCAGCGTGGGGTCCCTCCCACGGGAGACAGTCCTCCACGAACTTCTCCAATGTGGGCCCTTCCCACAGGCTACAGTTCTTCACGAACTGCTCCAGCGTGGGTCCCTTCCACGGGGTGCAGTCCTTCAGGAACAGACTGCTCCAGCGTGGGTCCCTTCCACGGGGTGCAGTCCTTCAGGAACAGACTGCTCCAGCGTGGGTCCCCCGTGGGGTCACAAGTCCTGCCAGCAAACCTGCTCCAGCGTGGGCTCCTCTCTCCACAGGTCTGTAGGTCCTGCCAGGAGCCTGCTCCAGCGCGGGCTTCCCACAGGGTCACAGCTTCCTTTGGGCATCCACCTGCTCCGGCGTGGGTCCTCCACGGGCTGCAGGTGGATATCTGCTCCACCATGGACCTCATGGGCTGCAGGGGCACAGCCTGCCTCACCATGGTCTTCACCAGGGGCTGCAGGGGAATCTCTGCTCCGGTGCCTGGAGCACCTCCTCCCCCTCCTTCTCTGTCCTTGGTGTCTGCGGGGTTGTTCCTCTCATATTCTCACTCCTCTCTCCAGCTGCAGTTGCTGTTGCACTGGTTTTCCCCCCCACTTCTTAACTCTGTTATCCCAGAGGTGCTACCACCATTGCTGATGGGCTTGACCTTGGCCAGTGGCGGGTCTGTCTTGGAGCCGGCTGACATTAGCTCTATTGGACACGGGGGAGGCTTCTAGCACCTTCTCACAGAAGTCCCCCTGTAGCCCCCCCCCAAAACCTTGCCACGCAGACCCAATAGAAGCAGGAAAAGGATATGCAGGATTTTGGGGAAAGAAATGCTCTCCATCAGTCTCCCTTAAATTAATCCTCACCACCCTCACAGGCATCACAGCAGTGTCCTCTGAAGGACATCAGACATGTCTCCCTCTTCCATCCTTGCTCTGACTGTAGGGTACCTTGGCTATGACCCTACCCTGGGTACCAGAGTCTCGTAGCTAACTTTGCATGATGCTCTGCCATGGAAAACCAGCTTAATCTGAGTGTCTGCTGGTGCCCATCTCTGAGCTGGGCTGCTCGGGGGTTGTGTGGCTGTCTCTGGATGGAGCTGCTTTGTGCTCTGGAGAAGGAGCCAAACGCTGCTGCTGGCAGAGCAGCATTTGGCAGCGGTGCAATAAGGCATTGAGGGCACACACTGAACAACGACTGTTAAAAAAGATGTTGAAGGACGACTCATTAACCAAAAGTCATTTGTCTGAGGCAGGGCTGGGTGTCCTGTGGAAAATGGTATACCACTGTATGGTTAGAGCATGGATCATAATGGGTATACACAAGCGGCGCTGCATGGAGGCTATTCTGGCAGCTCTATTTCTGGCATTCTGTAACTTTTGAGTGCTTGCTTTTGCAACCTGAATAATGTTCTTTTAAGTGTAGAGTTTGGGGGTTTTTTTAAGGATGTAATTATAATCTTGTTCTACATAATTTAACAGCATCGAGGCAGCAGATTTTTATCCAAGGCTGGAAATAATTGTTGGGCTAGCTTGTTAAACAGCTGAGGCGACACAAGGGAAGGACAGAGGTGCATATTTCCAGCCACATAACAGAGAAGAGGACAAGCCCGCCCACGGGTGTGCATCCACAGCCTCTGCAGCGAGTGGGACGGCTTGTGAGCTTGGGGCAATGGTTATAGCATTGCCAGGCTCTAGGCAGCTCCTGCAAACCACTGTACGTAAGGGATAAAGATCACCACTGAGATATCTGCACCACAGACGCAGAAGACATTAAGTGGCTATTTGGGACTTAGAGCCACGTGCCTGATGGCATGCCCAGGGTGGACTGCCACCTCCTGTCCTGCTCTTGGAGTGAGGTGTGAGCGCTTTGGGGGTTATCTCAGGCATGGGGCAGCAGGGTTTGGGGGCCGGGGATGCGGTTCAGCCCGGCAGAAGGGTTAGTGGCCAATGACTGTGTGAGAGGGCCCTGGATACTCCTTCCTCAGACTCCCCTTTGGGGACCCTTGAGTCATTTGTGGTAATGGGTCCGTAGCAAGCTGCTGGTGGTGATGGCCAGCACCCAAGTCAAAGGGCTGGTGACACCAAGGCCTCCTTGCCCAAGCGTCTTAATTTGGGTTAGCGCTGACCGGTTTACATGGCTCTGATGATGGGAAGTGGATGGCATTTTGGCTTTGCTTCTCCTGCTTTCCTGCATGTGTTGACTAGCATGGCCAAGTCGTCACCTGGAGAAAGGCCAGAAGGGGTGGGAGGGGACAACAAGTTTCCTAGATCATTAATTTGTTATTTCTGGACAGAATGTTACTGGCTCGAGATGAAGGACTGCCAGAGACAGCAGCAGAAACCTGGGACTGCAGATGTTTTCTCTCCTTAAGGTGACTGCTCAACAGCACAGAGCTAACGGCAGGACACCAGAAAATCGGGAGCAGTGAGTGCCTCCCAGATTCCTGCATGCAGACCTGCGGGAGCTCGGGAGCAGGCACCACTTGCTGTGGGGGCAGGGGCGCCCAAACTGCCCAGGCTCCCCTCTGGCCCTCTGCGACACAGGCTGCAGTCCCTCACTCCTGGCTCCTGTCCCAGGATTAACCTGCTGGTTGGAGATAACCACGTAAAGACCTGGTTTTGACAGCAGAGGATCTGAATTCCCTATAATGCTGGTTCTAATTTTGGTGCTCCTTAGCACAGGGAAAGCCTCCTGGATACCTCTGCCTGGTGTGCTCCATAGGATGCTTTGAGTTAAGAGTGAAAAATTGAGTGTGGTGGAGTATTAGCAGAAAATTTGTTTTGTAAACGGGATTGATCAAATTCTCCACTCACAGCCAACTCCATCCCAGGTTCTGACTCGGCTCCTGTTCATTCGACAAGCCCCATACTCAGGACACTGGCCTACCAGGTGTTGGGGTGTCCTTTCCCCGATGCCACTGGGTGCTGCTGTCCCCAGAGCCCAGCCCAGCGTTTCTGCTGCCCTCTGCGTGGGTTTTGCAGCACTTGCAGTCCCTCCTCGCCCACTGCCCAGCTGGTGGGACCCAGGTCTGCTGGTTTGTCACGGTGCCTCTGGTGATCTCTGTGGGGATGTACCGTGAGGGGACTTGAGCAGCTGAATGTTCAGCCCCCAAAGCAGATGAAAATCTTGGTGCTCGGTAACGCAGCATGTCTCGAAGGCGGCTGACCCTGTGTGTCTGCTCTGTGCCGCAGAGGAGGAGGTCTGTCTTCAACTTCTTGTCTTTGATAAACAGAGGAGAAAAAAATCACCAGTGACTTTGGAGAAGGTGGACCCTTTGGGTCAGTAGCATTGCAAAGGAAATGTTTCCCAACATTTTTTTTTTGAGGTTTGTCTGACACAAAACCCTTTGACATGGAGCTTGCTGGTAAGTTAATGATGCTGTCCCAGCCTGGGTATGAGCGAATGCGAGTGGTGAGCACCTACAGAGAGTACGAGTGTGGACAGCTTCGCTGCTGGAGGAAGTACTTGCTTTCCACATTGAGTCACTCGTTGGGCTGCTCTTGAATCCTGATTTGTTTGAAATCAGCGGAGGTTTGGCTACTGATCTCAGTGGACCAAGGTCAGATGTCCAGACTGGACATTCTCTTTCCTTGGAAATTTTTTTTTTGGTTTTGATACTGAATACTCAAAAGTGTTAGCATCTGGTTCGGTGGGACTGATAAGCAGCCACTCCTTGGGAAGCAGAGATTTGTGAAGGGCCATGTGTTGTGCCCATGAAATGAAATCCTGGGCATTATTTCCAAACAGAGCGTGCCACCTGCACAAGAGTTTTGTGGCCTCGGACTTGCCTTTGGGCGTACCTCCAGCGGCAGGTCTGTCAGCAGGAGAGGCGGTGGTAGCCGGACCGAAGGTTGTGTCTGGTGCGTCCCGACTAGTCACACTGCGACACCCAGTGCTGCCCCTGCGGAGTGAGGCCCCCAAACAACTCGTGCCGTGGGAAACCCCCGCGTGGAAGCAGATGATCCTCGTTTCTCCTGGGCAAAGCAGAACATCTCATTTATTCGTGTTTGCTCTTTGTCTTTTTCCCTACCTGCTTTCCCACTCTTTCCTGGAGGCTGTTTAATAGAAACATTGGACTGATGGGACTTGCACGTGGCAGTTTACACGCTACAAAACAGCACGCTGTAGGACAGATTGCCTGGCCTGTGTTTTGCTGTTGGGTGGGAGAGAATGTCTAATACTTGGAAGCTGAGTCCCAGCGACTCCTCTGTGCAGGGGCGGGAGCTAGCACGTGCCAGGGAGGGAAGAGAGCGGCCGGCGGTGGGAAATGCGCTGCCGCTGGTACTAACTTGCTTTCCCACCCGTCTTTAAGCATATGGTAAAGTGGTGCAGAGGAAGCGGCAACTAATTACACCGGGACTCCCTCTGTGTTGGGTTTTGCAGCCTTCTGCAGTTTTAGCAGACTCCCGTTGTATTGTTCAGCTGTCTTGCTGCATTAATGGCTTTGAACTCTTGCTTGTAAGGGGAGTGATTAAGGTGTTGCTGCTTAGTCATCACCCTTTGCTTCCTACTTAATCTGTGATGAATATAACAGAGCTTATGTGCACGGTGATTAAAACCATAAGTGCCTTCCACGTGGAAGGGTTTCAAAGTGTTCTTCCTTCTTGCCCGCTTGATTTTGGGTCTGGAGCTGCCCGGCAGCCTCTGGCACAGGAGATCCTTCGCTTGTGACCTGGAGTTAAGTGTGTGGGTGGCTGGGTATTAAAAAGTGCTTTTATAATTAAATGCGGAGTAGTAATTGTGGTGATGCAAAAGCATAGCCAGGTTGGAGACTTTAAGAAGAGAGATGATGATGAAACCTCCCACCTTCCTCATATACATTATCACATAATACATTAGAAAGTCTACCCTAGGAGGCTTTTTCTTGAACGTTTTAGCCTAAGTTGTGTGGGAAGGATGTTTTCAGTTCCACACCATTTTAGCTGGTTTTTTCCTATCCTGCATATGGGATGAAAAATGAAAATCTTCAAAACTTTCTGCAAACTGAAAAACCTGAAAAAAATAAAGTTGGGTCAATATAAAGAGCTCAGTGGGATAGTGGCAGAACACTCCATTTCAGGTTCAAATTTTATTTGTGTGTTCTTCCAAACCAAATTAATCTAACTTTTGGAACAAAGTGGTGTATTAGAGATGGTATATTTAAAAATGAAGCTAGCTTGGGGTGAACTGAGTGGCAAAAAGAAACTTTCAGCAGTTTTCTGACATTTTTCCCTATAATGAATTAGAGATGGAGGACACTCATGAAAAAAATAGCCATAATTTTTTTTTTTTGCAACCTGTAGCAGGGGCTGAGCCTGCTGTGCTGTACCAGAGGGGGTGAACACAGCCGCTCCCCTAAATCTGACCTGCCTGACTCCTTCTGGAGACGCTTCTATTTCTCACCTGTTTTTCTTGAACTTCCAAAGTAAACAAACCTTTTCTGTGTTTTGGATGAGAAAGCTGATTCCCCATCTCTGCTCATCTTTTTTATGAGTCATTTGCTGCTCTTCTGCCTGGAAATGGCCGTGCTTTAGTATTGCTGGGCACACAGAGTTTGCAGAGCATTTTAGAACGAGCATCTTTTACCCTCTATATTACAATAAAATCACTAGGCAATGAAATACGCTAAATTCTCACATGAATAAATGTAGTTCAGTTAAAAATATATACTCACCTACCAGCTCCCTGTAGGAAAATGGAGAACTATAAAAAATAGACAGGCTTGTATGGAGGGTTCTGCTAATGTTAACACATTTTTCAGTGTTTGGAGAAATTTGGTTCATTTAAAAAAGCCTGGTGTGAATTCACCTGGCAGCATTTCCCATTTTTTTCCAGATCATTTCTGAAGGACAAGAAAGTCCTCTGTGTGAAATGAGGCTTGTTTTACATTAAGCAACCACAGGTTGGGGCCAAAAAATGGCTTGTCAGGGGACCGGCACGTGGCCGGAGGTGGTGTGGCTTTGCCGGACAGCACGCGAGGCATCCGCCCCTCCTGGTTCACTGCAATCTCTCAAAACACAAGAGAGGACACGGCTTGGGAGAACCAACTCATAACGGGCCAAGGGCTGTGCTGGCCGTGCTCCTGGGGCTAAAATGGCACGCCGAGTCTGGCCACCCGGGTGTACCGGCCATGGGCTCTGCCTGCAGGGTCCTCCCTAATTTGCAACAGCTCAAACAATTGAATCGCGTGACCTGACCGCTCTATTTTGCGTAAAAAATATTAAGCTGGTTTGGTTTAAAGTGCACAGAGTACGTGTACACGAACTGCTCCCCGGAGCAGCAACACCTTCTGCGGGGACATCCGCACCCGGGAGCGGAGCTGATGTCTGGAGGCTGCTGCCCCACACAGGTAATGATAATGGATAAATGCTCCTTTGCTCCTTCCCTGTGGCTCCTAATTTAGTACCCGCTATGCTCTTTGAGGTAGGTGCTGTGCTTTGCTTTACTCATGGTAAGGATCAGTGATGTCGTCTGAGACGATGATCACCTGAGCCTGGCTGGAGCCCAGCTGGGGCTGCTGCGGGTTATGTCTACGTGACTGATTCTGCACTTTGCTGATGGGTGAGAGAAATGGAAGAAAGGAAATGCGTTGCTGGTCAGCCTCAAAAAAATAAAATGTTCAAAATGTTTGGTGAACCGAGCAACTGCCGATAGTTTTGTTTCACGTCAGAGGAACTATAACATTTATTTTTCACGCTTTCCTAATAACAAAACCCCTACCCTCACCCCTGGATTTTAAAAGGCAACATCAACTCAAACTGAGAAATGGAAACATCTTGCTTTCAAAACACTGAAACAAAATGATGGATATTTACCCCTGCTTTTCAGTCTTTGCTGCACAACAAAAACAATTTGGCAAAGTTTGTATCCAGTTGTGAGATGTTTGGGTACGCCACAAACTATGGGTGGTTTCTTCCTGCAAAACTGAGTGCTGGGAAGTGACAAGCGTTCAGAGGAGCAGAAAAGTGAGGGGTTTTCCCAGATCTTTGATAGATGATGGTGGTAGTAGATAGACGATAGTGCAGTGGCTAGCGGAGAGCGGATGCTACCGTGCTCAGGCTCTGGGTCTGTGAAAAATTTGTATTGCTGCAAAGATATTGGTTCAATCCACTTGAATGGCTGCAGCTATTTTAATAAGGGCATGACTGCATGAGAAGGGAAATTAGCTGACCAATTTTTAAGGTGGCATTACCTCGAAATTGCTGTTCCCTTTAGACGTTATACTAGTACAGTTGTACTGCCGTCAGGTCACAGCTTTCATAGTCAAACAAGTGCAGGAATCTGCTTGGACCAGGCTTACACCAGCCAGTTCTTTCTCAGCAGCTTCCTCCATTGAACTCTTCTGTGGCTGGTGATGAGGATGCGAAGCCAGCAGCATCCCCCGCCTTGCCTTGGGACTTCATTCCCATTTTTGTCCCTCAGGTTTGAAATCACTGCAGTTGTGTCTTCCCGAGGTGTGTGCAGGCTCTTGTGTTTCCTGAGCCCTCTCTCCTTTCTGCATTCACCTCAACCCGCCCCGGACTTGGGTACGCTTGCACTCTGGCTACGTTTTGTAAGGTAAAGTGACTTCTCAATTAGAAAAGCTAAACCAAAATAAGCTCTCCGTTGTCCTAGCTGGCGACATTTAGTAAGTCTGCTGCAAGGTGCCAAGTTTCAGAGTATTACAGCAGGGATGTTCACGCTTCAGCTTCGGATTTAGCTGTTCAAGAGTAGAAATAAGACCTGACATAATCTAATTAAGAAAATAACAACTATTAAAAGATCATGGTAATTTGGCACCTGGAACACTTATGCATGCTTTAAATCCCGCAAGGGTGCCTCTCATAGGCTTATGATGCCTTGGAATACTGCGCTGCCCTTTTCATATCGCGCTTTTCCATGCGGGGGTTTTGCAGCACAGGTTGTTGCCTGCTGTCCCAAAAGCCCAGCCGGGACATCAAGAGGCAAAATGTTTGTGCTGGGAAGAGTCAAGACGGGTCTCGGAGACATGGTGGATTTGCCTGATCGCTGACTTTCACTACCATGTATTTCTCATTCATTTGAGCCGCCTACAGGAACATCAGTTCCTTTCGCAGGGGATAAACGTGCTATTAAAATGGAAGTAGAGAAAGAAATAGCATAGGGTAACGTCCCCTCTGAAACACAACCCCTCTCTGGGGCAGCAGGAGTTGCTAAAATCGTGCTTGCAGTGCTGACGCTTCGGTAGGGGGTTAACTGTGCCAGTGATCGGATGGATAATTCCCTTTAAAATTATTGTTTTACCTCCCTCCATCCAATTACTCAAGTTGTTTTCCTATCCCACAGATCTCTCTGTTAATGTCAACAAAATGATTACAGACTGCAACAGCGTCAAGATGTTTCACCCACAGGAGCACTGGTGAAATGTTTATGGTGCAGCATGTTGAAAACAACACTTGATGTGTAAATGTCAGGACAATCAGCTTTCCTGTCACCAGAACCAAAAATGCACAAATCCAGGTGACAAAAATGTCACACGCGCAGCCAAAGAGCTACTTTATCGCAGGCCACGTAAGTTGCCACAAAAATGGCCAACATCAGTGTCAGTAATGGCGTGGAAAAGCTACCGCAGCGCTCTGCTAGTGACGTCGTGCGCCATTTCTGATTTGGGAATCGCAAGCGGCAGCACGGTCCTTCCGTCGGCATCGGTGACTGAGCTGGTGGTGGGGAGATGGATGAAGGACATCCATGAGGATGGCAACACCAGCCACGGGTCAAACCTCTCTGCCTGAAGGGAAAACAACTGTGCTAAGGATGGAGATCCACCCTGGGAGCCACCTGGGCTGTCTAGAAATGGGCCAAGATGCCGCCTCAGCTGCGTGGCTCTGGGGGCCTCGCCTAGATACCTCCGCTCTTGGCAAAACCTGCAGAATAAGGTTTTGTAACAATGATGAGCATCTGCAGCCTGGAGCCCCTCGTGTCATGGGCACCAGGCGAGGAGTCGCCGTGTCCCTGCGCGGCGGTACCCGTGCCCGTGCGGCGGAGGGGTGGGGTACCCCATCTCTGTCTCCCCATCCACGCTGGCGCCTGGGGCGAGACACGCTTCCTGCTGGCGGACGGGTGGTCGAATAGAGGTTGCTGGCAGTCCACCAAAGACTTTGTGACTCCAGTCCCACTGACGCCGAAGGTGCCCAGATCCGCTGATGATGGTTTCTGCGAATCCCACGGATTGATCAAAACTACATTTTTGCAAATAAGCCTTTATGGATTCCCTGTTGCATCAGCACTCTTTATTTCTTGGTAATAGAAGCTACAAAGAAAACTGATGAAACAAGCCAGATCTGAAGGCAGAAGATATTGAAATCTGGAAGATTTAATTTAATATTTTTATTACATATTTTTGGAGCCCTGATTATACCCCCACCCTCCAGGAATTTATTTACCTAAGGAAAATTATACTACTGATTACAAGATTGCAGGTTCATTTTCACTGCTGAGAACTCTTTTTTTTTACAGCTCACGTTACACTTGCATGACTTGTAAAGTTTCGTAACATCTTGAAATTTTTAATGCTACATTGCAGAAAGGTACTTATATATAGACGAACTAGGCAGAATACTTGCTTTGCAGTCTTTTTGAGGGGGAAAAAGTTAGTTTCTTGGTTTGAATAGGCCTGTAAATGATTTCTTTGAATTATTGGATAGTGAGTTCACAGGGTGCTCACAGGAGCTGCCTTGCATTTGTCCTTCAGGCTGGGTGCAAAGTGAGAAACCGTGGGAGGTGCCTTTAAAACATAACATAAGAAGGAATGCTTTCTACAGGGGAATAAAAATAAATTATGCAGAAATCGTGACTATAGTGTGCATGAAATTATACTGGCAAGATCCCCGTGGTAAATATTTGACAGGTAGGACAATGTCTTAGTCAGAATCTCGGTTTTTCCAATAAATCGTTGCACCTGGGCCTTTCAAATCATAGTTCATGTCAGCCAGCACTGCATACTGAGTTAAGGTCAGGAGAGATTTCCAGATGTATTATGATGATTATCTAACAATTCAGTTAATAGAGCCATAGAATTGGATGAGATTTTTGTCAATTCCGATGTCACAGCAACAGAGACCTTTGACTGAAACAACGTCATGAATACTGGATAAGACCCTGCAGTGCTGCTCCTCCATGTTATGCTATTATCCGAGGATGAAGCTTATAGATCTATGAGTTACGCTGTTCACTTTCCAGTTGGTAAAAACAAAGAAAACACCCCCCATAATCAAGTTCCAATACGCAACTAGATATAATATAGCTTTTTCTTTATATATATATCTGTATATATATCAAGTAAAAAAATCTAAAATAGTTGGAAGTAAAAAATGAAAAAATAGCTGATTGTGTTATTTTTTTCTTTACAGTGATATGGTAGCAAATACAAGACAAATGAGTAATAAACCTTTATATAAGGTGTTCTGGTCCCATCTCCATCAATAGAGCTCAGACTAGAATAGAAAATGGAACAAAGTGATTTTTGTTTTTTGGCTACAGCTTCTGCAAGTGACGTTGATAAGACAGAAGGAAATTGATAAGACAGAAGGAAATTAGAGCACTAAATAAAATAAAACTCCAAAGTGTTTTCCAAAAGACCTTAAACACCATAGGGTAAAATTTACTTCTGAACTGGGGGAGCAAACACAAAGCATCACCAAGTCCTATGTAGGCTGAACATACTGTATGCTTATCCTGGCCTCAAAACACATCCCTTTTGTGCCACCTTACCGTAAAAAAACCCTACCGATGCTTTTTTATTTTTTTTCCCCTGCAGCCGATAATAAAAAAGCAAAGCCACAAATTCATCGAATGGACCGAGCCAGACGTGAGACCTCAGTGATGCGCAAGTGGTTGGCTGCCCTTTGTCCAGCGGCGAATCTCCCCCAGAATCCTTTACACTGAAAATGTCAATTGACTAAGCTTGGCAAATGGTCACACTGAGCCCTATTTTGGCTGTAGAAAAGAAAGAAGTACTAGTCTCAGCATAAATCAAGATTATATAGACGGTCAACACAAACCAGTATTTTTTTCAGTTGTCTGCATAATAATAACATCATGTTTGCATATAGAACAGCTTTTGCATTATTGCTCTACTTAGAAGAATATAGTAAGGAACTTATAACAGACTTGCACATTACAAACTTAAGGTTCTTTGGTGAAGAATGAGAAAACAGTATTTTTGCTGTAATTAAATCTCAGAGAAGTTTTCGGTTTTATCTGTTGATCCTTTGGATTCTCTCACAGAGGAGGGAAAGGTATTGAGTCAGCTTTACCATCGCGACGATGGCGACCCCGCCGATCATCATGCAGGTGGGCCAGAAGAGGGAGTGGAACAGCACATTGGAGCTGTACAGTTTGGTTAATATCACGTTCTTCTGAACGCCTTCGGGGTCGTAGAAGCAGGAGAAGCGTTGGTACTTTCGGAAGTTTTCCATCACGACGTTCACCAGCGACATGGATTCCTCATAATTCTTGCCGCACTTGGGTATGTATGAACACTGGGAAGAAATCAGAGGAAGAAAAATGCATCTCCAAACCAGATACAATGTCTGTTTTCAGGTGGCAAGCAGGAAAATCTCAAGATGATTATGCTTTTCGTAATAAGAGTGGAATACTATTAAGCTAATAATAAATGTATCACAGACAAAACTCAATATTTTGCACATCTACAGAATTCCCCACTGGACAACCTCCAAGTGCTGTACAAACATTAATGCTTTAATCTGCACAGCGGCCTCGTGAGATAGGTGAATATATTATTATTGCTAATTTACACATGCAAAAATGGAACTGATGAAGTACCTCTTCATCTTAAGTGGCATGCATATGCTCGCAGCTAGATGGGTAATTGACTCTCTGTAAATACAAATCTGGTAGTTCAGATCTCACTTGGATTGGATCAAAGTGATCATAGTGGGCACAGGAGTTCACTCACAGAGGAGAAGGCTGATGAGAGACCTTTATACACATTCCCGTGGGGGTAATGCCTCGATTAGGGGCAAACAGATAGTCTAGGAGAAAACGCAGTTTTCCTACTGACAACCCGGAAGACTTTCATTCAACCTCTGGCTGAAGATCAGCCTGGCTACTGGGGTGGCTCTTAGTCTTGCTTTCGCTCTCGACCCCAGCAAAGTCCAACAGTTCCTTCTCTTGAAGGCGCTGCTTGAATTTCAGTCTCAGCCACAAAGAAAAGGAGATTTGGGGGTGGGTCTGTCTAACACAGTTTCAACCTAGCGTTCCCAAAGAATACTAAAACCAAGTTAATTAAAAAACTAGCTTATGGAGTCCATGCATTGAAGATATTCCACGGGACAGGTAGGATGGTGGTCCTGGGCTGTGCTGACCATTCCCTGCGAAGAGCTAGTGTGGGCTGGTGAGGTGGTGGGCAGACACACAAGGATTGAGGCCACATCTGGATTATGACCTAGAGCAGAAACACCTGAATTTGCGGTTGCTGGTCTGGAAGAGGATTGATGGGAGCAGCCTGGGGCCCCTCACTCCGTCCTCTCTTCTAGACACTTACGCCCCTCCACACCTGAAGGTTTTCTACACCTGCACAGGATTTTGGTTGAATTCTCTTCCTAGGCAAGAACTGCTTCAGGACAGGGGGAAATCTGCTGCTTAACTTCTTGTTGAACGTGCGTGGGAGGACCCAGCAGGTCATTGTTCCCTGGCAGTTATGGGGTGATCGTGGGTCCCCGCAATGCTCCCTGCCTGCGCTGCTGAACCTGCTTGTCCTGGGTGAGCACCTAAAGTAGTTCCAGACAATTTAATGAGAGAAAGTGAGTTTTGCAAAGGAAAAAAGCTGTTTTGATTAAAATAACGTGACCCATGGCTTTTGATTATTACTGTTTTAATGTATATACTTTATAAATGTCCCTCAGTTCTTTGTCATGACTATGCTGTGACTTTTTGTAACGTACTGCGACAAATCTCTAGTCCTAATAATGATCAAAGGATTAACCTTATGGCAGGATTTGATTGATTCACTGGCAAGTTTATTAGCACAGAATATTATTTGAAGCGTGGCAAAAAGATTGTCTGGTGGTAGCAGACTGGAGGACTAAGGGTAGAGCATGGCAGCACTGCCATTATGAATATTTCATAGAGCTCTAGAAATTAGAGATGGAAAATATCAGGGCAGTAATATCTCATCCATCTTCCTGCTATTGCAGGTCTGCTCCCTCCAGGATATTCTCTTGCACTCTGCCCAGCTTTGTCTTAAATGTCCAAAGCCACAAGCCTTCTTCCAGTGCCTATGACTCTTTAATAGATCATAATCTAATAAGTAGGGGAAATTTCTCAGTGAAGTGTACCTCATTTTCTTTTACTAAATTCTGTGCTATCACTGTCATAACAGCAGTATTTCCAGCTCAGATTTTTTTTTTTTGTTGGGCTTTTTTCTTGCAAGTTTAGTACTATACATTTTTGTTTCTTGACATCCCGGCTGTTACTATTCTGAGTGAGGAGATTAAATGAGGACTTGGCCACTCTTGCCAAAGCCCAGCCCTCCCCCCTTGACAGAAAACGGCAGGC
Organism: Fregata magnificens; assembly: GCA_013389945.1. Taxonomy (NCBI): domain Eukaryota; kingdom Metazoa; phylum Chordata; class Aves; order Suliformes; family Fregatidae; genus Fregata; species Fregata magnificens. The sequence goes on from WAAD01015778.1 coordinate 81,216, forward strand.
ACATAAAAGCCCAAATGATGACAGATTCCTGGACTCAAAGTCTGCGGAAACGTCCCAAGGGTGCAGCGGGGGCAGGTCTGACTTCCTGCAAGTCTGAGTGTTTTCCAAGCATTTTCAAAGGAGACCTGATGTTGAAGCAGAACTTGAGGTGTTTCCTCCTACACCTGATGGCACACAGCTGTGTCGGGCTGGTTGGGCTGCCCGTGACATGAGGGTCTGGCAGCATGAAGCTCTGAAATGCAGTTGTGCAAGGGAGGTTCATTTACTTTGCCTCTCCGCCAGGCTCCTTGTGCTGAAACCGTCTCTCTCCAGGCTATGGTCTCCCATGCACTCTCCAAGACCTGGGTGCCCTTTACTCCGTATGCTATCTGCCTCGTCCCAGTTCTCCTGAGCTCCTGGAGGCATCTTGGCCTCAACTTTGAGGAGCTCCTCAGCACAAGAAATCGCTGTGTGCATTAAGTTGTGGTTGTGGGGTGCTGCAGGCCCCTTTCCACTCCTCGGCTTCCCCAGCGAGATCCCAGGGATAGCACAGGGCTAGCCCTGCCGTGCTGTGTAGGTCATTGGCGAGCAAGTAGGTAGACACGGATAACGGGACGTTTTGAGTGTTTTCTTTGATTTGGTCTTCATTTAGTTTTCTCCAATGCCCGGCAGGGAATTTTATATCCACAATTATTATGCTGTACCCGTGAATGTAGACTACTAAATCTATGCTGTTCTGTTACACCTCTGCATTGTCAAACACTTGGAAATTTGCAAATCTGCAAGTCAGCAATGTCTGGCTCTCTACCTCGAGCGAGGATTCTGTGATATGATGTGAGAAAAGTGGTTCTTGTGTTACTTGCAGTCTGAACCCAAGAAGGACGTCCTAGACAGTTACAGAGAGACTTGTTATTGCATTTCCAGCTCAGCTGTTCTAATTTAAAGGACTGGATAGGTAGCCTGTATGAACCACCTCTGGACATGTCCAGTCCAATGCCCTGCTGAGTGCAGAGTTGCTCAGGGACTTGTCCAGTCAAGTTATGAATATCTCCAAGGATTGAGATCACACAACACCTCCAGGAAAGCTGGGGGCAGTTTCATTTAAGACAACGAAGTTACACCGACAATCCTATTGCCAGAGAAGTCCCCAGTTCAGGCTGGGCAGTGAAATACATGGCTCTTACCATGTGTCTGTCGTTGGGATGTATGTCCCTGTCACGCTAAGCTTGGAAGCTGGGACTGGAAACTTTGATAAGATGTGCTGTGGCAATCTTTGTGAGAAAGTGGTCAGGACGTCAATTTACACCTCTTTTGGAAAGTGCAACAGGTTTGAACTGAGGGCTGAAGGAGGAGCTTTGTGTCTGCGTTGGCCTGATATTGATTGCTGCAGACTGAATTCTCCAGCCCCGGCACAGAAATGGGTCTGCTGGGAACCGCAGCTGAACATCGCCGCTCCCCCCGCACCAGGCAAGCTCCTCCCTGCGTTATAAATACCTGAATGTTCAGCGGGAAACCATGAGATCCCCCATCATTTCTTAGTCTCAGGCAGTTATAGCTGGCATAACGGTGATTAAAGCCTGCTTGTTATCTCACTTATGGAGCACGGGTATAAATCAGCGGTAGCTCCGATGACATGAAAAGAATCAATATGATATAGGATGAGATCGAAACGGGGCCCCTAGAACTGCTTTAACTACTGCAGCCCTTCCTCAGGGTGACAGCCTGGCTCCGTGGTCTGGGCGCGAGGGGACACTGGCCGATTTAGCTGTCCCAGAGGCTGTTACAGCCTCTGACAGCTGAGAAAGGGAAGTGTAGCTGTGAAAGCATTTAAGTCGCTATGGATGAGGGGCTGCGCCTGTCTTAAAGGCTAGAGATAAAGTATGCACAGCGAGAGCAATGAAAAGCCATGAAAAACATTGCGTGCTTTCCTGGGAAAGACTCAAACAGCTCGACTGGCATCCATTTACTTCCCACTGATTCCCACCCGAGACTGGCAGCAGCACGCTGTAGATCTCAGTATAAATTGCACCTACTCCTTACCGCACCTTGTGGGACAACAGCTACATTAGACAGCAAGTCTCCTAGATTAATCATTATTTAAAATCAAAGTGCATTTTGCTCCATCCACGCTAGCTGGCGGGGAGAGGAGAGAGACGGGCTCTGCGTGTGTGGCGGTGCTCAGCGAGACAGAGAGGTTGGCGGGGGGATGCTGACCTTTTGAAGGTCACTGGTGTTGGCCTCGGAGGGTAAGCACCGTGCTCTGCAACATCCCCAGTAATGTCAGGGCTCAGTGAGCCAGGGATGGCTTTTTTTTTTTGTTTATTTGGCAAGGAAAAAGATAGGAAATGTAGACCTGAGTAGGTGGATGGAGAGAGACAGCTAGCACTCAGCTGGAGCATCGCAAAACCAGCCGTGCTCAGGGCTGCTCGTCCTGCTGCACGGGACTGCTCTCCAGCCGGGGGAGAGGGGGAACCCATCGGGGCGGCTGAGATGGGTTGTGCTGATCTGAGCTCGGAGCCTCTGCCGATCCCAGCCGGGCACAAGAAGGCAGGTATTTTATAGACATTGCAAACTTCCATTCAAAACTGTGTTTGGATTCAGATCACATAGCCAGCAGCATGGCAGGAAAACCTAGGAATCCTCCTGAGAGCAGAGCTTAACCTGTAAAACAACCTTGGGCAGGAGAAGTATTAACTGTGCCTACATTAAATTAAGAGGCAGGCGGCGGCATCTGGGAGAATTTCAAAGTCCATTTCAGCAAGGAAAAATCATCAATAACAGAATGTGGAGATTTATGCTGAATCTCTCGATTTATTTGAATTCAGCGGAGCACAGAGACCAATCTGATCTGTTTTAATCAAGTCGGGGCATGAGCGTCACTGGATTTTGCTTCTGCCCCAGCAGAAAGCGGGGTCTGTCTTGCTGCAGGCTTCACGAACGGCGAGCGCCTCCTTTCCGCACTGATGCCTAACAGGAGGGGGAGATGGGGGCACTCTTCTCCATTTCACACTTCAGGTCCCGAAGACTTCGTCTCTCAGCCACAGGAGCTAATTATCCAGCAGAAAACCGGCCCGGTGCAACCACGCCGTGCTTTGACTGATTTTAATATCGCTTCATCTTAATATGCAGAAGTAATTTGGTCTACTGAACTGCTGCCATAAATAGAAACGCAATAGGTTACGTTGTCAGCAGCCTGAACCGGGGCTCTGCTGTTACGGGCTGCGCTTTGCCAAGCGCCCATAGTTCGGGGTTCAGTCACCTTGGATAACGAGGTAGTTAATGCAAATCTGGCACTTGTAAGTCTAATGACTTAGCTGCGTCCCGGCTCACTGCAGCTTGCAGTCTTGGGTACCCAGGCGCTGTGGATACGAAGAAAGGGAGGTGGGGAGAGGGACATTTCTTAGTCCGATCCTGCCTTGCTACGCGGAGGGAGCAAACAGCCACCTGCGAAGAGGCAGTCGCTTGCCTGGGTGTGATGCACAGCACTGCGTCACCTGCACAGCTGTGGCTGGGGGCCGGCGGGGAGATGCCTTCTGTGCATCCGCTGCGTTCATTACAGCCTCCAGACAGGAGCTGTCTCCGTCCCACCTGGATGGACTTAGGCTGGATTTTGTACTTGCTGAAGCAGAGAGAGGAATTCTTCAGCAGATTTGTTAAAAACCATTTTTTGGTTCAATGTCTGGAATCAGGGAATTTGCGTGAGAAAGATGGGCTGACTCCTTAGCTTACACATGCCCCAAAGCCACGTCTTTTATTTTTATGCTGCTGCTTTTATCTTGACAGTCCCTGCTCAGCAAACTTTCAGCATCTTTGCACCGTCCGCAGGGGTAAGTGCTGTGCCTTGACCCCAGCAGGACAGCTGACCTCGGCGAAGATGCTCAGGGTGCAGAGTTTGTCACCAGAGGTGGAGACGGAAACGTGCCTGCTGTTAGACACGGGGCTCTCGTCTCTCCCTGTCGCCTTGCCTGGCCCCGCAGCAATAAGGCCGCTGTGGATACTCCATGCACGTGGCTAGGGGTGTTAGCTATCACACAGATCCATACCTGGGTGGGAAGGGACTTGTCCACAGCTCCACAAGAACGTCAACGTGACAAGTGCTCAGCGCTCGCCTGCACCTGTGAAGCACTGGTAAAGGACGAGGGAGGCTCCAGCCCCCGGGGCCACCAGCCCGTGCGGGACGGGCTGCGCTCCCTGCATGGGATGGAGGTGGAAAATTGACCCCTCCAGAGATGTAAGCTCAGTTTGTGCACTGATTTCTGCTTTCTCTGCTCTGTATTTACCAGGGAAGCAGGAGCTGGAAGCCTTTACTTTACTTTAAAGTGAAGAATGGGTATAACAAGGTGAGCAGCCCTCCAGAAACCCATTTAGGAAGAAATTTTATTCCATGCTCCTACCTCAGAATTAATTTTCATTGTTTCCTCGGTGTGGTAGAGCAGAAGCTTCTGGCCAGAAGAGGTGAGATTAACGTACACCTGGAGGCAGGGGTACTGAGAGATTTTCCAGCAGTCTGGACCGCAGCTAAATGAGCAGTTGAAGGTTTCTGTGATGGATGCGTTGAGAAGCGAGCACTGAGCCTCTTCTGTCCAGACACTAAGTAGGAAAAAAAGAGACGTTAGAGCATGGCAAGAATGGGCAATAAGCACTAAACACAGCTCAGGCTTTCCATCAGGGATATACCGGGGGGCATCTTGTAGGAGATGGCACATGTTGCAGGGCTTTGAGCAAAGACCAGGCTTTCTCACATCACGCGTCGCAGACAGAGTGTATCATTCTCTAGTACCTAAAGTTTGTGCTTTGAGCACAAAAATAGCTGATTCACTTATGTCTATATATAGATGAAAAGGGAACTGGAACTTTTGGTCTGGAGAAGGTATATTTGAAACCAAAGGGAATCAGCAGAGATATCAGAGAAGAAAACGGAGCAGCCTGCCCCAGGAAGAGCACAACGCATGCAGTGCTGCATGATCGGATGCCCTAGACCAAGACTTGATGGTTAACCACCAAGTCCAGTTCAATTTAAAGTGAAGGCTGGGAGGACGACTTTGAATTACCCGGGTACGTATATTCATATGCATGAAGACACAGTAACACACAAGTGGCACCGCATGCAGCTCCACCTGTGGAAAGGCTTTTCCTAGTGGCAGCTTGCTCGGTTTTCCATAAGTTAAGCCAGCTGATGTAATCATTCTGGAGGATTTCAGCTTATCTCCAGTTCACCAGAGGCTAAAAGTGGAAGGATGGAGCCTGGGTGTGCACTGGCGACGTTCACCTGGGTTTCTTGCATGTATTTAAAATTCTACGGCTGTATTTTCCTTAGGGACAAGAGCAGAGGGAAGGGCACGCTGAGGGCTCTGTGAGAGGCCCTTCACGGGCTCGGGGAAAGGTATCATCCCAGGGCTCCCCTTTAGCCCCTCTCAGCCCCTCGGCTCACAGCCAGCACGGCTGTCCTGCCCCTCACCGTGAACGGGCTGAGGGTCTGCCCACCCCTTGCCAAACCTACAAAAGGCTTTACACGGTAAGTGATATCAAAGATTTCTGGCGAATTCTCTTGGTATTTTACTTTGGCAGTAATTCTGCTGGTCTATTCCATTTCACATTTATATTAAATTATGCTATGATTTCGGAGGGGAAATCAAGCGAAAGGATTTTTTTTTCCCCTCCCAGGCAGTATTTTGTTGGAGGGGTACTGCTGTCTGTAAAGGAGAATAACCCCTAAGGAGATCTGGCTGTGCAAAGAGAAGTGACTCCTGGGTTGTCTTCTCCTCCTCACTTTCACCTTTCTGACTGCCGTTTTATTCATGCATGGGGGTAATAAAGTAACACCTACCTACGACAGGCTTGTGAAGATGGAATATTTGATACTTCGTAGGTGTTTTGATATCTTCTGGCAATTTTCCACATAGTTTGTAATATAAATCATCTCTTTCCACATGAGCAGTTTTGACCTTAGCAGCCTCTGCAACTGACCCTGATATTGCTGAAAGGTCTGGGAGAGCAATTTGGAAAAGCAAATGCTCTTGGATGCTTAACAGGTCTTGATCTCTGTTTTCAAAATCTAAACTTTGCCTGGATTTAAAAAAGGGACAAATACCTTTATTGCACAAATAAGATGCTGCAAATCGGTACGGCTCCTCCTCAGGCATTGCTATTTTTTCCTTATTGTTGCAGGGTCAGGAAGGAATGTTCTCCTGCAGGTACACCAGTGTAATTGAGGATGTTCACACCAGTTAACTGCAGGCACTTATCGTACATGCCCGAAGAAGAAGCCTGTGGTGGATAAGCCAGAACGTGCCAGGTATTGGCTGCTGCCTCAGGGCGGTTTTGGGCAGGACAGACTAATGTTTCGAGCCCCAATTACACATTTTTCATTCTCCTAACTCCACTGATCAGGGCAGAAAAAACATTGTCGACAGTCTTATTACAGTCTGGGCTGGATTTTAAATAGGGCTGGGGCTTGAAAACTGATTTCAGATGCTGCTAATGAATAACAGGCCAAACTTTCTGCTCCGTGGCAGACAAGGAAGCCAGAGAAGACCTCAGAAAAATTAAGTGCAGTTCAGTAATGATGAAAGATGATCTTTCACTTTCAGCAAATTACTATATTTCAGGAGGATTTCACTTGTTAAAATGGAAGTAATAACCTACATGGAAAACTACATGTTGCAAAGCAGCTTGATTTCTTTCCCAAATTAATTTGCCATTCTTCATTTGAAAGGGCCTTGTTTCTCGAGGCCGCTAAATATTTTTGCTGTTTTCTCCTGAGTTTGACTGGGCTTTGCAGCAACAGCCCCGGAGAGGCTTTCAGGGTTCAGCAGACTGCCGACCAGCAGATGCGGATATTATACTGGTGTTAAACTGTGGCAAGTCTAAAGCCTATGGATCAAGATTTCGTCAAACAGGGATCTAATTCTTCCCTCACTTATGCCGGTATTACTCAACTCGCTTTCACTGTAGTTATGCCTAACTTATCCTGGGGTAAGGAAATGGAGAATCAGGTCTATGTTGACCAAAGGAAAAATTATAAAGCTTTAATAGAAAGAGTCAAAAGAATAAGCCACGAGAAGTCAGCTCGAGCAGAGAGTGTGAGATCAGGGTAACCATCACGAAATTACCTTTGCATGTAAGACCGCAGCAGGGTGATTCCCAGGAGAAAGTACATCATGATAGAGCACACCATCATGGCCAGCCCGAGGAGTATGGCCCGGTCTTCTCCGGCTTTTAGGGCTGTGACTGTTTTCCTTTTGTCCAGTAGATCATGATCCCTGATTTTTTGGTAAATATTTCTGAGGTTGAAAATAATACATTCTTATGTGAAGTTCATATTTAATCAATGAACCCTCTACAGGGTGGGTAGTTCCACCGCCATACCCATCTCGTGAGAGAGAAAGGCTTAAGGGTCTTCAGGTGTCCTTTTTCATCGGATTCACTCTGACCTGGTGGAAACTTATTCATCTCCAAAATAAATTACAGCCATTTCTGAAAAGGTAAAAGCCTCTTATAGCAAATATAAAGATTAGACACTTGTGCCAGCTCAGTAAATCCTTTGGTACAGCTTCATTGGCTCAGCTGAATTATACCATAGGTGAATTTGACCTGTCGATGCCAACTTAGGCCACTAGAAGATGTTTAGGTATATGAGGTGTCTTTTCTTCAGTTGAATATGGTAACAGGTCTTATGTTACCGTACGTAGAAAATAGCCTGAAGAAAGTCATCGCTAAAATTATCTGAAAGGACCATGTTCTTTTTTGACTGCCTACAGGCTAGTGGCTTGGGTAATTTTCTGCCCTGAGTGTGACTCAAAGCTCATGAAACACTATGGGGATTTTGCAATTGATTTCTGTGGGTTTTTTGATTGGGAGCTTATTTACTCTATTTATAAAATAGCTTTCTGGAAGCCCAGTTACTCATTACAGTGAAAACCCTCGCAGAAAATTATCCACCATAGCTATTTGTTCTGGGATTAAAAAAGAGAAGATACAACAAACCATTCCCCCTTCAGCAGAGAGACCTTTGCATTTTCGAACCATAAATCCTTCTTTCATCTCCAAGCCTTTGATGATTCAATGGGTCATGAGGACACAATGGTGAAGAAGGAAATATTTGAGTACATTTCAAACACACTCAAACTTTGTGGGTTTAAAATGTACTTACAGACCTGAGGCTGGTCAAAATCTCCTGTGTTTTCTGTTACGGTTCTTTTGAATCATCCAGGCAGCACCCGAAGCATGTGAACCGCACACCTCTGAGCCCTGGCACCACCGTAACATGGACATAGTAGTACACGTGGAAGAAGTTCCTCTTCTACTGTCTGCAAAATGGCAGGTGAGCAACATCAACATCACTTTGGGCTCTAGCAAACCCACCACTCATTTAAGCTGAAACCACCATGTTTCACTCAACCTTGGAAAAAAGCACTGTGTGTCAGACCAACCATATAACTTACATTCAGCAACAGGGACAAAGAAGTAAGAGTTAAGACAGATGTAAAATCATACATAAACACAGTAGAAACAAAAAAATAGGTTTAATCACAAACTCCCTGGAACCGGAATTGAATTTGTATTTAGATGAGTCATAGCCAGGAAAAGCACATATGGTGTGGGGCTTCATGGCAAAAATTTTGCTTAGATGGTACTGCAGTCAGTAGTCTCCCATACCTAAGACCCCTTGAGGTTTCTTCATCCGACTGTAATTTACATCTTTAGATGTCCATGGTTTCTCTTCAAAACCATCCTTTAAAGCTTGTCAACATTTTCCTAGTTGGAAATGAAATGGTAATTCAGCCTGTCAAATTTTTCTCTCATATTGGGGAGAAAAGAAATATTGTGAACTGGCAGATGCAATTGCCTTCAAAGAAGTAATGTAGAGTAATAATCTAATATTACTTTTCTATTATTATTTATCAAACTGTATTTAACTCTGAGAGCTGCTATTAGGATCTGCATTGCTCCCAGATGGAAGCAGGCAGGAAGGCAGAGATTGTCATGCAGTTCCAGCGCATTAACCGATCACACAGCATAACTTATGTCAGCGTGTAGACATAAAACAGAGACAGTGCGATGGCTCACTACCGTCACCAGAGCAGCTAGGACGTAAAAGGGATACAAATGGACAATTTAAAAACAAATAGCTAATTGAGAATAGTTACAAATACTTCCCACGTGGCCTTGAGCCAAGAAACGTGCGATGAGAGGTAAAAAAGGGTGGACTGAAGGGTGTGTCGTAGAAATGATCTATCTGGCAGGTGACTGGCAAAGGGGACGGTGTGTGGTGACCGCCTGCCAGGCGGATCCCCCACGCTTGCCTGCCATGGTAAATAAAGCTAAATAAAGCTCTGCCTCGGGGGTCATGCTCGGAGCAGTTGTTCGGTTGCTCTTCTACAAATATTTGTTATTCAAAGCCCTGAACAACGGGAAAGTGGTAGCCTGGTGCACCTTACTGAGGGCTTTTTTTTCCTGAATCCCTGCCAGGAGTTGGTCCGGTAACAGACGCCAAGGCGTGCGGTGGCGTGGCACGTGCCAGCACGTGATGCACCGGTCCTGACGCAGCCCAGGGGACATGCTGAGTAACCATTCCTCCTCCTCCTCCCCACTTGTGCCTGCGCCGGGGAGGTGCCAATTCGCTCTGTACGATACTGGGAACATCTGCTATTACCAGACTTCACATTTTTGCCCCCAGGAGCCCCGGTTTTTAGGGACGCGATATGTCGTTCAGAATATTTTGCCACTAACAGAGCAGCCTCGGCATCTCCTTAGCTGGATCGGCAGCGGTGGCCTGCACACGTGCGTGTACTGCTCCGTGGGGGAGGATTTTGTGTATGTGTGAACTTTTGGCGCAGCCCAGGGACCTCTTTCTGCTCGGTGAGCTGGAAGAGCACCATGCTTAGCTGGCTGATTTTGGATCCCAGGGCTGCACAGCCCCAATTAGCTGACTGCTGCGGTGTGTTTAAGTACAGATCACTGCATCCCAGACACTACTCACCTAGGTGACTCCATCTAATACTTATGGTTACCTGCGATAACTCCCCAAATATGACACCGAGGGGGGCTGTTTGTTTTTAAAGAAGTCCCAGCTGTCAGAACATGGGGTCTCTCCGCCCTGTGCAGAGACATTTAATAGAAAGCAAGCCTTCAAGGACAAAAGGTCTTTGCTCTCCTGATCATTTCCAAACTGAAGTTCTCTCCTGCTAAATCTCTGTGTTCTTTTTGCCAAATTGCTCAGAGAATACGGGCTGGCTGCTCTACCCGGGCTCAGCTGCCAGAGAGGAAATCTCAGCCGTAACCGTGCCTGCTGGGGAGAGAGCAGAGGTTTCCCTCTCCATATCTCTGCACAGCAGCAGTGCGGGGATCCCTCTGCAATGTGGTCAGCAGCTCCTTACATGATCTCCAGAGGAAGGTTTAGGGAAGACCTGCGTGATGAAATCAGGCAGCCCAGGTTACATTAGTCAGCCTGAACCCGAGACAGTCAAGGAGAATTACAGTGCCAGTTTAAGCCTACTGGCCTTAATAAGAAATTCTACGTCTTCTGTGGAGTTACTCATATTTTCTGCAGCCAAGACCTTTCTTCGCCATCATGAGGGACATGGCCTTTTAGCACTTGGTTATGTGAAGGACAAGGCATGCCACATGCACCCTATGTGCTCTGCTGGTGCAGGACTGCTCTGCAGCTCCGGGGATATGATGAATTTATTGGCAGGTATTAGGAATGGTCCGGTATGCCAAGGGCTTGCAGCTGGGCCTCGTAGAGCAGAAGAGGCTAAAGTAATGCTTCTTCTGACCCAGTACAACAGCTCTTGTTTTGCTCCAAAATGGGTAGATCCAAGAGCACTGCAAAGGGGGTCTAGTTTCCTCCCTGAAAATCTAGAATAACCAGGCACCTGCAATTACTTCATTTTTAAAAAAATATACACAATTTACATACCCTTAAATTCCTTCCCTTAGAAATGGACCATGGTGTCGCACCGAGGGAGATGCTGCCTCCTCCAGCAGTGCGCAGTCATGGGGCTTGTCAGATGAGGCTACCTGCCTGCCTGAATTATTCAGGATGACTTTGAATTCTCATTCAATTCGCTGATATCACCGTTATTATGCAGATGTCACTCAAATTACCTCATGTTGAGGTATTTACTGATACCAGAAATCCTTGAATGCAAGGGTCAAAAAACCTCCTGTATCTTACCTGCAGAATTCCCAATGCTCAGGGACTTTTCTGCTCAGAAGCCGATTTCTTTACTTTTTTCTTTACAGGGTATATTTAGCTGCATCAACTTTTGCTATTAGAGCTATGGCAACGGGAAATCTCTCTGGAGCTCTCACAAAAGTCTCAGTGATGGTTGTAGAAGGATTCCTATCAATTTGAATAGATTTTGTTCACTCAATTCCTTCCCTCTTCCCCACCAAACTGGACCAAACCAAACCAAACCAAACCAAACCAGTGCTTTGATTTTCCAAGCTTACAGTGTTGTGGAAAACATAATTGACAGCTGAGAAAGAATGAGGGCTTGACTAGGTTTCTGAAGCCTAAAAAGTGGCAGGCGGGGAACAGCAGATGTCTAAAACGGCAATGAAATACATAAATTTTGGGCTCGATCCTGCAAAAGCAGATGCCTGAGAGACACCTTCCACCCAGGAGGAGGTGATTCATCCACAGCAAATGACCCGTTGCCGCACAGGGTGTTATTACGGTAGACCCCTCAAAAGTCAGCAGTCACGGCATGTGTCAGGTGAAAAGCTTGCTGCCCCAGCTGACAATCTTCCTGTCTGAAGTTTAAAGAGCAAAAATTCCTAGGAAAGGGTCATTTAGAGGAAGTCAATTCTCTACAATGCACCGCCTGTTTGATATAGCGATGCTGCTGGTGACCTTACATGTGTTGAAATCACTGCCAGGTGCTGACAGATAAGTTTCTCCCACCAGCAACACTTGCTCTGGGTTCACACCTCCCTTCTGCAGTCCTGAGGCCGCGGTCAGCACTCCCCTATTTCCATTTTCTCTTCCTTCCTTTCCCTCCTGCATTTTATTAATCACTCACAGGGTATGAACAATTCCTTCTGTACGGCTCTGCAGGACCACCTGGGAAGCAAACCCACCTGAAGGCTTGAAAAGGCTTCTGAAATTACCACGGCTGGTGTGTAAGTACAGAGACACTGCGCCCTACCTCCCTATTTCTGCAGGCAGGTGGGGACGAGCTCTGCCCAGGGTTTAAGCTGACCAGAGGCCGGTGAGCCCTGTTTAGCACAGCGCTCAGCCCAAGTTAGTAAGTCCCACTGAAAGGCACGGTGTGAGCTGAAGGCCATGCTAATCAGGAGCACGTGGCTTCCAGCCAGCCCAACGTGTGGGCAGATATCTCCTACAACTGTCTAACCTTGGACCATTCTGTCCATGACGATGGTTTAACGCAGGAGAACATTAGCCTGGGGAAAATTCAATTAAAGAGGAGACTTGCAGAAGTACATGAGGCAGTTAGATAACCAGCTCCAACCAAAAGTCCATGGAAACCTGCTGCCAAGCTGGCCTTTGTGGCTTCAAAATATCTGTTTGGGATCGGATTATCAAAAGAGCTGAACTCCTATGCAGCCTTTGCAGAAAAGTTCAGCAAATGGACCAATTCTGCAAAGAGACTCGGCGTCCCGAGGGCAGCTCTGCTGCCTGAACTCACGAGCGCATTTTCCCAAGCCGTTGCCAGCAGTAATGTCTCATTAGAATAACTGAAGTGTGTGTTTTGCTAATTGGCACCGTAGATACATTGACCTCTGTTTTTGTTTCACTGGAGTCTGATTTTTTGTGATTACATTTAATAGTGACTGCAAGGGGAACTGAAGGAGAGGAGGCAAGAGAGGGAAGGGGGGAAGAAAAGAAAAGAAAGGGAAACGTGTCTGGTTGTGACAAGACAAGCTGTCCGGCGAATCTCACTACAAAGGAGAGAGATTTTGGAAGGATGAGTCTGAGCGTTACTGACAATTGTTCTTTCCTCAGTGATATTTAACTTCTTTCATTCCCAGCTGAGTGCTGCCTTTGTCTGTGGACTTAAAACCTCTCCTTCCCTTTCCTTCTCTTCTGTGTAATTCCCTGCTCCCCTGGGAGATCCGGTAACTCATTTATTCCTCTGTCTCCTTCAGCCTATTCCCTCCAGCAACACCACTAAGGCGGGCTGGTGGGCTACCAGTAATCAGCTGACTTTCAAGCTGCTTGCCATCCCCCAGCATCTCTGCAATGCATTGGGCACACGCTCATCCTCACACACCCACGCATATAAACAGAAAACACCTCTGACAGCTGGATGCACCATCCAGACGTGTAAAAGTTATATAGGGCAGTGATTTGGCTGGGGGAGAGGAGGCACTGTGTGTGTGTTGTCCGGAGGGAGGTGTGGGAGTGCTGTGGAAGCAGCACACCTGCAAAAGGCATAAAGGCTTCACAGGGGTTGGAGCTGGGGCTGCAAACCTGTGGCTGGGGATTAGTGTGCTTTTAAAAGTGCAGTGTCTGCGTGCTGACCTCAGAGACGGTCATGGTGTGCTGCTGATGACCTGGGGACAAGAAAGACTTTGGCCGTGGGTCTGGCATTGTCCCTCTGCTCTGTTTCGGCTTGGCACGTTAACCCTGGCACTCACCAGCTGGTCGGGTGGGTGGCGGAGCAGTAGCCGGGGCCGGGGGTGAGAGGCGAGGGGGACGCACCCTTTGCGTCCCTCCTACTCCTCCAGTGGCACCACTGAAGAGAAGCTACAGGCCACACTCTTAAAGATTCAAAACCCGCAAGAGACAATCAGCATAGATGCTGTTTACCTTTTCTCATCATGTCTGTAAGATGTAGAGCTCCGGCCACTGGTCCAAATAAACATTTTAGAGGGTTGCCCAGTGTTGGCTTTGCTCGCTGCAGTGGGACGATGGAAGGACCTGGGGGAAGAGGCATAATTTTTGTCACTGCCCGTCCAGTGCAGCAGACCACATTATATCCAGCGTGCCAAATCCCCTGTGGCCATGCCCAGTGTGCTCTGAAGATGGACCATTTGTTAACTCAAGGTGAGATGTAAAATAATGCGGATGACAGATCAGCGTGTGGGAATGAAGGATAAATCTCATTAGCCCCACTGGCAAAACGTGATCCTGTCTAATCAGGCTTCGCTATACTCCGCACTGCAAAGGATTTGCACCACGGACAAGAAATCATCGGTAGCTTAAGAAAAGGTAATAGCTGCATCCGATGATCTCATGGCAGTATTTTGGGGGTAGAAAGTGGCTGTTGTTTAAGCACACACACGTTCATTACAGCTTATCGGTTGTACGGCAGCCCTCAGTGCCATGAGGCTCTCAAGGAAGGTGTCTGAATGAGGCACAAGTACGAGATGTAAATGCAGCATTTTGTGGAAAAGTAACTGATGTGACAGCGATGTCTTTTCCCACAGAGAAATTACTGTCCCAAAGGCATTTGGCCAGACCGGTTAGATTCCTGCCCAGGGCTTCTTTGTTTCACAGCAGGGTATGAGACCTGCTGCCTTCTCTCAGGCTCTCGGGGTCTTCTGAAGAGGGGAAAAGTCTGAGGGGTTTCATTTTGGGGACTGAATTTGAACCCTGTACTTCAATTAGATCTCACAGAATCAGAAATACAGAGTTGAAAGGATCTCAAGCAGTGTTGCTGCTCTCTTGCCCTGATTCAAGGCACATTCACTATAGCTATGTTATTCGTAGCAGATTTTGGTTATCCTAGATCAACTGGATGTGAACAACCATCTTTCCAGACGGTGACTTCATTACTAGGCTGGAAGCATAGGCTGTATTGGACCTGCTAGTGAGGCTACAGCTCCCCTCATAGCTCCTCCTAATCTGCTCCTGGTTTTAGTGAGGCTCAGTTAAAATATCGATCTCTGAGAACTGGGCGCTTCTCGGTGAGGGCTGTATTTCACATCATTTCATGGCACAGAACTTTGTGCTTTTGCCGCATTCAGAGAAAGGCTTAAGAAAAAAAAAGAAATATTCCAGATACCAAATACTTTAATGCCAAAGTTTTTCATACACTGGGGGCTCTTCTTTAGCTCACCGAAAAATAAACCTGGCTGTTGATGCTGTCAGCAGAGAAGGCACATGAATTCCTCAGCGGTCCTCGCCTGAAAAAGTCTGTAATGTCACTATCTACATAATCATGCAAAGGGCTAATTTCAATATTTGCATAGTGGTGAACCTGAGAGAATACTTAAATCCTGTAGAGGTGGCTGCAGGGGAAGACTGATGTGGACGGGCGCCAAAATCCATCCATATGCAGACAGGTGGGCGCCAAGGGACCAGGCTGTCCCTCTGGACTCAGCCCAGAGCCCCACCACGGGGTCAATGGCGCAGACCCAGGCCAAACTCACAAACTGGGCAAACTGGTGACCCTGTCACCTCCTTTCTGCTGGGGTCCTGCTGCTCCCTGTTGCTGTGATGCTCAGAGACGCTGGCTCGGGACTGGGGCTTGCAGGCAGGGACCTTGCTTGAAATAACAGACAGTACTATCTGACAAGGCTTTTGTGCTGCATTCATGCGCAGCAAATTGGACAAGAAGGCGGCCCAAAAGAAGGGAGGCAGGAGGAGGGGACTCTGCCCCAGCCCTTTCCCTGGCTCTGTGGTTATCACTGCAGCTCTGAGAGCCAAAAAAGAGTCTGTTCTTTCCTTAAACCACTGTAGTTAAGTATTAGGGATTAAGCAATAAGAAGAGGCACTTCCTCCCTGAAATAATTATAGTTTAGAAGGTGAAAGAGCATCTACCAGAATCTAATCAACATAGCCACCAGCTAAGAGGTGTTTTCATAGCGATCACGGCCAGAAATTCGGGTGGCAGGGCCTTGGGTCTAATCCTCACTCTGGTATGTAAAATTGTACCTATACTATCCCAGACAGCACAACAGCGACTGCCAAGCCTGCGCCGAACGAGCTGGTGTTTCTGCACCGAGCAGTGCAGGAGGGCTCAGAGCAGCTCTCCAAGGGCCTGGAGGCCACATTGGATGTTGGACTGAGACCTGTCCCAGGCTGAGCCCCTTAATGCTGGAAAATAAAATATTTTTTATATATATAGATAGATAGATATTTGCCACTGCACCCATTCGGATGTCACAGGTGAGTTGCACGGCAGGAAAGCCTGCCTGGCTGTGCTGCCACAGCCTGAGTGGTCCCAGAGCCATCAGGAGAAGGTGGTGAATGCTATTAGAGAGTCCGTTCTTTAATTAAGCAAAACTTGGGCACACGTTAAAGGTGATCAGCAGCCTCTGCTGCCTGTCTGAGTCAACAGGGACACCTGGGCAGTACTGCCTGAGCAGGGAGGCAGGTTCACGAGCTCCAGAGCAAACTGCAGGAGCATCACCGGTGTGAGAGTTGGGTGAGAGGGGTCTGTCCCACCAAGGGGATGCCAGGGGAGGAAAAGGGGTGTCTTTCTTCCCCCCGAAGTCAGAGTGATTTCAGACTCCCTCATAGTGCCAGTGCCCTGGAGCAGTCCATATGTGATAGCATTAATGCTGCCTGCTCCATTAGTTGGGCAATCCAAGCTAACCATCGCTATTTAACACACAATTACACGCCTAATTTTGTCTAAAATTGTTACACTGATGACATGACAGCAAAGGTCAGATGTAAGTGACTAAAGTCCTTGTTTCCTTTAGGTGGGGGTTAGCTGTAGCGGAAGAGCCTTTTGCAGAACAGTAACAGCACAAACTCCCCAAGACCCTCCTTTGAAGGCCTTTGGAGGACTTGTAACTCAGAACGGTTGCAACCTACACGACCATGTCCTGCTCCACCAGGTCAGTTAGCAAACTTCCATGCCTTGCTCCTCCCCTGAATTAATCCCAAGGCAGGACTTTGAACCCCATTCCTTCCCTGTCCCCTCTCTCTTTTCTGAGAAAACAAGTAGCACTACCTTTTTTTTGCCCGTTGCCTCTCTGAGTCAGCTGCTGGCAACGTATTTTTATCACGCAACAAGTAATCAGCCTGTGAAACTCATTACTGCAGGATGTCAGCCTGGCATTTAGAGTAAAAGCGGATTGTGCTATTGCTTGAACAGGCAGAACACCTAAAGTCATAGCAATACCTGTTAAAAAAACAGTTTAGAAGAGGAGCTTCAAGCTGCTTTTTGACTCTCAGGAGTCTGTAGGGGATATTCCTATAGGGCAGGTTACCAGCAAACTGCTGTACTTGATGTGACTTCTCCTGTGTACCCTTAGAGTCAGGATACTGGGTTGGACCCTGGGCTTTGCTTGACTCTGCCTGAACATTGCTGTCTCCATTATTTACCCGGTGTGGTATCAACACAGTTGTCTCTCGGCACGGTTGCCACAGAGACAGGCAAGGAGGCCATGCTTTGCTTTTTACAAAACACGCCTTGTTCTCGGCGTTTGGGTCTATTCTGAATAAATGCACAATGTTTAAGAGAGAAATGCAGAGTAAAAAGTGTGCAGTCTCCTACGAATACATGTATACCTCTGCCCAGGGCACTTCATCGCTCCGCAATGGCTGAGGAGCAGCTCTAAGGGCCCATGATGCTGATACAGTGGGTCTCCCCAGGGCTGACCCACTCCTCCCGTCTTCCCCCATTCTCATCCTTCTCTTGAACATTGTCTTCTGGTGAATTTTACTGACCTCCCTAGAAAACCTGAGAAGGTTTCAACTTTTTCAGCCATTGCAAGATGAAGGCTTGGGATAGTTCTTACAAGATTAGAACTACTCTGCCCTGTCCTAAGGAGGATCAACATGTCCACCCAACAGCAACCACCTGAGAGAGGACCGCAGTGTGAAGAAAACATGCTGGGGCAGCATTTGCTTCAAATTGCTCCAAAAAAGATGTAATTCTGAGGGCGAATCTCAAAATCCTTGGCTGGTGCCCTGATAACCATATTATGTGCTCTGTTGTCCTCCCTTTCACCCTGGGCTGGCTGCTTTCCTTCCTCGGGCTTCAGTTTATGTCACCATTTATATGAAACGTCCCTTACCTCTAGGTCACCACATCTGCAAACAGCCAAAGAGGGATATTGCGGACCACTTTTTTAGATGGAAAGCTGGGTTTTATATGTGTGTTTATTTGGAATCGCCTCTGTCTATGTTAATCATAGGGTTTCTGAGACCTTGGAGAACCATTTACGGCACCAAACTAATGAGCTTTGCTCCCCTTATGGCATTTTACTTCCCGGGCAATGTGGCCACTCTAAAAAGAGAAACACTTTCGTTAATTTTGCCTCATAAAAGACACCCTGAGTCATCAAAAGCCAACAAAAGCTAAACATTCACCTAAAGATATAATCACTGACCTCTTAAGCGTTGCCTGAGTACACCCACATCCCGCACTGTCCATGCTGCCAAGCGCTCTGGATGCTTCATCCCAACATTTCCCAGCCAGAGGGTTCGTTTGAAGCCCGAGGCAGTTCCCTGTGAGCCCCGAAGTTTTCCTGCCAGTCCGCCTTTTAACCTCTCTCTCTGCCGCAACACAGCCGTCAGCGCCAGTTCTTCAACAGACAGGGCGGCTGCTGTCGAGCGATGGGAGATATTTGCTCTGCCTCATGGCTGGAGAGACTTTTTTTGGGGTGGTCCCACCCACCATCGCCCACGGGAGAAGGAAGAGGCTGAAACCAGGCATCAAAGGCAGCGTGTACGGGGATGGTGGTTCACTTTGAGGTGATTTTACTGAATACGGACAGTTAGACTTCATGCCCCGATAGGTCTTACCCACGCCTATGTCTGATGACAGTAGGTTTTCCTATGGTTTTGCTGAGCTGGAAAACAGGGAGAAGTATTGTGTGATAAAGGATGGGAGGTAAATAAAACGGCCTGTTGAATTTTTGATGTAAAGTGTAGCCTGACTGCTGGGTAGTCTGGCATTCAGGTGCCTTCGTGCGTTGGAGAGTTTCCCAGCTAGAGTGGTGGAGGTAACTACTAAATTAAGGTGCTCCTGTCTGATTCAGGAGGTGATCCAGGGGAGTTTTCTAGTCCTGATATTAAAAGAATGTAAGCGCTGGACCCAGGACTAAAACCAGTGCCTGACATTTCTGACTCCTAGGTATGGTCCATGGCAACATGAAGGGGTAGATGGAAGCAGAGCTACACCAGGGAGAGGGTGAGGAGAAGCCCACCTGGCTAGTAAAAACTCAGCAGGTGTCTGCCTGGGGTATCTGAGCGAGACCTGCTGTGGCCGTGGCTGTGGTGTGACACGAAAGCCCCGGTACACAGGTACCAAGGGAGGTTTCACACACTAGCACTGAAGATGCAAACCAGAAACCAGGTGAACACCCAGCTGGCAGTTCCCCTGTTCTGACACAATTCAGAGGGCAGTGTTTCTTGTGTAGCCAAAATACCTGTTTTCTCTGCAGGTCTCCGTCTGAGCACAGTATCTGTTTGCCCTAATCCCACCTGTCTGCGGCCATAACAGAAGAACGGCAAGCGTGGACCAAGAAGAACAGCAATAAGCTAACTCACAAAAGAAATGCATCTGCATTAGTAGAAGACAGTTACCACTTAGCGAACATTTAACGCTCTAGCAGCAGCAACACTAAATTGTGAAGCAGCAACAGCAATATTAACTGTATTTCTGCCTCGTGACTGGACTTTGCTGTACCCCAAGCTAATGGGCACAGTGCAGGACAGAGCGATATAAATAGCTGTTCCCACTAGAGCATCTCAGGAGCTCTGGCTGTACTAACTGACTAATCCAACTGGCAGATTACCTTGAATTTGGGGTTCCTCATTATGGCAAGGGGGAAATGGACAATGGGCAGCTGGTGTTAATGTACTGACAAGAGTTTAGGAAGCCTGATGGCTAATGATGCTTCATTAATGAAATCATCTCTATTTCTGGCCCTTCTTCTGAATCTCCCCAGAGCTCAGAGATGAGCTCTCCATCTAGTTTTTGGGTTGAATGATGGAGACACCCTGGACCCAGGGTGGTCTTGCTGGGCTCCCATGGTACAGGCATGTCTAGGACACTCCATGTCCAAAGGAGGAGGAGAACGGGGCTGCCAGTGACAACTGAAGCCATCACACGGGGATGCAGCTTAGCTGTGTGCGGAACACAGCAGCATTTGGTTTTGCTTTCAAAGGCAAAATTTCTTTTAACTTCAAATCATACTTTACGACTGTTAATTTCCTCTCCCCAGTATATACAGGAGTAAGAGAGATACTCAGAAAGGCTGAGGTATCTATACCTCTTTGCTACATGACAACATGCAATATGTTCACACTTCAAAATAAAATATTCCAAAGTAACCTCTAAATCTTCCAGGTTTCCATCCCATGATGTTTTTTTCCTCTAGTGCTGGCTTTCTGTTTTGAAAAAACTTTCAAGCCTTGCCATTTAATGATGGCTGTCATCCCTAGGCTTCCCCTTTCCCAAGAGCTACCTGCCTAGTACCTGTCTAAGCAGCCCACACAGCATGGCTGTAGACTTTATAGTCTTTATTCTTCCTGATTTTTTAAATTTTAACTTCCTTCTCCACTTTTTCTTTTCCTTGGTTTTTTTTTCCCCCAGTGCCTCTTCCTATACATTACTATCCCCATGATGACTTGTTTCACTCACCCTGGCTGCACTGTGTTAGTCTTAATTATTCTGATTTAGCTGATCGAAGCAGCAACTTTTTGACGAAATTCCTGTGACCCCAGGTCAGCTACGAAGGAGGGAGCTACTGTCTGTCATCACAAGCAAGAGAGTCCCAACTTCTCTTCTTTGGCGACCTTCTGGCCACCTCGGAGCAGCCTGACACTATGGCCTCAGCTTCCTCATCTGTACATGGGATGTGCTAGTCCCATCACTGTCCCTGGCGGAGGACATTTTCAGGCCACATCCAGGTAGCAGAGCATCTAGTGAAGAGCCAGCCCTTATTACCACCCTCGTGTTTTGGTGCGGGTGAGTTTGCAATCCAAGCACGAGGCAATGCCTCTCTTGGCACGTTGCAGTCACCGGGGATCAACGTTTCTGAGGAACAGCTGAGGATAATTGTCCCCTTTGCCTGTCAGGACTCTGCAAACATTTTTAGCTTTCTGTGCTGAATTTGAATTTACGTAGCAAGTGACACATTGGACAAGCACTGTATTCATCATCTCAGCTGCTCTCTGGCTTCAGAGAAGGGCACAACCCGCCTGTAAAATGGGCAGGCTTTGCGGGGGGTGCAGCAGTGGCAAGTGCTGGGTCACCCCCCTGCAACGTGCCCCTAGTCAATTGAGCCAAGAGACTTTTATGGGGAGATCTGCTCTGCCAAAGACCAGGTAGCATTACACTGATGAGGAAGGATCCCGGGGGTGAGAATGAAGCAGTGAAAGTGCTGCACTACCTCACCTGACGTGCTCCTTTAAATCTTAGCACACTTCTCTGTAATTGCAGAGGGATATATCACCTTAGGTGCTGCACTGCACCAGAAGAACTATATGGCCCTGGAGCAGGCTGGCTGGCTGAGAGCACATGGGTGGCAGTGAAGATGCTCTCTGTCTTGCGATCATGCCATGATAAACCCAGTGGGAAATGGAGAGAGAGTGAGAGAAAGGAGATGAAGTGGAGGCTCACTGCTGCTTTGCTCCTCCACTCCCAGGGCTGGGAGGTGTTTCCAGCTCTAGCTCCATGCTGAAGTCAGTCTCTTTGATGGTCGTCAAGAGGGAAGGACCTTCTCCCCGGCTGAGATTTTGTGGGTGTCCACTTGGCCAGATCTCTTTTGGATACTAAAAAAGACTATTTTTAAGAATAATTGGTTGCACAGTGGGAGCTGGACACCTCTGACTACGCTGAAGTGAAGCGGCTTCTGACTCAACTCATATGTCCCTGCACCACTGTCGTCTCAGGGACCTGGGATTTACACCCCAAACTGTGATGCTACAGGGTGTTGGCGCTGTCTTTTTGCAGGTGACGAACAGAGGTGCAGAGCCTGCTGAGACTTGGCCAAAGTCTCCCAGGAAGTCTGTGGTGGATGTAGTGGAGAAAATAACCTAAAAGGTGGTGGACGACCAC
Source organism: Fregata magnificens (assembly GCA_013389945.1). NCBI lineage: Eukaryota > Metazoa > Chordata > Aves > Suliformes > Fregatidae > Fregata > Fregata magnificens. Next base: position 103,133 of record WAAD01015778.1, read on the forward strand.
CTTCCAACCAGCAAGGAGGGAGGAGAGCCAAGACACGCACAGATTCCCATGTCAGAGAACAAAGGCAGAGCCTTGCTTTGGGGAAGCGCCAAGTCCCATCCACGGGGACATTCCCTCCAGCCTCAGCTTTACACTCCTCCAGAGAAGACCTGATCCGAGGAGTAAATGGCTTTTAAATCTCCCTGAAGAGAGTGTTTCATTTCAGGAAAGCAGTGCTAAAACCCTGATGGTGTGTTTGCGGGTGGGAGGGGAAGAGGGGGCTGCTTCTAGGGACAGGCAGCCCTTTGGGAAGCCACTAGGAAGAAGCAGATCACACGAGCAATGTGGCTGGGGAGAGAGGTGAGGGCAGAGAAAGATAAACAGATGCAGAGCAACACCCAGAGGAAAAGCACAAACAGCCAGGGCAGATATGGCAGGAGTGGTTTTCTCCCACCTCATTCCTTGAGCGGGTCAATCATCTTTTATCTCGTTTGAGTCAGTCCCCGTGCCACGGAGATCACCAGCTGGAACAAAGCAAAGGCAGAGGAGAGCAAAAGCTACTGCCCAGCGGGAAGTGAATGCTCTGGCACTATTTATTTTTGAGTCCACATTTGGATTAGCTGTAAAGAGCTGTGTGGATAAGCAAGCAGGCAATTACAGCTGGGACGTGCTGCTCATGAATGGAAACAGCTCCAATCTGCTCAGGACATATTGAAATTCTAATTCAGTTAGATTCCTTTAGTTACAGCGCTCATCACAGACACTAAAAGAGATGGGATTAAAAAATAAATACAACTCTTATGTTGCCTTTGGTCTGCCTTCTCTGCTCGCCTTTCCCCCCTCCCCTCCCCAAGTTTAGCTGTTGTTTGACTTTATTTTCTGTAGCAAAATACAGCAGTCTGCATTTAGTCTGCTTGTTAATTTTTATGAGAATCTAGCAGACTGCGGCTGGCCGAACACATGCACTGCTAACGAGCGGGCAGTCAGCATGAACGCTAGACCACTGCTGAGGTTTCACGTGCCACATCTTACCAAAGACCATTACCCAGAGATGTCTGTTAATACTGCAAAAGCGCAGGTGTGACACTGAGGCACAGAGCAAGGAGGTGATCTGCACGAGCTCTTCACTGGCTTCATCCCTGGTTCAGACCAGTGCTCGAGTCCACCAGCCCGCACTGCTCCCCCAGTAAGCAGGTTGGCTTCCTGCTTCGGGTGTTGGTGTACAGGTACTTTGCCATTGCAGGCAATGGCTTTTGCACTGGGTTTGTGCAGGTAAGTTAGTAAAAGATCTGATCCAAAACAGTGGCCAGGGAAGAGGACCAGGAGTGCTGGATCAGCCCTGCCAGTGTGACCTGGAAATTCAAGCAAGTTATTTAACTACGTGCTGGTTGATTTTCCCTGGCTGTCAATGAATGGTGTATTAAATCTGCTGGCATATGCAAGGAACAGTTAGTTGAGATCTAAATGTCTGAGATTGCCAGACTGGAGGAACGAGAGGAGTGTGAGCTCGGGTCTCCAGCTGCCTGGCAGTCGTGCTTCCCTCACAGCCGGTCTCTTGGACCTGCTGGAGGACCTCTGAATGCAGAGGGACGTCTACAGACAGGTTGTGAATAGTACTGACCACATCAGCTCAGAAACCTGGTTACGACAGACAGGGTAGAAATTACTTGTCTCCCTTGAAACTAAAAGGGCTTGATGGGCAAAGACGGATACAACACCTCCATACTACTGATACTGAGGCAGGGAGCTGTGAAATAAGCACCTCTGTGGTAAAAGCAAACACCCAGCTTGGATCTCATGGGCATCTTTCCTCTTTGTCTTATTACAAAAGGTAAAATTTGCAGCATAAGCACTCTGTGGTGGCTCCTCATCCTTTCAGGACACAGACTTCACCACCTGTAGCCTTTTTAGTTGAATATGATCAACTGTTGTGTCAAATTCACAAAACAGAGTTTTGTGCCCAAGTACTGTAGAAAAGCACTGGAAATATTTTCTTCCTGCATACATTTCATGTAATTTTCACAGACTTGAATATTTTAAGTGTCCTTATTTTTTTAGATGTAATTCTGTAGAGGCAACCGCCTATCGGCTCTTGAGTCTAAGTTGTGGGCAGTACGGCTACATCTCCGTGGACTGTCGAACTCATGCACGCGCTCTCTGGAGCTCCCTGTTTGCTTTGCTCACTGGTAAGGATCTCCAAACCTACCGCCTGATTGGAAAAGCAATGCAAAATCCTAATTCCTACAGGGAAGGTGCATGCCCCAGAGAACAATTTCCAGTGTAAGAAGAAGAAGGAAGCGTTTCTAATGGATTCGTTTGTAGTTAGGACACAGATCAAATCCAGCCTGATGAGCAAGATGGAGAAAGTTAGAAATTAAGTGGGTTATATTAAGGCAGAGTATTAGAAGGACAGGGAACACAACATAAAAGATAATAGTGATGTGCACACAAGAAAGAGTAGGAATGGCTGCATGCTGCAGAAGGGTGGTACTGAAGTCTACAGAAGTAGTGGTATGAAGTGGATGGGAAATCTGGTGGAGTCCATGAGTCAAATGACTACTGAGACGAGGCTGATGAGCCGGGTTTAGGACAGTGCTGCACCAGTCTATTAGGTCAAAAATCAGTGTAAGCACTAAATCACCTGCTTTGTGGATGAGTTGAGTGCATGACACACTGGATGCTACAGATGCAGATTTAGCCTCCTTAGAAAGCCAATAGCTTGAGAGCTCGTGAATCTCTTTATAAATGTGTTCTTGTAATATACTTTTTAGCATAAACCCAATTTTTCTTCAGAGTCAGGAAAAAAGATAATGAGCAAGAGCAAAAGAGAGAACAGTGTACATATGCCCTCTACACAGTTTTGAACCAACAAAGAGAACAAAATCTCTGCAGTCCTCTGAGGCCAGCGGAGCCCTCCGAACAGTGAGGGGGCCATGTCCATGAAACAAAAACCCAATGTATTTGTTGTGGTTTAGCCCCAGTCAGCAATGAAGCACCACAAAGCTGCTTGCTCACCCCCCGCCCCTCTGTGGGATGGGGGAGAGAGTCTGAAGAGCAAAAGTAAGAAAACTTGTGGGTTGAGATAAGAACAGTTTAATAATGGAAATATAATAATAATAATAACAACAACAACAACAACAATAGTAATGAAAAGGAAAACAATGAGAGAGAGAGAGAGAAACAAAACCCAGGAAAAACAAGTGATGCAACCGCTCACCACCCGCCGACCGATGCCCAGCCAGTCCCCAAGCAGTGATCGCTGCCCTCCGGCCAGCTCCCCCCAGTTTATATACTGAGCATGACGCCATATGTTATGGAATATCCCTTTGGCCAGTCGGGGTCAGCTGTCCCAGCCATGCCCCCTCCCAGCTTCTCCTGTACCTGGCAGAGCATGGGAAGCTGAAAAGGCCTTGACTAGTGTAAGCACTGCTTAGCAACAACTGAAGCATCAGTGTGTTATCAACATTATTCTCATCCTAAATCCAAACCACAGTGCTATACCAGCTACTAGGAAGAAAACTAACTCTATCCCAGCCAAAACCAGGACAGTATTTTGGCCTCATAACTGGTCTAGAAATGCAAACAATGGTAGGAGCAGGCACAGAAGCTTCCATTCCTTGTATGGCAATAATCTATATTAATTACAGCAAGCGTCCAGCTTCGAACAATGTCACTGCAGTGCTATTACTGTTGAAGTGTATTGAGTTTCTAAGGAGGTGAATGTCTTTTTCTCTCCCTAATCATGATTACTTGGCTTAGTACTTGGGCTAAGCTTTCATTTAACCAAGATAAATGGATATTTCCAAAACCAGAGAGTTAACACCATGCATCACATTATTACTCTCTTCTCAGATTTCTTGCCTCGTGTGCTATTTTACTTGGCTGCTAAACACAAATAACAATAAGAATAGGAAGGAGGAGCTGTGCAGGATCCCATGTGGATTAAAGATAAAAAAAAAACAAAACTGTTTTTCACCCATTACTTTGTCCTATTCTGTGCTAGCATTTTCCCTCAATCAGCATAACATTAACAACATTATTTTGTCCTATAATTTCCCTTTCTTGAAACATGAGTGCCCACACCATGTTTTTGCAGACACCACCAGCCTATCTGACATATTTTGTTGCTTTCTATTTGGAATCCCTATTTATCATTTAAGCTTATGTGCCAATACCGCAGGTTAACATTCAGAAGAGCAGATGGGGAATTAGAGGCAAAACTTCTGTCAGTGATAACAGGACTTCCACGCTTCATTTCCCCCAGGGCACAGCGAATGTTTTCCTTCTCAACAGTGCCGGGCAAAACTGCCTTAAGGAGCAGGTGGCAGGAAAACCGTGCGCTGGCAACACACTGAAGTTGTCAGGATGCAGGAATAGATTTTCGGTTGCTGGGCCTTTTGGGGGAAGTTATTTTGTAGTAGCTCCTGGAAGATACTCAGTACTCAGTACAGCAGTTCAAGTGCAAGATAGCCAGCAAGCATTGCCTCTCTAGCAAAGTCAGTGAGAAGTCTGGCACCGAACAGCTTCTCCTACCCAGGCGGGTTCACCGGGCCACCTCGCTGCCCAGCGGTCCGGCTTTTGATGACCAGGGCAGGCTGCAGATCCAGGAGATGTCCTAACTTCAGGTCCCCAAACTCTGCAAATCCCGTTATTTCAGCGGCCATCCCGCTCCCCACTCTTCTATCCCTTTGGGGACCGGCACTTGCAATATGAAGGACTTCGCAAAAAGGGAAGGGGTTCATCTGCTGTAGGCACAAAATTCCTCACCATCAAGGAGCGACACTCAGACAAATGTCCTGTCTCTGTCCTGGGGACACTCCCCAGCTGGAGAGCCCCGTGGCACCCCACTGGGATCGATCATCCCCCTACTCTGCCGGCTTTGCTCTGGGCAGCAGGGCTGCGCCGCCGCTACCGGCCAGCTGCCACTCGGCAGTTGCTGAATGACAGAAACTATCAGGATCAAGGCAAAATTCAGTGTCCTAACACGCCAAATGTCACACGGGAGATTAAAAGCAGCTTCTAGCTGCTAAAACGTGCATTGAAGACACGCTAGAGGCCTGCCCAGAGAGCAAGAGCTTGCCCCTACCCTTGAGTGCCACGCAGATGGGGCTTGTTCAGATAATTACCACCAGGTACAGGCTGCACCATCGTACCTTCTCTGGTCTTTTTCTATAAGGTGTCCACCATTTGGCCAGCCTCCAGCTACCTGCTTCCCAACAACAAAAGGCTTTTACTAAGCATTTGATACTGCTAGTAATGAAACAAGGAAATAGATGTTGAGAATCAGGACATGTGGGTTATGTCTGTCTCTCTACTTTTTAGGGCAGTTTAACAATTACCTGTTAATTTTCACCCTTTTTGATGCTTTTATGAAAGCTCTTCCCGCCTCCGTATCTCCTAAGAATCCCTGAGCCCCAGTAATCATGTGAATTACATTCAAATCAAAATGCAGAAAAGCTGTGTTTTCACATTGACCTTGGAATCTCGAGGGCCATTTCCACCTCCCGCGGGATACAGCGGCTACGTGTCTCATTACAAAGGTGTGTTACAGCATAGCTTGTGACTGAGGAGGCTGCTAAGGTGAGTAACCAAAAATGTCTCTCATACGTAGATGTAGATCTCAAGATCCTACCTTGCAACTAAAAGCTGGCATTTGAATTCTTCAATTTATTTAGCTCAATTTAAGCAAACATGCTTGTGGGAAAACTTGTTAAGGTACCAGCTAGCACCAGGCAGGTGACTTGAGCTGGCCCTGTTGTAACACTTGTGTGCCTCTTGCTATAATACAGTGTAATAGGTAAATAAAAGCTGGCAGTCTTCCTCCTGATGTGTTCAGAAGGTTTTCCCCCATATTAATTTGATGGTAGTAATTAAATTACAGAAAATATTATCAGAGGCTGCTGTAATATGGACTGCGTTTTTATTTCATAGGGAATAAAATGTACCGTTCGCTCCCACCTGCTCCTCTTCCTTACACCGGAAATGCCGTCGTCAATTCCCCAGCTCAGCTTTTTTTTCCCCCTTTTAAAGCTAATGTACAAGCTTAATGAAGTCTATCATTTCAATGTTCTTTGATACGTACTTCAGAAGAGACCGGGTACTCGATTCTCTTCTTATTTACATCAGCGAGGTCAGGAGCCGAACGCAGAAGCGAACGAAGGGGTAGGGCAATGCCACAGAACCTGTCAGCACCAGAGCAAAGGCATTTCTTCAGTTTGCTGTAGTCCCTTGGGAAATCCTCACAGCTGGGCTGATGCTGGATGTAACTTAAGGAATGCTCTCCTTAAACTGGCAGGAGATTCAGTATCCAAATATAATCCCTGCTGAAAGAATGCTCAAAAACTGAATTTTGACCTTCCTGCAAGCCAAAAAAGAGATTTTTCAGTATCTGTAAAGATTTTAAAAATGATGTGGAACACTTTGTCCAATAGCAGCTTTTTGATTTCTTCATACTCTTTGTATTTATTTTTACCTGTTGCCACAATGGAAATTCAAGTCCAATATTCAATCAGAGTCAAGCATTTTATCACCTTTCCACTCAAATTCCTGAGTCAGATGCTTAAAACATAACACCAGCAGCACTGTGAGTAGTGGGTATACAAGTACGTGGAAAATCAACCTTTTGCACTACAGCCCAAGGAAGTGCCTTTTCTTTTTTTCTCTATCTTGGTGGAGTCATTTGCTATCAGAACATGTTGTCATCAAAAGCGATCTGCTATTGGCACCTTACAGCTATGGTTGCTACCGCAGTATTTCAGTTGCCAGAGCGCTCCCCAGTCAGACCAGTTTGCTGGCGCAAAGTTCCGAGCTCGTGGCGCATTTGCCAGCTGGGAATCGGCAATTTGCTTCCTCTCCCTCAGGTGCAGAGAAAAGCAATGTTTATTTAACCTGGAAGGTGGAAAGGTGGAGTGGAACAAGAATGACCATCACTCTGCCTTTCCAGCTTAACTTTATGCCCCCAGTGCTCTCGGCAGCCAGCCCCTTCTGGGGCTTTCTAGTCCCAGGCGTGGTCTGACGTGAAGGCGACCATAGGGTGACAGAAGATGCTCACCCAACCCGTTGCTACTGTCAATCCTACCACAGGACGCCAATACTAGCGTAAAGGTGGTGGGAGGGGAAGGGCTGACTAGGAGACAGCACACCCAGTTCTGTTTCAGAGGTTTTGATGCACAAAATGTATTGCTCTGGGATATGAAAGTGTTGGGCATTGCCCACTGAACAAAGACATCCACATGTGGGTTCTTACCCCCTGTACCCCGCAGTAGATACAAACCCGTCCACTGACCTGGAAAGTCAGGCTGGCTCCAGGAGTGGCCTGGCCCTCCTTTCTGCTCATCTCTGAAAAAGCATCGCCTCAAGTGTTAGCTTGGCAGTACTTGGAAGAGTACCAGCAATTGCAATAAGTAACTGACAGTATTCCCTAAGCATCTGTATTTTCACTTCTATGGAAAACATGGAGCTGATCTAGGAGTACTTAATTTGGGAGCTGTAACTCAATCTCAGTGAAAAGCAGCTCTGGAAGACCACCCATGGGTTTCAGCAGATCAGATCCCCCATAGTTAAACTAAATGTCATCACACTGTACACGGCTGCTGATTTCAGGTTTCCTAATTTGTAAAACAGTGTGAAGAAGATGCTGCAGTTGTGAGTGGAGCAGCTGAATTATAGGTACTTAGGCAGCACCGTAGGGATATGAATTCTGTTTATTGCACAAACCTGCCTCTGTAATTAATAGAAATAGTAACATTTCCTTGCTCTGTTTTCGTTAATTCAGACTGATAGCTTTGGAAGGTCAGAATGGATTAGGAAACACATTTTGGAAGAACAGGAGAGAACCAGAGGACTTTCTTGGCTTTTCAGCATCACTCCAGATCTCCTCCTTCAATGTGCAAGGAGCAAAATTACTAGCAATGCTCTGTGTGTAACAGACCATCTGTCACCATAACTGTAGCTTTATTTTCTTTTTCCCTGCTTCTGGGAGAAAAGATCCAAACTTTCCTAGCTGCCTGCCTGAACTGAACATTGTGAAATTCATTTTAAAACCTTGAGAAACAGCCACACTCAGTCCAAAGCCTGCTTAAACCCCAGCAGCTCTCTGACACCAATGCCAGCACCTCCCAATAAAATCCGGCTTCGGGGTTTACCCAACAAGATGCGAACGATCCAAACAGCCATGTCTCCTTTAGCAGGAGTTTTATAGGTCTTTCCCCCTCTCTTAGGAGGCGTAAACATATCAAAGTTTAAAATGGCACTTTATTTATCTCAGTGGTATAGTATGATATTGTTCCCACAGAAGCACTGGTGACACTTTATCGTGGCAGGGAGGAGGGCACGGCATGAAGCCGAGCTGATGCGCGAGCCAGTTTAGCCATGGCTGGTGACAACCGAAATATGGTGCAGGCTTCAGTCTGGGTGTTATTTTATTATTTCGGATGCTTCGGGGACTGGAAGCGAGGGGTGTCCAGAAATGTGCATGAAAACCAGACAGCTACGCAAGGGGCTTTTCACCTCTCCTGGTGGAAAGCTTTGCCCCCAGCCCCGTCCCTCTCGGGGTCAGAGGCACAGGAATAGGTATGTCAGGGATGACTTATTTTCCCAACGATTAATTGAAAAAAGTATTAATCTTCATAGCTTTCTAACATGAAGTCCGTACCGACCACTGAACCGCTCCAAGGAGGGCCTTTTATTGATGTGACTCCTTAGCCAAATGTAATGCAATTAAATGATTGGGTTTCATTACGTGTATTGACATGGTGTCAGTGACAATTTCCATTCTCCCTATTATTTCTATAAATGAAGTCATCTGCCATAATTAGAAAATATGAACGTGCTAAGACCTCCATTAATTCTTCCCTATTTTAATCTAAGAGCTGGGCAGATGTTTATTAATACCTTGTTACACTGCGTTCATCAGCCGTTACCAAGAATAGAAAGGCTGAGACCAGATCTCACGCTGAAGGTTAAATAAGAGCAGATCTGGCTAAATCACAGAACAAATCTTGGCTTCTGGTTAACTTTTTGACAATAGCTTTGGTTTTATCAAAGTGCTTTTTAAACTTTTAACCTCTCCCTCTCTTTCTTCCCCTCAGCGTGCTTTGGACCACGTATGAAACTCAGCGGCGTTCCCCTCCCTCCAGCAGCGACTTCAGCAGTCCTTTAGCTGCATCCTGATGTCCGTTTTGATTCCAGTGGAGCTGAATTACATCAGCCTGTGACCTGCCCTCCGCTTCTCCCTCCTGAAAGGTATTTAAGGAGCAGCGGTGCCAGGTGAGAGCCCAGGTCCACCCCGTTTGGTGCTGGGCACCCGCTGGTGGGTGCTGCGACCAGCCTGTGGGACCTCACGCTCCCTCCTGGCATCTTGCGGCTGGCAGGTTTCAGAGCTGGTCTAACCTCCGTCCCAAGCCGTCTCCCATTGTCACCTTCACCGGGTCTCTGCCGAGAAGCTCCACAATTTACTTATGTTTTCTGTGAAAGCACTTTTTTTGCTGTTTCTTTTAAATCTTGTGCTCAACAACCCGAGGTCACTTCCTGACCGTCTTCTCCTTTTCTATTTGTCCGGCATTTTCTGTCTCTTCCCACTCTCTGTTCTTTCTCACCACCACCTGGATCTGTTCTCTCGGCACTAACTGCCGGGGTTCGGTGCCCATCAGGGCACCTCCACCGCCTTTGGCAGTGCTGCACTGACTTGTACCAGCAAAGCAACTGTCCCGTGACCTCTGCAGCCACGGCAGATGCTCGGCTTTGTCTGTGCCTATGTGGCTGTATCAAGGAGCTCTGAGGTTCAGGCTGGTGCCAAACTCCTGCTCGCTCCCGTTCCCGGTGTGCTCGGGCTGCCTACGGGGAGAGGAGGCTCTTGATTTCTGGGATGAGCCCACTGAAGTACAAACAATGCTGATTCACATCAGATGTTCACAGCAACAGCGCATAAGATATATGTGTGTTTTACTGCATTGGGACTACAATGGAGCCTATTTCCTTATTTTAGGAAAAGTTTAAATCTTGCTGGCAAAACTTGATGAACTTCTCCTGAAGGACTCAGCCTTCCAGGCTAAACCAATTTTTTTCAGCTGATAATTATTGTAATTTTGTGCAAGCTCTTAATATTTTCATGTACACTAAAGGGGATGAGATGAACTTGTACATGTCTTGTGAGCTTTTCCCCTCAGAATACTGGGCAGTTGCTGTTCCTCATTTAAAGCCAAGCAAAGCACAGCTGTTTACAACTGGGATTTACTTTGTAGGGTAAGATGTAACGCAGCAAAGCAGGTGAGGCAGCACTCGGTCTGAACCTGCCTTTATATTTTTGGCTGGGCCACACCTGCAATGAAACTAGAACATGTTGTGAGTTGTCCAGGGCTGGAGCTGGCCTTTCTTTACTCCTGTACCCAGCACTGAGCAGCCAGGGCTCCTGGTCTTCATCAGACCTCAAAGAAGAATTTAAATAATATTTTCAAGATAGGCTGTCCGCACTACAGTGTAGGATAGGTATGACCCAAAGCCTACCATACGGTCATCAGCCTAAATCCTGAACTGATGAACTAGCTGATATGTACTTTGAAAGGCTGGTGGCAGTGGCTGGCCCAGCCTCAACCCATCCCATTCCATCCCGTCCCGTCCCATCCCATCCCATCCCATGGCAGCTTCAGAGGCAACCAAGGCAGATGAAAAATGGCTCAGCAAACCCAACAAACAGAGTTCATGTCAAAACTTCTCTTGACCTCAGAAAAGATCATGGGTGCAAAATTAGACTGCCCAGCCATGGAAAACACATGTATGCGGATACCCGTGCTGCTTCTGTGCTCTCCTCTGGCTTGATTTCAATAACAGTGCTCAGACCTCGTTTGGTACAAAGTCATTTTAAATTCATATATTAAAAAAAAAAAAAAAGAAAAAAAAATCCAGTAAATCCAATGTTGCTTCCACCACTTTCTAGCCCTTGCCCGTCTCCTCTGAGTTGGATGCTGCTTGTCCGTTCTCTGTCTGCCACCTCTGGAATTATCCACTTACTTTTTGCACTCTGCCTTTCTCGGAATTTCCTTTGCAGAAACGCACATAAACAGCTATTCTTCGGGTCAGCATTTCAATTAGTTTTAAATTGTGCAATTCTATTTCCTGGGTCCTTACTTATTTATTATTATTTATATTGAATCTTTTTTCTCAGTGTTTGCATTGATTCCGATAACTCTGCTGGGTGCTTATCTGTATAAATAGATCAATAGCTTTTGGGCTGTGCTTTCTGAAGCAATAGACTGAGAGGCTTGCTTTGAACTTGAAAGCTTCTGTACTGAATTTATTAATACAGCAAGCTATTACAAATGTATGATCCGTAAAAGTACTTCAATCCCATGCTAAAGTGGATTTCGTACCTTTTCTTCCTGGCCAGTTGTATTTAAGCAGTTGCCAATCTTACACCTCCTTTTTCCATCACAGACACCCTCAGTTCATCGGGGAAAGGACACCACTGACGTCACGATGACACTCTTTCCAGAGTTGACAGGGCTGGCTTAATTGCTGGTCCCAGCAGACAAGGGTGTGTGGATCATCCTGGGCTCCTCCAAGGGACTCATCTGAAGGGAGGATCTAATGGGAACCAATCTCCCCCCTCAAATGAGAGATGCTCCCTTCTCTTAAACTGCTGTAAAACCAACCCTCCTCTAATCTGATCCGAATGAGAATCAGGCACAAACTAAGACTTTCATTTCTATTTCTAGCTTGCTCGATGAAAGACCTCTGTCACTGTCTTCCTCCAAGCCAATTTTGGGCTAAGTGAAAAAACATAGTTCCACAAAATCTCTGTGTGGAGCCACCAGGAACGCAGCAAGATAATAGTGTAGCAAGATAAGGGGGATTAAGATTACTTCTGGGCTTTTTAAGGAATAAGGGGTGAAAAAGTTAATGGAACACTCAACTGAGAGACGTTGCTGGGACCTGCAAAAAGTGATAGACCGAGATAGCTGGGTGCACAGCAGCTGTGTTGTATGAAGTACCATTGCATGGCCAGCCTTTTTCCATGTATGTTAAAGCTTGCAGAATTCCACAGGGATTATGGCACGGAGCCTTTAGGAGCTATGGGTAATGAAGCTGATCAGTTCCAGCTGATGTGGGCAATAAAGAAGTAGCTGAAGCACAATGAGCTGGCCGTTAGTGAAATGAGAAATACAATGGCTGGCAACACAATGGCATAATCATTGCAAGATGGGCAGCATGTCTCTTGTTGACTATTCGTGGATCTCCCAGAGGATGAGCCTAGGATTCTTGCGTGGGGTCTGCCTATTGTTTACACTTCATTTAAGAAGGTCTGATGTTTGCCTCCCACCCACTTGTGATTTTTCTCGGCCGGTTTGGTTCTTGTTTAATGCAGGAAAGGGCTCTGGCGCAAACACAGCGGTGCCTGCTGCGCCCTGCGTTCAAGAGAATTTGCTTGTATTGTTGTGGAAATTAGATGTTACTTTAATCGCCGTGGTGAGTTTGAGTGGAATATTCCGTAGAGACAATAACAGCCACCGACAATCCAAATCCAGTGGAAGCCTGATCCAGCTTGTATTGGAGCTGATGAAGTACTTCTATTGTACTTAACGGCCATGGGCCTCAGCCTCAAAAGAGTGCACTTCAGATTGAACTTCTCTGCTTTTGCAGAGATGGCATTAGAGTTGCAGAGTTGGCATTAGATTTGCTCAGCGGTATGAGAATATTACTATTCTGTTAAATTACTTTTTCAGTTAATAATATATTATTTTCTACAGGGGCTTTTCTTTCTTAAGTCCTTTTTACCTGTTTGCCTTCAGCCGGTTAGGGGATTCATTCTCGCTTTGTCTTGAACCACTACCTACTGTTATCTTGCAGGATTAACCAGCTCTCGGCCACTTCTCAAATGACTGCTCTGTATGCTAAATTTTATTTTTGTTCCTTGGGCAGGGTCTCCCTTTTCTACTGGTGGAAGCAAAACAAGAAGAGCCTCCTGAATTATGAGGAAACCTAAATCAAAACAGGTTCTTGACCCCAAGCTCTTCCAGGGCAAGGCTCAGCACTAACTTCTGGGGAAGCCCTCCTCATACCTGAGGCTTTTCTATCACAACATACAGATACACTTTGTGAGCCCATTCCTAACGAAACAGATCTCCGAGATCCGAACTGTATTATATTATTTGTAGTATTTACACCTGTAACACCAGCAGCACGCTAAGTGCTTTGAAGAGATGTTGGAAGACAAAGTCCCTGCCTAAAGAGCTTAATATTCATATTTTATTCAAAAGAAAAAAATATCCATATTTTGAGTCTGTAAGACGCCGGATTAAAAAGGCTTTTCTCCTTAAATTAGCTCACAGAATTACAGCCCCCTGAAGGGAGCGAAGGAGACAGCTGCGGAGGGAAGGGAGCCAGCACTCCCGAGTACAAAGCGACTTTCAGCTGCCTCATCCAGAGATGCACTTTCAGCCCCAGCCTGGGGTCCTTGCGGACACCTTTATCCCTGGGAGCCCAGCTGGGATCAGAGAGGGTCAGATCCGCTGTGCCCCCTGCACGGTGTTCCTCTCGCAGAAGCGAGACCCAGCCCCCTCCGTCTGGGACGGGGTAACCAGGGGCGGCGTGATGGGAACGTAGACTTCGGATTTGCCTGTTCAAATGGCAGCCCTCGCTATCGGAACAACATCAGATCGGTCTTCCTTTTTGTCAGAAGGTAAGAGTGTATAACGCACAGTTTCTCAGTTCTGATCGCTGTGCACAGACCGCACTATTCCCAATATTGCGTTACAGTACAATTATTTACTACTTCTATGCGCAGCACACCACAGTGTCAACATTCTTTATAAAAATATATTATTTAAAACCAAAGGAAAACTAAATAATAACACCTGAAGAAATCTTTCAGAAAAGGTTATATTTCTGCATCAGGTATACTTGAAGCTTAGTGGAAATAGGATACTTTTGCCGTAACAGTCAACAGTGAGAGAGAAATGGAGCGCAGCGCTCAGGAAGGGAACGGCGAACGCCACTAATACGTTTTTGAGGAGAAGGCGGCAAACGCACAATTACATGTTGACTGCTAAGAAGCAAAGCCGACAAGAGTTTTGAAGCCATAAGTTCCAGCTTCTTGCAGAATTTTAATGTGTTTCCACGTGAGTGATATTAGGTTAGATATTGTAAGCACAGTACAGGAAAATTAGGACCAGCAAATGAGTAAATTAAACTGCAATTTGGGCAAAGGGATTTGAAGGTAGATGTAAGAGCTTCAGTCATGATGGGCTTTGCCCTCCAATGAATTTTTTTCTTTTTTTTTTTTTTAAATTGTCTGTGAATTCTTATTGGATTTGAAATTGTTTCCGTTACAGACGCTAGAGATTTTGCAAGGAAATCTGCTGGGATTATAGAAGAAGGGTAACAGAACAACAACAGAAGAGATGTAGGTTGAAAGTGATACGGTTTTGACTTAATGATCTCTCTTTTGTAAAATGCTTGCCACAGATAAAATTTCTGGGCTTCGTTCCTGGCCACAACACAATGACAAAAACACTTAACGCAAATCTCACTGAGCCGCTCCCAGTTCTTAAGAAACTGTTAAATGGCGAAACCCCACATCTGTCTTTGCAGGGTTAACGATTTCTGAAACCCAAGTGAGACACAAAGCACGCTGCACAGATAGATGCAAGGACATAAATAACTCTGGCTGTTAGCTGCGCAGCAGGGAAATCACCCAAAGGCGGCAGGCAGAGGAGATGGGTCCGCGGTGGACCCCGGGGCACACCAGCGTGCCCAAGCATCTGCACCAGAGCGCCCTGCCAAACGCGCTAAGCTAGATCCACTTCTGAACAATGGCACTTTGATTAACACAGGAGTCGGGATGCTGTGCAAACCGGCCTCGTGCTGACACTGAAATGAACCAGACAGCTCAAATATGAGAAACGGAAAAAGCAATAAGCATTAGTAAAAGAAAACAGCAGGTTGTGTGTAGCCCCAATGACTTTGTCAGTACATTGTCTTCTCCATGAAGATCCGGAAGATCTGGCATTTTTGTATTGGTTCTCAAGGAACACTGCAAGAATATTAGAGGTAGGGGAACAGAGGTGCAGAGCAGTCCCATAACTTACCGTGATAGTACCTACCGAGGCAAAATTACATCCGAGGCTTCCCTCTCCAATTTGTGAGGTTAGATCATGCTGATTTTATCAGCAAGGTCATTTTAGCACCCATGCTTCAGCCAAAATCTAGTCTGATATTTGTTTAGGAGATTTGAGTAATCTCTTTAAGAGAATTAACAAGTGCTGGAGTCCTAAGGAACAATCTTCTCTCAGCCCTGTCTGGAGCAGAAGGATTTGAGGTCAAAGCTAGGTGAAGGGTTTTTTTAAGGCAGTCTGGAAACAAATTAAATTCTCTTTAGAGCCAGTCGGGTTATGGAGAATGGAAGCACAAAACCTGCAAATTATTTTAGGTTGTTTTTTGGGTTCAGTTGTTTGGCTGCTCCAGAGGCAACCCATGACATGCTGCATGACGCTACAGTGTTGATAACACAATACGCGGAGGGGCTTGCTCCGACAGGTTTCCCCTCGGAGCCGCGTACACCTGCAGTCAGTGACCAAACAAGACGTGCATGTTTTGCTGCCTGTTCCAACGTCACCGCATGCTGCCTGTTGGCCCTTCACGATACAGCGTTGGCCCTGGAGCTGTGTGATGGCAACTAATTTCTAGTTGAGGGAGCGGGTGGGAAAATTCAGTGAAACAAAGTCACTGACGCTCAAATGCCAAGCTGTTAAATCTTCAGTAAGTCTTAGTTCAGAAATCAGTTGTCTTTTTTTACAAATAATTGGAAAGATAATCAGTGGGTATAAAGTCAAATGTTCACTTGAGGCTCTTGGGTTAAATTTTGGGAAGGGCTTTGAGGAATTGGCTTTGAATCCTTGCATCCAAAGCTACTCTGTGTGTTCTGATTGTTGGATGGATCTAAAATAAACCATTTCTACATGTTCTTGTCTGAGAATATGTGGCTGACATCACATAAGATTAGCCCTTCTCTTGCAGATCTGTCCGAGAAAATAACGAAAATCCCACAAAAGCAGCGTTCCCACAAGACTCCTATCATGTCAGGCAGAACGGTCACCTAGCAGCTCGTGGCGTTGTTGTACTATTAACCCTTACACCCTCTTCCTTCCCAAAAGGCTGATGAATTTTTATCTAGATCCAGAAACAAAGAACAACATCCTGGCCTGCGGGGGTGGATGCTGCGGATGCTCATCGCAGGCACCCTGCCACTTCACAGCTGGCAGCAACAGATAAATTTATCAGTCATCTGAGCCAAGGTTCACCAGATGGAATCACATCCCACTTAGAGGTAACATTGGACTATTGCAGCCTCAAGAGTAGAGGTAGGTTTGGGTATTAAGTCAGCTTCCAAGCTTTGGACTAAAATAAATATTTGGAACATAACTGGGAATCCTAAGGCCAAATACCCCAAACTTAAGAGCACATAATGCAGCAACTACAGCTGGAAGGGGTACTTCAACTAACCTAGAGAAGTTTTACAGTGAAGTTTGCTATCCAAGCCAAAAGAAGGTTGTTACGTTTGGATGGCTGATAAATTGCAACAGCAATGATTTTACTGTAAACACAAACAAACCTCCCATTAAACCAGTGAGAAGCAATATTAAATCTCATTCTTCTGCATTTGAGAGGTATTTATACAGAGGTCTAATATTTCGAGATTTGGAGAAATGGCAGCTTATATGAGCAAATGGAAGCACCTAACGTAGCATATAGGCAATCTCCTACAGTCCAGCTCCTACTGCATGGGAAAACAAAACAAACAGCCCGTGGGGGGAACAGGGGAAGAAAGAGGCACGCGATATTTCCAGCTTTCTCAGTGCTGTGTGGTAGCAGACATGAGAAATGACCCCCATTGCTTAAGCCCTTAACCCTTAGATACTTTCTCCTATTAATGCCAGATGGAAAATCTTCAAGTCTGAAAGTGTAGTGAAAACACATTGCAGGAAGGCACGCAGAGTTAAACGAGTCATTGAATGCTCATTTCTTCAGTTCAATACATCCTGATGTACCATGCACTTCAGCAGAAACGCTACCAGCTCCCTGGGATCCATTCCAGCTTTATTCCAGGGCAAGGCTGAACAGGTATTGCCTAAAGTAAGGGACCCATGAGGTTGCCAAAGAAAAAACACTGGGGTAAGAAATACCGGCTGCCACTGCCCAGATCAAAGGTTTGACCTGAATTTCAAGAAGGAGCAGGATTTGGCCCGGTTCAGACTCTTAGTTGCCATATCTTCCCGTGATCGATCAGAAGAGCTCCAGGCCACGCTGGAGAGCTACGAGGCTCTGCAAGCTCAGCTAAGCTTTTCAATGATTATCCAGATGGAGCCTTAAGTACAAATATATAATGTCTGTCAGTGTTAATGAAAGCCTTGTAATGGGCCTCTCTGTAATATTCACAATTTATGATAGCCTAAAACCACCTGGTCCTATATCAAACTCATTGCTATTTGCAGAAACAAAATCAAAACATAAAAGACCTGAAACAAACATAAAGAAATGAAATAAATTCTTTGGTGGCTTCTCAGAGACAAGGTGCACAAAGGTGTAGAGGGACCACATAATTTACAGGTGGAGAGTATATGTAACCATCGTACAGGTACCGCATTCATGTACCAGCACCTTTCTGTATGCAAGCACACCTAACTGGTTTGGTAAAGGTTAATAACCATGCCTTTCTTCTTTTTCCACCACCGCATCTGCGAATTGAAGCCTACTATTGCCACTAGTACAACGCACAACTCACAAAAAGGTCTGTTTTTGGTGATAGTTTCAGAAATGACTAGGTGGTTTAGTAACTCAGGCTTTGGTTGGATCATGTGAGGGGAACTAGAAAGCACTGATATTCAGAGTGTGGTGTCATCAAGACGTTTTTGGCATGACATATCCTAATGTTATACCCTAACATTGGCAGGAGCTATAACAGCGTGTGGAAAAAATAGTGTTTTTCTTCTTCCCGTGTCTATCTGAAGGGGTAGACATCATTGTTAATACACAGCATGCTACTACCAGCAAGAGTATTAATACAGAACTCCTATTCCAGTGTTTTTTATTATTAACCACTTCTGATAATGTATATTTTCATGTGAGTGGAAGCATGCGATAAAGGCATTCCTTAGCAAGTTTGTGCAGTTTACTCCCCAGCCATGACTCACCCCTCACTCTGAGAAGCAAAGCCCCAGCGACCCAGCTGCGGTGAGCACACAGGCATCACGGAGGCAGTTTCCTTAGCAACACGAGCCACACAAAAACATCCAAACCATCTACCTCCTGCTTGCTGTCCCTTGAAGTTGTTGCTAAATAAGTGGATGCTAAACCTCTTACCTGAATTTCAGAGGTACAATCAATGTATCACAAAGCAAAACCTTTTGCTTGCAAGCAAGTTAACTTTTGCTACTGCCCCGACTCCAGGCTTAATAGGAAAAATAACTTCTTTTTTTTTTTTTTTTTGGTACTGTGTTATCTCCAAACACTGCCTGGGCTCATAAACAAGTAAAGGAAGAAGCTCCTAGGCCCTCAGCTGATACCAGTTGTCCTCAGGGATCTGTTAAAGTTAATGAAACTATGGCAATTTAGAGCAATCAGGCCAGGATCTGCTGGGTGTTTGTTGGTTCCAGGTGTTCATGATCAAGGCTAGATTAAGAGCAGATAAATAGCTCACCCAGCAAGACTGAGAGCTAGTTTGTTGTGGATGGTTCTGTAGAGTTTCTTGCGAAGACATTTGGAAGAAAACAGCTTTTTGGAGGTGCTGGACCAAAGAATGGGAACTGCTTTGAGATGGGGAAAGATGTTTGCATGCAGGGGGAAAAGTGCTATTTGCACATCCAAGGTATTGTGTCTAGTAGTCTGAAGTATTTCCTTTTTATTTGTGCATTGTTTCTTAAAGTATCTTTACTCCTTGTATTGCAGCCTTCTGGGGTAAAGTATGTATATTGTACTGCATTGAGATGCTACTTTTTTGTGTTGACTGTAATCTAAAGTTCAGCACAGCTGAATGTACGGCTTGTGTAGGCATGCGGTCATGGAAGAGCTGTGCAGAAATGAGTGTATTGATTTATGCCTATCACTGTTTGACAAGAGCTGATGGGGGTCTCAGAGTTTTAGTTTAGCTGATGGACCATACTAACCACAGCCTGGTTCTGCTGCTGTTGTGTGAGTTATCTTTGAGGCAGCCAAGTCACTTGCAGTATTGTAGAAGGTGAAACAGAGCCAGCTTTATAGGCAATAATAACAGAATGATATTATTTAGGCTTAAATGAGTCAATATTTGGAAAATTCCCCTCTTATTAATATGACCTTGCCTGAGGGAGGCTGATAGGTGCTGCCTGTAAGGAGAGAGCCCATACCAGATGGGAGAGCGAGTTAGTAGCATGAGGCAGAGCCCGCGTGCTCCTGTGGCCCCCGAGAGGCAGTGCTGGGGGTTCAGCTTGGGGGGACATGAGGGTGCAGCCAGGAGAGGAAAGTGGGCACCCAGCCACCTGAAACTGGGAAAATAAGATGTGGGAAATAGAGCTGTAGTTGCAATGTTGTAGAGGGGATGAGTGCTGGTGGTAACCTGCCTGGGGGTGGGAGGGCGCACACACCTGATTAGGCATAGTGTGAGCATGGTGTAGCCACAGGTTTCAGTTAAAGGTGGCGAAAGAAAAGGCAAATTTGGAGAAGGTGTGAAATGGTAGAGATCTGAGCTATTGGGGGGCTTGTCCTTGGTAGCCCTTGGTGGTGATCCTGTCCCCAGCTGCAGCCCAGCGCAAGGCTGCCTGACCTGCTTTTCCAGGGCTGCTTCGCTCCTGCTGGCATCAGAAGGAGGAGGCCCTTGCTGTGTTATGCTGACACTTGTCCTATAAAACTGACAGCGATAATGAATGATAGTCCGTATTTCTGTAATATCTTCTTCCTCGGAACACCTAACGACATGCCATTGACAACACTTTTTGAGGGCTGGGTTGCAGCCAGTTTCTTGAATAGTTTGGCCATGGCTTTACACCAGGGAGCCCCAGTCTCTAATGCCGATGATGGGGGTGAGGGACTTGCTTTCCCTTCTCCCCCTGCCTACCTCTCCCAAATAAACAACCTGTCCTTACAGCAAGTGCTGTACATCCAGGCCTGTCTAGAGGGGATTTAAGGATGTCAGCTGCTCTGCCTAGCTGGTCTCAGCTTGATGCTCAAACTCTGAAGCCACTTTCTCTAGTAGAACAAGTGTATGTGCTCTTATCAGTGTTATTGGGTGGGAGCAGCTGTCTGTAGTACCAGACAGCAGAGCTAATGATGTATTGCTGGAGGAGTTCTGGGCTGGACTATAGCAATAACTTAGTAAATACAACTCCAAGGGAGCCAGTTTTGCTAGTTTTGGAGAGATTACAAACAATTGAGAAATAAATGAGTCTTCTGTTGATCCTTGGTCCATTGCACAGGTCAGGACTTCTCTGGTTATCTGTGGGCTGAATCTCTTATTGACCACTGTATTCCTTGGCATGAACTGATGTTTCAGCCTCCAGGTTCATGGCCATTAACCATGGGGAAAACAAGTGATGCATTTGTCTTGCATGATGAGTTTGCCTGTGGAAGTTGCAGATGGTTTGACTGACTTACAGCTGTGGCTGGGTACTTGTATTGGGTGCCTACAAAAATGGCCAATCTGGAATGGCTGCTTGCTTGTGTGACATGATGGTCCCTCCTGCAGGTGCTGGGCACTTGGCTAGGAGTGGTGCTCCCAAACAGCTGGGGGTCTGTGGTGCCCTGATGGAATTTGCTGCCTCTGGGTTGAGAGTGTGGTTGTAAGGATAAAAAGGGGATGGATTAAACTTGCCTGATCCTTTGTGGTGGATTCTGGCAGAGCTTTTCTGCTCAAACCTCTTGCCTTGCTTTCTCTGACATCAGTCACTTTCTGGTCCTTTTGATTCAACAGCATAAAATGAAAGTCATGATTTGGACTGCAGGAGTAAGGATGGGAGCTGAAGCTTTCAAGCACCTTATGTGTATGCGAAGGAGACTAATGCACTTGAGGCAGTGACTGCACTAAAGACTACTTTAAATCCTTGAGTGTGGGCCTGAGTGGAGTTTGAACAAGCTGTGTGCTTATGTAATTAATGTGAAGCTGTGCTGCTGCTTGAGCATTTCCAGCACTTGATAGGGATGCAGATGGGTCAGCTAACTGGTATGTGGTCATCTATTTAACCCCCAGATGGAGGGAAATCGGCACCTGTGCTGCCTGGAGGAGGCAATGGGTTTCTGTCTTGGGCTGTGTAACTGCAGGCTGGGATCCTGAGGAGTGATTGCCCTTTCAGCAGCACCTGTGCTCTTGTTTTGCTGGTGTTGCTTATTTTTATGGATCAGGAGGTTGCAATCAATTCCAAAAATACTAAGAGTACAGTTTGAGCCCATGAGATCAGGAGTGAACGTAAAGAAAAAACATTTTGAAAGAAATATCAATTTTATAATCACTGTAAAGGATTGATACAACAAGGGACTGTGTTTTCCACTGAGTGAAATGGAAAACAAGGAATCAAAATTTTCAGATTCTGTTTTCAGCTTTTCCATCAACTTGTGTTTGGAGGCAACCAAGCACCTTCCTTCTCTGCTTTTGCCTCCTGTAGACAAGGCAGAGCTGTAACTGGGAGCAGAGGTGTCCTGTGGCTTTAAGACTGCACAGTGATGGAAAGCTTTGGTGAATACTCCTATAGAGATATAAAATGATTAATCTGCAGGCATCTGAGAACACTTATGACTTAGTTTTTGGTCCTGCATCTGTTATTTCACTTATGGGGCTGTTAACATCTTGTAATGCACACCAGGCAATATCTTAATGATTAAAAAGGGTCTGTTTTATCTGTAACTAGTGAGAAATGTGATTATCTTAAGCAGTGTAACCTCTGTACCAGTCAGACAAGTGGTATTAAATGGCTTTAATTTGGCTGGAGGCTTGTTTTGAGGTGCTGAAAGCACCCTGTCCCTCAGATCAGCTCATCATCGCTTCAACTCTGGAGCTGGTGTGGGGGCAAGGCAGAGGGCCAGGAGCCCTGGAGGCCATGAGATGGAGGGCAGAGGGATGCGGAGGAGGAGCGATAAGGCAGTTTGCAGTGCCAGATGTAGCATCGTGGCCTGAGGACAGCTGGGGAGGGAGAATAAGTCCTGGGTGGGACAGGGGAAATCTAATAAGGAAGAAAAAGCTGGGGGACACTGAAGGATGGAGATGTGCAGAGTGGGAGGGAAAAGGGCTGGAGCCAGGGTGAGGGGAAGGAAAGGTCACTTCCTTCCACACCAAGACCTTGTGCTGACAGCAAACCCCATCCAGGACCAACCTTTGCCTCCTAATGCTGACCTGCATTAGGGAGGCAGCCTGCAGTGCTGAGACCCGGCAGCAGCGGGATGCTTTCCATCGTGCTCCCCTGCTTCTTTCCCCTGAAACTTCCAGTGCTTGTCAAAAACATGCAGCTTCACTCAGAGCTAATTAACTGTGTATTAGTGGAGACAGACTTCAGTTTTAAGCAGAATAAACCCAACTGTGAGCATGTGGGTAGGACATGGATGGGCTTAAGCAATTTCTGAGACTTTCATTTGTTCTTCCCTTGCACAAGACATATTTTGTCTCCCCACCAGCCTTTGCACATCAGCAGTAGAGTTGAGAATTAGAAGCAGAGTCAAAAATGGACAGTTTTCCAAGCTTGCCACATGTCTAGTGTGGAGGGCCACTGTTCAATTCAAACCCAGTACAGAAGCTAATTGCTGAGAAACAGTGGGATCTTTCAAAGCTCTAATTAAAGGCAATTTAAAATCTCCACTGATATTAGCAGGAACATAAAACTGCTGCTGGCCATGTACCAGTTAGCAAGACCAGCTTATGAACCGTGGGGTGCAGCTGACCTGTTTTAGAAATGGGCATGGCTCTGCTGAGCAAATTGGGAGTTAAATTGACTGACATTGCGTAGAAATTTGGCCTATTATCCCTCCTGCACACCCCTGGCACTGCAGCTGGGAAGTGATATTTCTGAGCACTAAGTGGCAGGTATGTGCCTGTGCTGAAGGGTGAGTGTGGTGCTAAGTGAAGCCAACCTGATCTGGACCCAGCCCAGCAAACAATATTGACGTGTGCCTGAAGCACAAGGGTTACAAGTGTCTATGGGGCTGCATCAGGAGTGCAGATTTTCAGTTCTGTACTGAAGTAAAAGCTTTACCTAAATGACAATTAAGTCACTATCTGCCTAACTGCATGCTTTCTGTCTTGCTTCATTTCTGGTGAAATACCTATTGAATTCACACTGCCTCATACTTTTGTAAACAACCGAATATTCCACCCAGTAGCATTTACCTGTATATGGGCACATAAAATTATGTCCCTGGCCACATGGGAGCTGGAGGGAATTTTGCCACTGAGTTCAACTGGCACTAAAACTATTCTTGTAAAAGTACATTTCTACAGTTGCACTGTGATATCTCTGCTGTAGACCTCCAGTTAAATGCATGTTAAAGCCTAGGGTCAAGCCACCTGGTAGTAAATTAATGGTCCATAGTGTAGCTACTGCTGGGATGCTTCTCTTCCATTAAAAGAGAGGCAATGTTGCTGTAAGTGGCTTATATGCTTAGAATAATGGTGCTTGTGGCTTGCACCTGCATAAGAGAGGATGCTTGTTGCATTTAAAGAAGATTATGTGAACCAAAAGGCATTGCTCAGCTCAAGAGGCACTGCAGAGCTGCAGTGTCCCAAAGGGAGACTCTCATGGGAGTGGGGACTTCCGGCATGCCCCCCATGCATCATTTTGGGGGGGTCACACAGACCCCTTCACAGATTGGGTTTTGCTGCCTCTGCTTGCCCTTCACCTGGAGGGGTATTACAAGCATCAACACTTCTGTGTTTGTAGCCTCTGAACAAGCATGCAAAAACCAGGCGGCTCCTCTGCTACTGCTGTCCCTCTGCTGGCACAACATGCAGCACCTGCTTACCGGTACACTTATCTACCAAGTGACCCTTAAAGGAGAGAAATGTTGGGTCATTCTGGACACATGCAATTCTCCAGTCTGCTAGCTTGCCTCTGGGCTTTTGAATAGTAGCCTGGAAGGCAAGGTTCAGTCCCCAGCACTGGGGACCCCCAGCACCCTGCCGCTTGGCATGCAAAGTGGCATAGAGAGGGGGTGACTTCTCTGGCTCCTTTAAAAGAAAGCAGTAGAAAGGAAATAAGAGACATTTACCAGCTTTGAAGGTAGGAAGGGTGCTGAGGCCTTCTGCTTTCCTTTCCCATTGCTGTGCTCCTCATCTTTCTTGGGCCCCATGTTGCAAATCCTATGCTCCCATCTGAAGAGCACCAGCTGCGGGCTCCCTCCAGAGCCCATTGACGCAATCTGGGTCATTCAGAGAAGGTTGTCAGGAAGGATCCTACGCCTCCCTGCCGTGCCGGCGTTGAGCTTTGCCTTCCAGGGTGTGCGAGGGGCCAGGCTGGTCCTGAGTCCTGCTCCCAAACCTGGCTTGCTCAACCCACTGCAGCCTTGGGACTCCTGGGGTGTCCCCTGGGGTGACTGGCTGAGGTAAGGCAATGCTGGGGCACCATGTTGGGGACACAGGGGAAATACCCCATGGGATCTGTCTAAATGCTTTTTTGGGTGGGGAGAAGTCAATGCCTGAAGCTAGCATAGAGTATCCCTGAGAGGCAAAACCCACCTGCCCTGCCAAGGGGCTGCTGGTGGATGAGGGGATTTCTGGCAAGGCAATGAAGCCCTCCTGGGGAAAGACAGGATTTCTTCAAGTGGGACTGAGTGGATTACAACTGAGAGCTAATCTGTATGGCTGTTTCATAAGTTTCCCCAGTGCCTGGACTCCATGCTTGGCAACAGACTCTATATGTGCTGAGAATAACTAATTTCTCAGAAATACCATGTAAGAATATACGCATGCAGAGGTCCGGAGCAAACTACAGCAGTTTCTTTGTATTTTAGCTTTATCTGTAACAAAGTCTGTCCACATTCCAACACCAGTTTAGTACCAAGGGACCAGATGTGCTGTCAAGCACCATGGCTTGTTGGAGGCCACCCTCTACCTGGCAGTTCATATTCCTCATGAATCCCCCCTCTTTCCTTGACCTTATTCTAGATATTTACACAGACAAATGCTAGTGGCAACAAACTGAACTCCAAAGCCAGTGTTTAGATGATTGTCAATGTCCTGCTTATTTACTGTAGTCAAAATTCACAAGCGAAGGCAGAATGCAGGCACTCCCCCAGCCCAGGGACCACACCACATGGGGCTATGCTACTGTTAGTACCTGTGTTCAGACCAGCTTTGCTGCATAGCAAAAATCACGAGTGATGAATTTCCAAGGCTTTCCAGACTAATAGTTACTGCAAAGCAGTGGAAGTGAAGACTTAAGTTTATATCTGGACACTTTCTGTTCAGCTGCAGGCTTTTATCCAAATTATTTAACTGCTCACTGCCTCAGTTTCTCCATTTGTAAATCCCTAACCTGCCTGTTTGCTATTCTTGGATTAAAAGCACTGTGTAAGATATGGTTCATGTTCTAGCAGCTGCTGCTTGTACACATTTGGAACAACAAACTCTGAATGATTTCCGGGGAATATGGATATCCCAAATCAGCCCAAGGCTGGAATAATGGCACTGTTGTGGCATAGCATGATGCTTGTAAGCTGGGGAGTGCCTGGAAGTTTGCGTGCACTTACTGCTTCCTCAGCCCTTCTCTGGTTTAAGTGCAAATATATAAATGACTTCAACTTCACCCTAAAGTGGATAAAGATCATAAATATGAAGTCAAATAAGACCAAACAGCCCATTATGTGCATGAAAGCTGGCAGCCTGTTTTAATTTGCTGCTGGTTCACCTTTGATTTGCCTGGCACAGCTGGGAAGCGCAGCAAGTGAACGCTGTGCAAGCCCCTGTGTGTGAAGTTGGAGGGGGGATGGACTGACTGTGAGCCATGGCTTGGAATTTCCTGACAATTTTTTTTGTGGTGCTGAAAGCAGCTTGCTGCTGGCAAGTGTTTCTCGTGCCCCTTCCCTACCCTGTGTGCTGTTTTCAATCTCTATTGCAGCATTCTGGAGCATTTTGCTTCCCAAACAAGAGGCCCACAGGGCATTCAGGTAAGTTGTCCCCCCATAATAACATTACAATATGCGTCACTAAAATGCTACTGTAAGGTCTAGCTCCAGCCCACAAATGCTACCAACACCTAATTCATTCCTGAGATGAACAAGTGTAACTTATATCATAAAACAGCACTTGAAACTGCCTGTAAAGTCCTTCTCCTGAATCCTCAGTTAAAGCCTGGCTTGTGCAACTGCTCTAGGAAACCCTTTCTCCAGGGTGCACTTAGCAGGAAAGCCTGAATTTGCTCTAACACATGCTTTAATCTTCCCCAATACTTCACGGCAGCCTGTCTAAGCTTTCGGCACCGTCCCCATCCCGAATGCCTCGGCGCATCCTGCAGCTTCCCCCAGTAAGGATCAGGTTTACCTTAGCAGCAGCGGAGCAGCAGTGCCCAAAATGGAGATTTCAATGGGATCTGACAGGGAGATTTTTCCCTCTCATCTACATACTTCTGTAGTTTCCACCTTTGGGAAAACAGCCTATCTACAAGCAGGAAGTTTCATGTATCTTGTCTCTTGATGTCTCCAAATATTTCTCACTGCTCTTGCAGTTCCCAGGCGGTTTTAATTACTTTGTGTTTTTAAATAGAGGCGAAGCACCAGTGTTCAGTAATTATTCAGAAATAAGTCACCAGAAGGAAGTGGGTGCAAAGACCCTCTGAATAAAGTCAGCCCCAAAAAGCTGAGCTTTTTCTCTCCAAACTTTATTTCATGATGCTGCTTGTTATCACCACCTTTATGAAAACTCCTCTTCCCATCCGCTCTGCCTGTGTATTCCCGGCTGCCTGGGCTCCTCCGGGGCATGATGGCCATCCCTGCAAGGGCAGGATGCTCAGCGTGGGGTTGGTGCCTTCACTGTCACTCGGCAAAATTCATCCTTCTCACCTGCTCTTCAGAAGAAAACTGCAGGAGTTGGGCAGGAAAGCAGGCTTGGGGCTGGGGCAATCCGACTGTTGTGCTAAGCCCCTGGCCGGCACATGGATAGGCGGCACCTGCCTCTGCAATCTTTACTTTCCGAAATGCCAGGGCTGTGCGGAAGCAGGCGTGCAGCTCTTTCTCCAGCGCTCACTCGACCCTGCGTATCCTTGCTCGTGCTGGTGCGAAATCAGGGGCTTCCCAGCCTTTCCCTTGGTCACCTCCATCAGACCACTCTGTCCTTGGGTGGTATTTGCTTTTCTGAGTCAAGAGCGTGCCGGAGTGACGCTCCTGTTCGTCTCGGGCTGCTCACTGATTTCCCATGCTGTGTGCTTGCTATTTGCTCCTATGGCAAAAATAAAAGCTGCTTTTGCTGCTGTGGTTCACAGTTGGTTGTGATAGGATTTTTTTTCCCCTGTTTAAAATGTAAGGTCTCATGAATTAAGAAGCTACAGCTTGTCTAGATCTTATACCAGTCAGTCTCTGATTCATCAGAGAATCTCCTTGGTAACTAGCTGTTCCTCTCTGATGATTTGTTACAAAAAAGCTCTCCCAATTTAAAGATAAAATACAGTGAAAGCAGAAAGAGGAGCTGTGCTGTGTAGATACCTTATGCAGGGACATATGCCTTGTGTGCATGCAGCTATACTGGATATTTTCTGATGTGTATGGGAAGCACCCTCTCTGTGAAACAGCGTGGTATCGCCCCACGGGTGGGAAACATGCCCCGGCTACCCCGTCTCTGCTAGAAATCCTTTTTGCTGCTCCGGGGCCAGTAACCCCATCTGCAGGGTAAATAATCCCACAGGAGAAGGTGGTGTTGGCATCTAACAGGGGGCTCAGCAGTACATGCCTTAAGCTGGATTTCTGGCCTTGCGTGGGGCTGATCACCAATTACAAAGGCTCAGAGAGGGTGACTTTCTGCAGGAGGTGTGCCCGGCGTGTCTGATGCTGCCTTGCAGCCCTCCTGCTCTGGTAATGAGCCCCTGCTGCCTGACCCCCCTTGGCATGCACCAAAGCACTGCCTGTGCTCCGGCACCTGCTCGAGTTGGAGGGAAGGTGCTTGCTGAAGATTTGGGTGTTTTGGTGTGGGTTTTTTGGGGGTTGTTTTTGGTTTTTTTTCTCTCCTCTGGGAACCAGCATTGCTGGAAAAGTTGATCCAAGGTGAGGCTAAGAATGCTTTGTGTTTGAAATAGCTGGTAATTGTGTTCAAAAAGTCAGTGTAAGTGAAGAGTTTAACCCATGAATGCCCAAGGCTGGGAAGCTCTGCGGTGAGAGCTGCATGGGGTCACAGAGGGACGAGGCAATGGTACGGGGCTTGGAACAAGTTTTCACGTTGCACATGGCATCTTCCTCTCCATATTTTCTCGCTGGCCTTGTGCTCTTTCTGTCCTGTGGCACTAATTCCTCTGAATTAATACAACAAACAGCAACAAAACCCCAGGTCTATGAGGTGTCTTTCATCTCTGTAAGAGGCTTTTGAGCTTACTGTTGAAGCTTGCCCACCCTGGGGGAAGCGGATGGCAGCGGGAGGAAGGCTCCTGCAGGCAGCTCTGGCAGCGGGGCTATTGTGTACTGCAGGTGTCGGTGATTTGGGACAAAATCTGTGTTCCCACAAGGTGTTGTGGCATCTCTAATGTCTGGGCAGAAGAGACCCAGGGTCATCGTGTACTCTGCTTGGGGAGGCCTGATCCAGGCTCAGACCTGTGGTTTCAGGGTGGTTAAACCTTTGCAGGCAAAAGCTCAGGTAAACGCGCTGCCCCTACCAGCAAAGCCTGAAGTGCTCAAACCTCTATTTACCAAGTAGTATGGGAGAGGATGAACTGGTTCTGATAAATGAGGGTTAAGATAATCAAGCTCATTTTTGATGCAATTGACCCATGTCAGGAACATGACCTCATTCTGGATAAGGGCTGGGTTTTTAGATAATCAAAGTTGTGATAAGCGAGGCCTGACCCCCCCCCCCCCAATCAGGGGAAAAGGGGAGAAGAGAGATGCTCATCCTTCCCCTGTCCCGCTCTCCTGCTGCCACTGTGGGTGCTGAGCCGTGGGAGGGCAGGCGAGCCTCTGCTGCGGCCCTGACTCGCTGCGTGGCCGGGCGCTGTCTGTTTCATGCCAGAAGGGAAATACAAGGGGAAGCCTCTTCTCCGCCTCTTTCCTGCCTTTTGGTTTTCTTTCTGAAGCTTGAAAGAAAGAGCAAAGCCTTTGCTGCTATCAGATGTCTGCGCCTGTGCCTCTCAGTGGGAGGGAAGCAGAAGCAGACGGTGCCCCTGATGGGAGGGATGTCCATGGGGCACGTCCTGGCTGGCTTCGTCTCCAGGCTCCCTCGATGGAGGGAGGTCAGGTCTAACAGCACCGGTGCCTGGTGTTGGGGTCTCTAACACCCGGTGCCATTCTGAAACCACGATGTGGCTGAAGCCATCAGGCTGGGAAAATCAGGTTCATTTTTGTTTTGCCCAGGAGTGGCAGGAGCTTCATCTCCCCCAAGGAGAGCGTCAGGGCAGAGCCTGGGTGCCATGTCCCACCGCACGACTGTCCTGGGGCAGGGGATGTCCTGCCCCGTGGAGGTGGTGGGCAAACCTGAAGATGGACTGGTTTTGTTTACCCTTGCTGAAGCTCTGGAGCAGCCAGAGGAGCAGATCTCAATTTTTATGGTATACATTTTAATCACACCATTGTGACTTGGAGCTTGGCAGGGGGAGAAGTGGAAAAGCATCAAACCTGCTTGTTCCTTGCCCCCCACCTGGTGCCTGCAGCCTTCGGTTGGTTCACCCGCAGGTGCCTGCAGACAGCATCTCCTTGGCTGTAGTATTGCCTACTTTGGGGAGTTTTGGTTACCAACTCATATTTATAAAAGAAAAAAAGCTTATGTACAGTGTTTTGCTGTTCCTATCTCCTTTGTGATGTGTTGCTATTTTGGGAAACAGAGCAAAAGTGGCTGCAGCTATCTATAGCAGGGGAAGGTGCGTGGATTGGGGCGCCCACAGCCTGGGCTGGGCACGGGGCTGCCTGCCTGAGGGTGGCAAGAGTGTGCTCTGCAATCAGAGGTGGGGTTTTTGNTTTCAGTTGTTGGCCTAATCCTGAATCAGATCTGAACTTAAAGGAATGTCAGTGGCAGTCAAAAAAAAAAAAAAAAAAACACAGACCAAAAAAAAGGAAATGCGCACAGCCTTGGTGAGTATTTTTTATGAATTGGATCTCCTGAGATGAAAGCTTCATTACTGTGAAACAATGAGCCCGCGACACTCTCTAGTACAAATAGGTTTCATTTGTATTAGGAAGATACAAGCTTATTATTTTTAGCACCAGGAATGTTTAATGTGATAATCAATGTAATTGAGGAACTGAAAGTACAGAAAATTGCAATGCTCTCAAGGGTGACAATGACTACAACTGTAGCACTGCTGAAAGGTCTGGGGGACGGGTACCGGTGTAGGAAAAATAGACTCAAATCCCGAGTATGGATGATCGCATGTCACGCTGGGGTCTGTGGGAGAGCACCAGGCAGCTCCAGCGCAGCCCTTGCAGCAGGGGCCGGACCTGGCCCCGAGCACCCAGCAAGAGGCTCAGGGCTGTGGGACGCACCCGAGGACGGCTCTGCTGGAAGGACACAGGGAGAAGGAGCTGCTGCCTTCTCCCCTGAAACCCGAGGGCTTGGGAGGGGCAGTGTCCCTTCCTGGGGTTTGGTGGGAAGAAGGACATCCAGGAGTGAGCCTGGCTGCAGAATTTGGCAGCTAAATTTGTTGGAGCAGCTGTTTACTGAGTGTTTGCAAACCTTGATAGGTTCACAATTCAGCCTCCCCCCCAAGAAACAGCAAAAAGCACACTTTTGACACTGACACACTGGTGCTTGGAAACTGTTAAGCTGTTTTGTGACGGTTGTTCCCCCCCCCGCAACTCCCAGCTCACCCACCACGAATATTATCAGCCTGAAGTCTATGGAAAACATAAGCAGCAAACTTATCAGAGGACTGGCCAGCTATAGGTGGGTCACCTATAGCGCTTTGGCCAGCGCCCGAGCCTGGCCGCATGCAGCTCCTGCTCGGGCTTTGGGGAGCTGCTGGTCACCACATACCAAATTCAACTGCTCCTGTACTTCCAGGCAATTTCACCACTAACTTTACTCCCTCTGTGATACAACGGGCTTTTCTTTCTGTTTGCTGGTGATTTACTGTGTGTGTTAGTCTGTAGAGGAGGTGGCAGGGAGGAAGGCTGCTCGTTGGCTCTGCTGTGGCCTCTGTGCCTGGGGCAAGGAGGCTGAGTGTGGGCAGCTGGGCTCCCCCGCAAGCTGCTGGACATCAGCCTGGATGGTGACGGGTGAGGAGGAATGTCTGGGACCCAGGGAAAATTGAACACATTTCAGATGCAGCCTCCAAAGCTGCTAAATTCAGAGCCAGTCTGAAAGAAACGACATCCTGCAAGGGTGCGTGCAGTCAGGTTTGTTTTCAGCCCTCTCTGTTTTAATTTGTTTTACTTAGAGGAGGGAAATTTTCTCTGTTAGGGAAGTTGCCTGGTTCTAGTGGCTTTCTAATAAATCACAGCTTTGGAGACCAAAAGCCATTTGGTGCCCTCCCTTTCGGGGAGAGCTGCCGGAGCCACCCTCCCACGCTGGCAGAGGCTCCTGGCTGGCAGCGTTGGAGCCAGTGCCCAGCGCTGCCCCATGGCGCGGGGCTTTCTACCTCTGCCAGTCTTGCATAGACAACTAAGAGAAGCCAGGTTTGTCAATTAAAAGAACTCACTTTAGCATACGCGATCGGTTGTGCTGTGAGTTATGCTTAAGCCTACTGTGATCAGAGGGAAACGATTGAAGCCAGAGCTGAAGGTACGGCTGTGGTGATGCATTGGCTGCGGTGTTCACGCTCATAATGCAACTGCTTATGTTACAAAGCAATTATCAGGGTTTAAAATTCCAATAGCATTTTGAAGGTGTATATGCCTGGGGTTTTCCATTTGCAGAGATGTTTCTTTTATTGTACCTACTTGCCTAATAACTTTACCATTTTAAGCACATCAAGGTGTTTTAGAAGCTATTTGTGATTTTTGTTGAAAAACAAAGGCAATCCTGCCAGCTCCATGCAGAACGCTTGCTCCATTGCAAGCTGCTCCTAAGGCCTGATTTAGGTTTTGTGCAGGTTTAATGAGGTAAAACCCCTGTACAGTGTTTCCTGCTCCCTTTCTTAATTTTTGGCAGCACATCCTTCAGCTGGGGCAGAGCACCTTGGTGCTCTCTCTATCACTGTGAAACCACCAGCTTTTCCATATCTGTCCAACCCCTCTGGGAGCAGCAGTCACTCTTGCAGTAAATTTTCACCCCAAATAACACATACATCATCCTCGCAGCCTGTTCCTGGTGCTCTGCAGACAGGCTGGCTGAGGGGGTGGGAAGGGCAAACTTTCTCCATCAGCTGCCAAAGAGCAAATTTGCTGCTGGTGTTTTGAGGTGGTACCATGTTGGAGAGCTGGGTGCTGGGGCAGGGCTCCGGACAGCTCCAGTCCACCCCAGAAGGGCCAAGAATGGAACTGGTACCTACTGGAGGAAAATTCAAACAACCCCTATTGCTTAACAAGGGAGAGACTTCTGCAGAGAGGGTGATGTCCAAACCTGACAATTCAACACCTCCTAGGAGTGCTACAGTTCCCTTAAACAATATCAACAGACTAATTATCACACAACCATTTATCATATGCCAAATGCATACAAAACCAGCATGAGTAATTTCCATAGTAACCATAATCATAACCTTCCTGTGTAGGGATTCAAATGCCAGAACGGCGCATGCTTGATAGTACCACGTACATACGATTTCTTGCACAAAGCATGTACTCCTCTGGCAGCCAGCGTTTTGTTTCTGGGCTTCCGCTGCTTGGCTTATAAGTGCTTACAAAACCTTGATTACTCATGTGTGATACCCTTGCACTAGACACTGCTTCTGTAATGTCTTTAAGGTTATGTGGATTCTATTTGCAATCCCTTTTATAAGTAATAATACAAACCACTTGCTGCTAAATCTGGCTGTCAGCAAGCAAATGCCAGGAACCAAACTGATTATTACTACTATTACTTGCACCATTCCAAAATCCATTAATTTGCTTGTTGTGGCATTAGGTAATGAACACTTCTGCAGCAAGGTCACAGTTCTGTTTTACATCAAATAACTATCTTTTCTCATGTATGATACGTGAAGCATATTTCTTGCTTAGGGCATAATGTTTTATTAAAATTATTTTCCTTTGTTCTTTCTTACAGATTGTCTATTATGACTCTAAAGATTGCCTGCATGACATCTCTTTTTAAATTCAATGCATAATTATATAAAACAGAAATTCATCTGATGCTATGTTAATAAACCTCTCGTTTTCTTTGAATGGGGGGACACGGTGCTATTTTTTACCAGACAACATGGATTTATCTAAGCTTCGTGGGATTTCACAGTCACTGACACACGTATCAGATACGGGCAGAGAGATGATGGAAATAACATGAAGGCAAACTGTTCAGTTCAAGCCAAAAAGACTAATGGAAGTAGTAAAAATAGTAAAGATGTGAAAGCAAGAACTACTGAAATAAATATTGGAGATGGGAACTTGCAGGAAAGGTTCACTGCAGCTGTGCCTAGCTGAGTGTCAGCCTGGGTTAATTTGCAAGGTGACAGATGTCTTGAGAATGGGCAAATGCTGAAGAAAAGCTGGTGTCCCTGGGCCAGGTCTGCTCGTGGAGCTGAGCTACTCTCAGGTGTCCTTGGAGCATCACTGATTTACTGCAGCTGTGGCTTTGGTGCTTGTGTTTAAGGATGATTATGCAATCCTACACCTTTGGGTTTTAATCTTTGGCAATGCACAAAGCCTCAATCCCTTCCTGGCAGCACAAATACAATTTTGATTGACTGACCCTATACTGCTTGATCTGCTTCATCCACTTTGGGTCTTGTCTCACCTCTGGCTCTTCCTTTGGGCCCAGTTTTCCCTTGATTGGCTGTAACCACCATGCCCAGGTGTCTCTGGTTCCCCCAGCTCCTCCTCCACTGGGGCTGCTCCTAAACACCCACCTGCGCTACCCTGAGATGTGATTTCACTGTCTCCTTGCTGTGCTTGGAGGAGTCTCAAGGATGTCCCCAACTGTTGTGGCGTGCACCATGCAAGGACAGAGCAGCAAAGTGGTCCCTGCACCCTAACCTTGACTCTGCGTTTGCAGGAGGTAAGTGCTGCTGTTACTGTTTTGTAGATAGAAAACCTGCGGGGTGGCAGATGTTAAGCGTTTGGCTCAATGTCACAGTGTGTATCTTTGAAATCACTTGATAAAAACTTTATTCTTGGCAAAGGCTGCGCTTTGGGCTGTGATCTTATCCTATAACAAAAGCTGAGATATGTTCCTCCTCTTTCATTCTAGTCCAGTAGTATATTTTGCTCACACTTAAAAAGTGGAAAATCATTAACTTTGCCTTCTGATACGTGTTTTTAATTTTGTTATTCATAATGAGTTCATTGCTGCAGTGGCAGGAGTGAAATATGTGATACTACTGGAATTTCTTTGCAATTCAGCATTAATGTCCACTTCTTACGCAGCGTTAACAATAACGTGCCTAATCTTTCAGAGGCTGTTGTGGGAAATTCTTTGTTCTTTTCCATCTGGCAAGATGTGAAATTTGCGTTTTAGCCTTTTGTTTAAAATCGCCTCTTAACAGTTTTGAAGTGTAAGGGAGTTAAACGTAGCGCCCTTGTTGTCTGACGCTGTGCTGTGTAATTGGGATTCCAGTCGGTCTGCTCACCCTGTCTCTTTGTGTTTGCCAGTCGGTGCAGGGAAGGACACTTCATTTCCACAGAGACCGCAATAAACTTTTTGTTAGAACAACAGGTCTGTCAGCCCTTATTCCTCCTCTTCCAGCAGAGTTTTAGTTAAACGCGCTGTGTCACTTGCTACTGCTGAGACTCTTTGCCTCCCCTTGTGTGGGAAGGACTCCTGGTCCTGAGGCAGGTCTGTAAGGTGCTTTTCCTGTCCGTTGCAATAACAATTTATTGCAAGTTTTGCTGGCCTTTGGCTCCCTGGAGGATTAGACATGCAATCTAGCCAAACCGGCCATCCAGTGGTAAAAATGACACTAAAATCAAGTTGCTATTTGTCTACACTGAGACTTGCCTTAATACCATCCCCAGGTTAAACCCATTTCTTCATGGGTCAAAGGGGATGGATTTACTGGTTTGAAACACTGATTTTCAGCATACCTCGCTGCTGCTTTGGGTGTGCAGTGTGCATGCACACCTCGGCCCTGCCTGGGGGAAAGGAGGGGCTGGGAATTCCTGGCCCGTGGCTCTCAGTACAGACTGAGGAGCTGGGCTGATGGTTCATGGCTTATAAACATTGTGCAGCCCTCTGCATTTAATGATGTCTCTAGGTCAGCAGCAGGCTTAGGTAGACTTTAGGCCTTCAGCACCTCACGGAATGCCTCTGTTGTGAGGATTAAAGGAGTAACTTGCTGCCAGAAGTCAAAGACTGTTGCGGTCTCTCTTCCTGACCCTTTAAAGCGTGGCGTAGAGTGTCCTTTCAATGTAGATAGAGAGCTGAGAACTTCATTAATGCACTGAGATGCACACAGATTTACACAAGAGATGCTACTTGCTTCTCTGCAAGCCCCGTAAGGCTGTGCAGGAGTGGGATGAGGTTGCATGGCAAACTTGACAATTTCTGTGGGACCTTGCTGCTTAAAAGCTCCATCTTGCTGCACCAGGGGATACCACTGAACTTGTGCATGAACCCTTAATTTTTTGCTGTTCTTAAGCTGCTGAATGAGCAGCTGTGGAGACTAATGCGTTTAAGTGTAGAGATTCACTCTTGGGTGCAATTTGCTACTGGGTTTTTTAAAGGCAGGAAATTTGGTGATCTGTGCAGGGATCTATGTGGGGACCAGATCTTCCTCTCCAAGGCCACGTCGGAGTTGGAAATGCACCTTCTCTGGGGTCTGCATGCTGCCTGGATGGGGCTGCCTGGGCTCCGAGCACCTTGTCGTGCACAGCGGGCAGCGCCCGGCTGCCTGGGCAGGATGAATTCCCAGGGTGGCTCTGAACCTTCTCCAAAGGGGGCAGCTGAAATACCCCTGCCAGCTGGAACATACTGGTACAGCTATTGCAGGTGGTTGAACTGGTTTTATGTAACAAGCCACTTCTGCCCTAAAAAGCCCTAGCTGAACTGTTTCCCATCACTGGAGGAAGGGCACAATTTAGCAGGAAAGTGCTAAGGGAGCTCATGGGCTTCACCAGCTCCTTCTCCTGCTGGCACCATGCTGTCCCCCATTAACAGCGCTGTGGCTTCTTGGACCCAATTTAGAGAACAGGAGAGAGCTGTGTTGCTGTGCTAAGACTATGAATGATGCCAGTGCTAGGGCAGACTGTAGGAGGCGGGAGACTTGTGGGAGAGTTCAAAGCTATCCCTGGCTGGAGCCCACTGTCTGCTCCTGCCTGAATCCACTATCTCATAATTTTGCATGCTACAAAGGGAGCTCTCTTGGACCTCCCTGGATCAAGCAATGGAGAGAATCAGCTGCTTACCAGCCTGTGTGAAGGCAGGGTGGGTTGCTTGATTGCTGCACAGTGCTTCATGTCACAGCTTACACTCTGCATGCTTGGGAAGGCATTCCCAAAAGCTTCTGTCACGGCCCAGGTCAGAAATGCCCTGTGCCTGAGGACAGCCTGGGGATGGGACAGCCTCGTGGTGTGGAGGGGGCCTGCTCTTCACCTTGTCCCCTTGGCCATCCCTGATGCCTCGCTCTGTGTCACGTGTATCTGAGCTTGAGGAGCAGCTTTGCGGGCTGGGATAGATGCAGCTGGGGAATCCCCTCACCCCCCAGCAAGAGCTGTCTCTGCCACTTTTCAGCTTTCTGGCCCTGCTTTGCTCCAGGTTGGAGCTTGCCCAGTGCTTGTGCAAAGCAGCGGTTGCAAAGCCAAAGTTCGGGGAAGCTGCAGGTTGGGCGTGTGGAGGTACTTGGAGCTCTTGTGCAGCAGGGATATCCGAGAGGCACTGCCCCAGGAGAGCAGCTGGGGCAAACTTCTTTCATGTCTCTGCACTGTCACATCAGAAAGAAAATTGGAAGTGGCAGTTATTGCAGCTTCCTGTCCTTGCTCACCAGGGCTTGGCAGGGAGACGGTGCTCATTGTTATAGCCAAGCCTGCCATCTCCTGACCCAGCAGCTTTGGTGGGAAAACTCAGTGGGAGGGATGTTGGATCCTGCTCCAGCCTGCTTCACTAACTTTCCATTAGTAATGTTTCTTGCTTTTGTTTTTGTGTCTAATTTGGAACATGTGTAGATTTTGGTAAAGAAAAATGAATAATGAAGAATGCTAATTACTGCACCCTGAGGGCAATGGCATCAGCCTCCCCATACCACATCTAACTTATTGGGACTGAGGGGGGGCTAAATCCAAACTCCAGTGGTAGCACGGGCTCTTTCGTAGTACACCATAGTGCTTATAAATGTGCTTTGCAGAAAAAAAGCTTACTTTAAACCTTCCTCTTTGCTATACTTGCTGACAAATGTAGCCCTGACTTAGTATAATGATGTATTTCCAAAGCTCCCATTGCATCTGTCTGTGCTGAATTCATATGCAGAAGTTTATACGAAGAAATGAATTGCTAAAATTCCTAATGAATTTTGTTATCAGAGAGGCCTTTCTAATAAAGATAATATACGTCAGCAGAGCTGGTAGGGTGTTTACTGGGGCAATTTTTCACTGAGTCCAGGGTAGATGTTGTTTGATAAATCTTGTCAGTGCTGTCACTCTTGGTCTGAATATCATGAATAGCCATTTAGCTTGCAAACAGCAGAGCCAGTCAGTGGCTCATGGGTTTTGGCGTCATGCTCAAGTGTTCTGCAGCCTTTCCTCTCTTTTGTTAATCTCTCTGTGACTAATTTACTAACTTTCTTACAATGCAAGAGAGGCTCCTGCAATGCATCTCTTAACCTCTGCTGTTCAGACTTTTATGATGGATGCTGCCTACTTTCACTGCAGGGCACGATCACTGCTGCAGTTTACCTGGCTGCGTTATCAGAGAAGTGTAGATGGAGTTAATGCTTTGTTCTTAGAGCACCTGTATGGTTTGTTTTGTATCTTTTGCTTTCAGAAGCTTTTGAATCAGACTTTCTCTTTGACTTTAACAGCTGATTGTAGCTCTGGACCAAACTGAAGTCTAAGAGATAAACCACGCTCTGTTTTTTGTGCATAGTCTCGTATGGCAAGTTCATTCATTACGGGGGATGCTGTTGCTTGCTGAGCCACTGCCAGCTAGTTGCGTATCTCTTGAGCATGGCAGTCTGTCTCACTGAGACACTGACAGCCTAAGGCTGTGAGTCCACAGCTGTAATGTTTGCTTGCTATCACGATGACAATGACCTTGTTTTCCTGGCTGGGCCCAAAATCATCACTGTGTAATGCGGGGTGCATACCCTGCAAATGGGGACAAGCAGGGAATTTGGAAACTGCTAGCCTGTGCCTGGTATGTGGGACTAGTGCCCATGCTCCTTCCTTGCTGTGTGCTGTGCAGGACCAGTGGATCCTAGTCCCACTGTGTCAGCCTCACAGTAGTGGGAGATTTTTTTTCTTTATTCTTTTAAAGTATCTGTTGCTGATCTTACATCAATGAACTCCGGTGCCTGCAGCAGAAACAGTATCTTAATGAGTTGGTTAGCATCTGTGGAGATCTCAGCAGAAAGAAAAATGAGTAAACGCTATATAGTTTAGTGAGACCTGTGTATCAGCTTTATCTAATACTGACCTTGCAAGAAGTCCTTGGATGAAGTGAACTGGCTCTTATTGCTAGCAGAGAAAATAAAGTTGAAGCAGTTTTTACCAGCTGAGCTCCTGGTCATTATATCTAATGTTGTAAAAGCTGCTGTGGAAGCACAGGCTAAAATGGCTATTCATCTTTGATCCCTCAGCAATACGAGAGTCTCTAGTAATCTCTAAGATTAGGGTTATAGAGAGCTCAAATTTTATCTACAGCCTGCTAAACTCTGTTTACAAAATGTTTCAGTTCGAAGAGGAAAGTACTGCACATGCAGTGTTGTGTGGGTCTCCACTCCTTCACCATGCCTCTCTTGGGCTTTTAAGTGTGTGTACATGGTGCCTTGAAGGTCTGACTCTGCAATGTGCCAGGTGCTCTGAGCTGAAGGTCAGCACTGCTGGGTGGCCCCAGCACCTGGTATTTCCAGAGGAGCTGGGTGGGTGGGGGGTACCCTGTGTTTACCGAATCCCCTGTCTGCAGTGAGCAGGGATGGAGCCAGACTGGGTTTGAGGGATGTAAGACCAAGTTAGAGGAATATACTGTCCTGCAAGACTGGGGTTAGTGGCTTCGCTGTCAGCTGGCTGTGTGGTGAAAGGCACTTCACATTTCCAGGTGGCTTTAATTATACCTCCTCTGCAGGGGAGGGTGTAACATACAACTGCACAAATAAACAGAAGGATCGAGCTAGTAAGAGGCACAATTGCAGGCTCTTACTTTTCAAGCCAACATATGCCCCGGCCATTGTTTCTACATTCCCTGTACATGTCTTATAAAAACCAATTAAGGAGAAGGCTTTCAAATGCCAAAGCAGAAAGCCACCGAGGCCAGGAGCCAGCTTGTCTTTGGCTGTCTCGGGCCAAGCCTGGGATTGCTCCCCAGGCTTTGGTGGAGTGACAGGGGGTTTGCTCTGGGAGAAGAACAGCGTGCCTGACTGTCAAGAGAAAACAGAGTCCAGACTGCAAAGCAAAACAGGGTGAATTTTGTGGTTTCCTTGCAAAAGCCTTGTTCTTTGAGAGTCTACTTGGGTCTCACGTATGATAATGGAAAAGGATGAATATAGTAAAGTTTGGGGTGCTTCAGCGATGGATGGAAAACTGTTTTCTTCTCTCTCAGCTTGCAGTAGTAACTCCATGTACCTGTTCAGAAGTTTCTTAAGAAACTATTTGCATCCCTCCTGCAGTATTTGGTACCCTGGCTATCTCAGAGACTGCAGAAAATGTTTACTCTGTGTTTGCCCTTCTCCCAACAATGCATGTGCATAAAAGACAATTTGGAAATGTTTGTGCCTGTTGATTGACAATAGAAGTCTTTGCTTTGAGTTTTGGCAAAAGGTTCATGGTCCCCAGAATGCTTTTCAGTTAACTCTCATTTCATTTGCATGACTAAACAGTGCTTCTGCATCACTTCGTTACAAAAGATTTGCAGAGCTCCAAATGTGTTTCATTGCTGGAAAAAAATCCAGCAGTAAATCAAGCTTCTATGTATGGTTAAACTGCTTTAAACTAAAAAAATCTCAATAGCAACAATTCATTTTATCCCTTCAAATCTAGCCTTAGGCAATATGAAATGGTGAGACTTCAAACTCCAGAAGAATCTGGGTGTGGATGGTGGAAACAAGGAGACATGCCTTCATTTAAGAAATAATCCTGGTTACTGTCAGCACAATAACGTGAAGCACTGATGATTCACTGCTGGAACTTGCTACCACATCAAATGTCTTGCCATGAATTATTTATCAAATCTAATGGGATGTTAATTTTGCTATTGGAGCTAAGTAGCCATTGAGCTTAGTCTGAAAAATCCATTTATAGATGTCATAGTTCTGATACCCCTTAGAACTTGCTTGGAATCATCCACAGTGCTGCCTCCTTTATGCTGTGGTTTTATGCTCTTCTGTTAGTACTAGCTTGGCCTGGGATGTCCAACAGCCCTGAGTTGTCTGAAATTTTACATGTAGGAGGATGTGAATCTCCCTGGATTTCCAAGGTGGGGGACATCTCAAACACTTCTTTGTCCTCTTTGGAGCATTTACAACATTTTTGGGCGGTATGACAGGAACACCCGGTTCACCAAGCCATGCAGGAAGGCTTGGGTTTGGTCCCTGCAGCTGGCAGAACTCGCAGTGGAGATGTTGTGGATCTGCTGAGCCACAACGGAAATGAGCCAGGATGTAACAGAGCTGGAAAGTAGCTCTGCAGTGGAAGCTAGGAAATGGCATAAAGAGGTTGCGTAGGTTAAGAAACCTAGATTTGGTCTATTGAGGTCAACATCATCTACTGGGGATTAGGTAGGATCAAGTAATTAATGAAAAGGATAATTTATACCAGTTTTCTAATCCCTGCAGACAGAGTAGGTGACACACTTCTGCTGTCAACTCTTCTATATGTGTTTTTTGTGAAGAAGTGCAGGGAGGGGAAGGATGGGCAACAGGCTGCAGAAATTGTCATTGACGCTTCCTGAGTGCTCTTCTCTGCCAGTCCAGCGTCCCCTCTTCCTCACTGCAGGTACCTGGTATGTCAAACTCAATGCCTGTCCATGAGGCTATGGAGCTCCCCCTGAGTCCCCTAAAGCATCAAGTGGTGCAACCTGTGCCTGCTCCAGCACACTGCTGCCATGCCATGGGGAGGATGGCAATGCTGCTGAATCAACTCATTGCTGAAATTACTCCTGGAGATGACAACATGAGTGATACAAGCCTCCATTGCTGTAGTTCACTAATCTGAAAGTAGCAGAAAAAGTAGCATCCTTGGGGATGCCCAAACTCTGGTCTTAACTATGTGGTTTGGCCTAATTGCCTCCGTGGCTCACACAAATGAAGTATTAGCATGGGCGTTGGTGTGTGATGTGGCTGGAGCTGCAGGCTAGTGGGTCCTGCTGCTCTGTGGGAAGGGCTGAATTCTTAATAAGCTGATATCCCTGTTCCTGGCTTTTCTTGTTGGTTATAACTAGGAGCATGCAGGGAGGTATCTTTCTCTTAGAATATACATCCAAGTGACCAAAAAACCAGTTGCAGTCAAAGGTAAACTGACTGACCAAGCATTACTTACTGCAAAATTATCCACTTGGTCCATGAACAAATGGATTTGCTGCCTCACATCAGGTGGATGTGCAGGTCTTGGCA
Organism: Fregata magnificens; assembly: GCA_013389945.1. Lineage (NCBI taxonomy): Eukaryota > Metazoa > Chordata > Aves > Suliformes > Fregatidae > Fregata > Fregata magnificens. The sequence goes on from WAAD01015778.1 coordinate 145,033, forward strand.
AACTCCATTTGACAACTCCAGCAGTAGAGTTGAATGAATGAGCTTGGTGGAATTTTTCTGCTTCAAAGTACTCCAACTCTTCACAGGAATGGCCTAAATCAAGGGGATAGTTTTGGCTGCAGATCGGAGGAGGACAACGTCTGAAACTGTCACCCTCTCTGCTTCAAAGCTCATAAAATGCTGTTTCAATACTTTTGAAAGTATTGCACTCTGTTTTGAAATAGTTTTCTAGTTTAAAAATGTCCCTTAATTTAAAAAAAGCTAGATTTTAAAATATTTAAAGTAGACTTGAAATGAAAAGTGGGTTTTATTATTTAAATTAAAAATGTCCTTTTCAGATCAACTTCAACTAAATTTTTCTGTTCTGACCTGCTTTGTCCATCAGACTGGGAACTCCATTATTTGTCCATCTCTTGTAGAGATATTAGATAGTCAGCAAGTGGAAACACTGATCTCCTAAAATGGGTGCTGCTTCTGCCGGTGCCCAACCTGGACCTCGACATGGGAGAGCGCACAGCTGGGTTGGCCATAGGAAGTTTGCACCAGGGAATCCCCTGTTGGGTTTTGGGGTACAGAGGTGTGATGTTTCAGTGCACAACTGCACTGCTTTTCCTGATATAGCAGCTTTGATGTCAAATAAGTAGAGCCTGAGTGCTCCGGTGCTTGCAGTTTTGATATGGATATCAAAGATAGTTTCCCACAATGTTCTCACTTTTATTGCTGAAACATGACACTCCAAGTTACTTGACTGCGGTGTCTGGAGCCATTTAGCCATGTGCGAGAGCATGTTCCTGGGTGTATGTTGCAGGGCTGTGTCTTGCCTTGCTCTGCAGGCTGTGCCTGCTGCCACTCTCCTGGTCCCCTGGTGCAAGGATGTCCACCCACCCTCTCCAGCTCTCTGTTGTGGGGAACCTTAATGCTAAATTAAAGGTGATGTAGTTGTGGAAATGAGTCTTTTTCTTGGTGCCTGTGTTCCTCCTTGGCTGGAGGTTGCCAGCGCAGGAGCAGGCAGAGAGCAGGAGCTCGGCTGCAGCCCCTGTGCCATAGCTGCAGGGCTCAGGGAGGGTTGTGGGGTGCTGCCCACCCATAGCTATGGGGATGCGGAGGTCAGCTGGGGCCAAAAACCGTTTAAACTACTGCAGCTTTCAGACAGAGAAGGTTGGATTTTCAGGCAGCTTTGATATTGTTAGGAGAGGTTTTGGTGTGCTTTCCTTCCTGCTCCCATACCCATTTTGCACAATGTGGGACATTTATCATCTCCCTTGATCTACACGTGTTGTCTCTTCTAAAACTTTTCTGGAAGTTTGAATTTTGCTTTGCCTCTGACATCAGAGAAATGGTGCACTCACACCCTGTGAAATCAGTGTCTGAAATACAAAAGCAGCATATTTGATTACACTGGATTTGGCCTCTGCTAGGCAGCTCTTAGTCCCTCTGCTGCAGCAACTTGCTCAGAAATATGTTATCAGATTAGCATAACCAAAGTGGGAATGGCTCCTGAAACACTGGTAGAGATAAAGCAGCATAATCACATGCAACATGCCTGTTTTTTCTGGCACATGCAAAAAAACATGATAGATGGTCACTGAGGCAAAGGCAGATAAGAAACTCCTTGAGGTAGAGGGAAGAAAATAGGAAGCTATTTCCCACTGCCTGTTTGTAATAGTTTGTAGAGCACTACAAATTAAACTTGGTATTATTTTTAGCCTACATTATTGTCAGCCTATAGCATTCGGGAGCATTTACGACTCGAGCAGGTTTTATGTGCACACTTTTTTGCCTTTTTATGTCACTTTACAGCTCTGACACACCACTGAGTCTGCAGCCAGGTGAGGAAGCTGCCAACGGGGCTGTGGTGGGGTATGGAAAATGCAATGGGATCTCTTCCATCAAAGGTAGATTTCCATTTCAAATGTTTCTCTGACAAGACGAGCCTTTTCCTCCACTGTTCTCTTTACCTTATCCACCTCAGAGTGAGCCTGAGTCCTGGGGAGCCTCATGTTCCCAGCAAGACCTCTGCATCATTATGGCCCTTGTCCTCTAAAGCCTAGTGCATATATTTTGCGCCATATACCACAGTAGTCCCACTCCTATAGCACCAACCGCATGCATGCAGGTATGAGGGATAGTGGTACAAGGCATTTCCCCGGGAGGGAGGAAGCTTTGCTCCCTGCTTGTGGGTTGTGCACCTTGTGAGCATCATGCATAGCCCAGTCTGGGGTGCCGCTGCTGCACTTGTTGGCTTGTGCGCAGGCAGCAAACAGCCTGACAAGCACTGTCGTAGCTCAGTGGTGGCTGTTGACTGACTCCATGGCGCTCTTTCTGCTTGGCTATTTGTCCTGCCCCTGCCTGTTTGGAGAAGGTATTCAGTTTCTTGTGGGAATAACCCCAAGAGAATTTGATCCCAGCGTTGGGTATTTAAAGCCAGTGAATCAGCGCAGTGTCTTATGGGCTGTTACTGTGCTTTATTGTATTGGACCTTGTTTAGAGATGAACAGGGCAGTCACAGGCGTATTCACTTTGCTCTTGCTATATTTTGTATGGTAAAGTACTGTCTCGGAGAGGATGGTGGTAGCTAACGTCAAAGTGAGAACTGTAGACCTAGAGACCATAAAACATGAGCAGGTCAAAAGCTTTGAGAGTTACACACTGGCATCCAAAAGCAGAATAAAACGCAGAGGTTTTGCTACCTGAAGAGGGAAGTGGCACCGGTTAAATTTGCAAAGACCTGTTGGGAGAAAGGCCAAATTCAGCAGTGGGCTGTCGGCAGCTGGTGCCTGGGCCCCTGTGCTGTAAGCTAACAGCCACACCGTTTTCTGTGGCCCTTGGGATGGGCGCCTTCCCTCATCCCTGCACGGGAGGAGGGTAATGGTGTGAGTGCCTCTCCTCAAGGAGGCTTTGCAAGCAGGAATCCTGCCCCAGCTAGGCTCCCCTCTGCAGTGGCTGCCCAGGGCTTCACTGCCAGCTGCATGTGAAGCCAAAGGCCCCGAAATCACTTGACAACCACCATTGCCATCCCCAAAACATGCATTTAAAGCTGTTTTATTTCTCTTCACTGTGTTCTCTGGGCCATACTCTCTCCTGATCGCATGGGTGTTGGAGGTAAACTTTACCTTGATGTAACTGCAATGGTTATTGAGCTGCATGCTGAGCGTCTTTGCACCCATTAACAGCACAATCAGTGTAACACTGCTTAGCTGCCCCGCAGTTATAACTGAGCAACACAATGATGTTTTGCCTGGCAAAGGGTGTGATTTAAAAGGTTATCAGTGAAAGGAGGAGGGATGGATCCCATAAAAGCGAGGGTACAGTTGGGTTGAGCACTTTTCACTGCCCATTTGCGTGGTATGATACAGCAGAAATGCTAAAATGAGTGAATAGGCTGTGCCTGCTTCACAGCTGGGTGGGGAAGGGGATTTTTCTGCACATGTGGAATTCACTGACCCTCCCCTGGCAGCTGTTTTGGCCCTTGCTCCTGCCCAGCCTCTATGTTACTGGACCTTGTCCTCTGCTGAAAGCCCTGCAACTTGCAGCAGGGGTTGCAGCTGGGGTAGAAACCCCTTCAATGACTGGGGGAACTGCTCTGTGGTGGGGGAAAAGATGGAGAGGCAACAGGGAGCAGGGGAAGCTGTCCTGGGCTTGCCTGGAGTTGGTGGGCAAGTGGCCAGAGTCTGGGGGGAGTAGAAAGGAGAAGAATTAGAGAAGGAGGGGCAAGAAACTGATAGCCCTGCTCCCTGGTTTCATAGATCCATGGCGGATAAGGATTGTCCTGAAGAGCTAATGTGGAGTTGGAGGTCCAGGAAATCAATCCACAGGAGTTTGTGCATTGATCTGTTTGGAAGCATTAACCTGAGGAATTTCTCCATCTACACTTGTTTTCATTGGGGTGCATGTTCACGGGGATTGATTTTTTTCTTAAGATCTGAGCATTGAATTGGATGTTTTTCTGGATGCACTGGTTCAACCTCAGCTTTTGTAAGGAGGCATCAGCTGGCATTTCACCTAATTTGACTTTGTTACTGAGATTCACTGACAGTAACCAGTAGGCTTGTGACTGCGTTTTCCTCAGCAGCCCTTGAAAGGGCAGGGAGCTCTTTTATTTGTAAGGCTTAACTGTTTTCACCCAAGTGCTGCTGGAAAGCGGGGCCAGACCCAGCTATCGCTGTGCAGCAGGGTTGTGTGGCATGATGTGGGGTTGAATTCTGACCCCAACAAAACATGGTGACCTCTTGACAGGTAAAGATGACACTGAAGTGTCATCTTTTCTTAGGAAAAGTAATGTGTATAGTTACATACGATGTGAATGTAAATATGTGTGTGTGTGTATATATTTTCTTCCCAAATTGCTTTGTCCTCTGGCCATAGAGGAATGAGAGTGGAGCCTTAAATAAAGGCAAAGCTCGGTGGCCCCCCTAGGCTGTGCAATTCTGGTGAAAAACACTTTTGGGGAGAGAAGGAAGTCACAGGATATACCAGAGCTAATCTCATTTGGGTGCAACCACGCCTGCCCCTTGCTGTGCTCTTGGCGAGCGCCAAGCCCCTTTAAGGAAAGGAATGGATATCTGTGCCCAAATCACTAAAATGGGCATTAGTACAGTCTTGCTTTCTGTGTCTTTGCCTCCCCCAAGGGCTTTCCGCATGCTCCTGCCCGCTGCTTGTCACTTAGCCCAGTGGTCCCAGGATGGACTGCCCTGAATTGCAATGAGACTGCTCCAAAACCAGCTGAAAATGGAGCACTGTAGTTGCAGAAATAAGAGTGACTTTGTCCTCTGTAGGCTTAGCACCTCTTTACCTTAAACCCACAAAGGACTCGACATGCAGGGGTCAAGTCGGAGTGAGATAAAGTACAACTCATTTCAGTGGTATTTTTTATGCAGGGTCTGAGCTCAGGTGCACTGTGTTACCAAAAGCTGATAACAACTAGATATGAAACACCTTTGAAATGTTAACTTATCCTGAAAAGCCCATATCTTGAATACTTCTAAGCAACACAAAGCTTCATCCTAGACAACCTACTCCCTTATTTCTATTTTAATAAGCGAGAAGCATAGCATATGGCTGGAAAGGATGTGACATATTGCCACATTCAAAAAGCTCAGGAAAGAAGGGATGCTGCAAAACTTCAAGAAATCCAGGTTTCAAAGTACAGAGGTGAACAGACAGAAGAGAAAGCTGAGAGTGGTGAGGTCTTGGGCAGGAGTGTGCCTCTTCCTCTTAGCTGCACGGCCCCATCTTTTTCCCTGTGGGCTGTAAGTGGCTGCGTAGGCTGTGCCCTTCCAGGGGATGTTTTATTTTTGACCTGCACTGCGAGAGCAGCCAGAAGACCAGGTTTCTGTCATGCCAGGCTCTGTTTAATGCAATACGCGCTTGCTCTCCCCAGCTGCGTTTTCCCCGTGCTCCTTCTGAAGTCCGCTTTGCTGCTGAACTCCTTGTGTGGGTACACTGTGACCCATTTCAGTTCAAATGAACTAGGTTAGCTAAAGCAGTGTAAAATGTAGGTCTCTTGCTATTTTGCCTCGCTTTGAGTGAAATCCATTGGATGCAGAAGACCAGTCCCTTGGCTGATGTAAGTCAATGTACCTCCTTTGACTTTGATGGAGGCTCACCTCTTCGTTCAGCTGCAGATCTTGCCTGGCATCTGGTACAATCTATCCTGTGCGGTGTTTATTTTAATAGCCTGATAAAACTATTATTCTCAAGGGGAGACAGCGGCTGGTAGCTGTGTGTTTAGCAAAAATCCGCACCCATACAGATTCCGTAAGTATTTGCTTCAAAGATGTAAACACCACATTACCCAATTAAAGGAGTGTCCTTAATAATTTATCAGGCAATTAAAGTATTCATTGCCCTTTATCCCAGAGAGCTCTGCCAGTGATATATAATCTGAATCTAAGTTAAAATGCTATAATAAATGAACAGTGATGCAATGTATCAAACATAATGAGAACATTAAGGCAATGGAGGGTGGTTTGTCAAGAATGGAGGCTATAACACAGTTAGTGGAGCTAACTTAATTTCTGGAAATACCACCGCTCCTGAGGAGTGGGGCACGGAGGGGGATGTCTGGGGAAGAAATCTCAGTAATATGTTCCAGGGAAAACTTACCCATTACAAAGTTAGAGATGGAAAAGATCTGTCTCGCCAGTTGTTACTAATAAGCCTCTTGAGAATGTCATGAGAAAGGGAAATGAGCAACTGAAAGAGGGATTATAGCAGAAGCAGAGTTTCAGTTTAGCTCTGACTGCTTGTCATAGCACAATATTGCTTCATACTTGTATGATAAATGCAAAAGAAAAGGGGGGGGGGAGGAAATGCTTTTGTTATTAATTCTGGCCTGGATGTTTAAAAAAATGACCCAAGATGTTAGGAGTCCAGTTAACACTGAGTTGTAATCAGATTTGGACAGTTCGTTTCCCTTTTGAAAACCTCAGTCACTACTGTAAAAATGCCAGAGCCTCGGTAGTGCCAAATCTCCTCTCTCTGCCGTTACCTCTGCTGCTGGGAGTTGCTTCTGGTAGTATTTTGTGGTGTGAATGTGTACCCAAAGATGCTTAGGTCATGTAAATGTACAGTTGTGATGTGTTGCACTGTGGATGAAGGAGGGATGATGGTTTCATCTTCCCATTTTTAATGGTATCTTGAGGTGGGGGGATGATTAAGGGCCACTATTACTGCTTTTGAAGAATTGTTCTTGAGGCATTCAATTCTGGATATGAAAAAGGATGGGATAGAAGTGAATGGAGATATGAAAGTGATGGTCCCACAGTTGCCCTTTCCAAGCTCTGAGGTTCAAATATGTTGGCAAGTGATTTGTTGTAATGGGAAAAACCCAAATGAGACTTGTTCTCTGAACAGAGTTTGAGATGGGCTTCGCAAATATTCACAGCTACTTTGACTGTGGGCATGAATGTGGCACGCTTTGAAAACAGGTTTCCACAATAGTGCTTTTAGTGGGTGCATCTTTGATCTTTTTACGGTGACACCCATTATCTGCCAGTTTGGGAAAGAACTGCCCTGTTCAAGGCACTATTCCATGCTTGCTGGTTTATTTGTAAGCCTTTATAGACCTGTATGATACCTATGGAAACTATGGTTATTAATACTGGAGTCTTAGCACAGCATCTTACATCAAAAGAAGCTAACTGACCAAAAGATCTGTTGTGGAGTCCACTGTGTGCAGCAAGGACAAGAAGGACATGGGCTCTATTCCTGCCTCAGTTACTGACTTGCTCCCTAACCTTGGATGCTTTGAGCTATTATTTTTCCTTTGCTTATTTGGTCTCTCGTGAACTCTTTGGAGAACAAACAGCTGCTTGCTGCAGGCTTGCACGGTGCTTAGCGCTGTTACTGTATGGCAACTCGTAACAATAGCAGGGAGGGCTATTGGATAGTGAGCTTTGTATTAACTAATTTGGAGCGGATTATATGGACTAGAACAGTGTAATTGAATGCAGGGCTCATCTTTTCCCCACCAACTGCAGTATACATTAACTCCATTTATTTATATTGCTATGCTTTCTCCTTCATGTGGTGCAAAGGAGAGTCAGCCTCCTGTTACAAACTCCCCAAAGACTTTTGGGGCTAGGATCTGCTCTTTACTACCTATCGGAAAGCTTTTTGTAGTTGTTGCCAGTCTCTGGAAGAAGCTGCTTTCCAGATGTACATGCAGCTCTACTATCCTAGCCTGCACAGCAGCATCTGCTGGTGCACTGTGCTACCTGCCCTCCCTGGAGTAATAGGCTGGGGAGCTGGACACTTAGCAATCCCCTGTCCTAGTTTAAAGAATAACCATGTCTATTGGGATAAAATGGTTTGTCAGGTCACTTCAGAATCAACTTTTTCACTGGACAAAACTTCTGGATAAAAGAATGCACACAAATAAAAGCATGAACCACAAAACCCATAGCAAAATATGCTTTTAATGTGATACTTAATATGAATGACTTTGTTGGTTTAACTCAGCCAGCTTTTAGTTCTTTGTTGTAGGTTAAAGCAGGCATCTCTCTCTCAGCTTCAGAAAGGCACAGAGAAAAAGCAATAGCCCCGTTTCTGCCGTTAGGAGCCTGCATGTCCTTGTCTTTCCCTCCTGCCTTTTGCACATGGTTCCCTTCTTTTTGTAACTGAGCATTTGGATGCTGTTCAGCCCAATGGGGGACTACAGCTGTTCTTTCCCTCCTCATCATTCTGGTCATTTGGCTGATGTTTCTGCTGTGTACCTAAACTTTTCCATTCCTACATTCAGTCTGCTTTTCTTTGCACCCTTTTGAAGGCAGAGGAGCAAGACCTTTTGTATTGTTATGAGATTGAAAAGAAAAATACCCAGGCTTTTTAGGACAGTCATAACTATTTTCTTTTGACTTAAGATGCCTAAATGAGAAATGGCTTGTGTGGTTTGCTGATGTTCCACCTCACTGTAGGGTTATAGTGACTACTGAAAGTCCCTCTGCATCTAGATACTGCCATTATTTCATTTGTATAACTGCTATTCCTTGGCATAAAACTTAGAAGCTGTGAACCAAAGCCAAAAATCCAGTATCCTACCCTGAGAAAATCAGGAAAAACTCAGTGCTAAATTTGCTGTGAAAATATTTTATTTGTGATGAATTGGNGGGAATAAAAATTGCTGCTTTGCAGAAGAATTGCACGCACAAGAATTTCAGTAGCTTACAAGAGAAGTGTTCTTTTTGACTGCCTGAATCCTCCTCATGTCATATAATTTATGTTAATTAAATGCTGATGGCATCTGAAGAAGCATATTGATGGAAGATGTATTTGAGATACTGTTATTAATTCATCATTTGGTAGCTAGTGTGTGAAATACATTCCTAGGCTCTGATTTAGGACATTTCATTTTCAATATTACCAAGATGTCTCTTTCCTACAGAAATAACCCTTTAATCTACAGTTTAAAAAAAAAAACCCACCACAGGTGAAACACAACACAAACAACAAACAGCAAAAAAACTCAACAAAAAACCCTTTGGAGGCAGCCTGGTTGAACAGCTCTGAAGTAATTATTTACGCACTTTCAGAGCTATAGCACATACGCATCACAATTATTCCGGCAAAGAGACAAGAAAACATTAATTTAAAAATGGTTAGAACATTCAAGTATGAAGGAGAACTTCTAAACTTAACATGTGCTTTATTGCACCCCAAGCTTACATTTTGGCAAGTGTAAGGACGTGGCAACCTTTCTGGAAGCTCAGCAAACCTACACTTTGTACCTAAGCTACCTATGGTAGTAGCAAACTGCGGCCAGGACTCAGCATCCTCTATCTAGCTGAGGCTGGTGGCAGACCTGACCTTATGACAAGGTGATGTGGGGACACTGGTGGTGTCTGCTTGATGGGGGTGGCCTGGGACTGTCCCAGCAGGCAGACAGTGGCCTCAGGGGTCAGGGATGGTCCCTGCCCCTGCTGAGCCTCTCCTTCTGCCAAGATTTCCATTAGCAGCAGTGCTTGGGGGTTAGCCTTGGCTGGCCCTGAGCTGCCACCAGAGGCACTTCAGCAGCTGAAAGCATGGAAAAGGGGCAACCTTGCCTCAGCTGTTGGCTTGTCACCTCCCTTGTACAATGGTGTAATTATAAGTAGTTAAGCCATGTGAGCCTGGAGAGCATCCCAGACTGTGTCGCTGCTGTGTCTGCTGCCAGGTGTCTGACAAAGAGCACAAAAGGAAAGATGGTCTGGATACCGGAGACCCTCAGCTAGAGCTGTACTAGGAAGCAAACTCTATAAAACAGTAGAATGGGATGTTTGAGAACAAAAGGCTAAGGAAGAGTGGTAATGATAGTCTAATACAAACCTAAAAGTTTGCCTTCACTTAAAGGGGAGCATTTCTATTGACTTACGTGTGTTTTGGATCAGGTCCCAAGTGACTAGGGTGCTCGTAAGTGGTCCTGAATAATTGGAGGGAGGGAATAAAAACATGGGAGCCAGTTTCCCACTGTCATGATACTCTCTAGTGCTGGAGCTGATTTCATAGGTCATCTGTAAATGTCCAGTGAGTATGCTCATTTAGGGAATCAACAGTGCCCATAAACTTAACTCCTTCCGCTGTCCTGGCTTTACTGGAAGAAGGGAGGCAGTCTGGTCTCCAAAGCTTACAAAAAAGCTAAAGCTATAGTAGTTAGCTAAAAGGCAAAGGTTGGCTCTGTAACCTGCATGCACCCGTTATGCTTGGCGTCACCAAGAGGAAGGACCAACGCATGCACCCTGAGATTCCCTCAGCTGAGGGACAGAGGGTGTCTAACCCCAAATCCAGGAAGAGGAGGCTGTGACATACAATTCCCACTGACTCTGTAGTGTCTCTAAAACGGCTTTGCTGCTTTCATGGGACCACATGAAACTGGGTCCTGATTTGCCTGCAAAAATTTTTAGGGGTTCACCCATGGCTTACAGCTTTCTCTCCTCTATAGAAGCATCATTGCTTCAGGAGGTGGGGAAGTGTTGCTGTTGACAAGTGTTACGTTAATGGATGAGGATGTTCACGCTTTCCCCATCACTGCATTGAGCCCTGGGGATGAGTTCAGAAATGATGGAGAAACCTAATGATGAGCTTCTCTGAGACAATTACAAATGTAATGGGGGATGGAATGAGGTAAGCGACAAAAATCAAGGTGAAATTTCCCGACTGACTGAAGCTGAACTAACTGTGGGCACAGCTGAAGGAAGCTGTCCCATCCTTTAATCCTAGGTGTGCAGGTTTTGCCACTTTCTTCACCCAATACCATCACATGGGTGGTAAGCTGAGCTGTGTTTAAAGCTGTGGGATTAGTTTTCAGCTGCATCACTGAGTTAAAGTCAGTGGGAGATTTCTGCTCTTGCTTAAGGTGGAGTAAAGTTGCAGCATTGCCAAACTGTGCTGTACAACTGAAAGTATAATGTGGTTACTGGTAACGCTGTAGGTTGGATATATGGGCATACGTGACAACTATACTCTCTTTCTCCTTTGGGGAAATGTTGGCTTCGCAATGCTCATAAGCAACTGGAAGAACTGAATATTAGGTTTTAGCCTCCAGGGACCTTTGTACCACACCATCAAGAGAGAAATTAAGACCTGGAAAGAGGTTTCTTTGAGCATTTGCACGGAAAGGACAGAGGTGTTCCAGATTGCAAACAGCCACTTTCCCCTTCTGCTCCCCAAGATTAAACAACCCCAGAGTCATTCTGCATTTTGCTCATAACCATTTAGACTGGCAAATTCTCTTATTTAAATGTAATTCCTGTAGCTTCTCAAGTGGTAGCTGGAAACCTTTCCTTGTGACTCCACCGGGTCGCTTAGAAAAAGCACTTTTAGCCTATCATCTTTTGCTAAGGAGATCATGTTATTCAAGTCGCTATGAAAGGGGTTTGAAAACAGCGCGTGTGTGTGTGTATAGAGCATGGAGAGGAGGCTGCTTACTTTAATTCCCAGTTAAGGCTGTGCTTGGGGAAGGCTCTGACTATCCCAAAGATCAAAGGCGTCCATTTATATAACCTGCTTCTTGACTGCTTTCTGCTAATGACGGTGCTTGGCCAGGTAATCCCAGCTATTAGCAGTCATAATACATGGACAGCTCTATGTAAGAGGTACAAAGCTGGAAATACTGCAGAATTGCCCTTTGCCCACCCTCCCCCCCCAAAACATTTGGGTCTCCAGAGGATCGACTGGGAAAGGCCCTCACAGGAGACAGGGCTAGGAGCTACCTGCATCTCACGCTGGTCGCACTGATGGATTCAGGCATTTCTATGGCCTGCAAACCTGTGTTTTCTCTCCCTAGCTATCAGTCTTCAGTGTTAAGGTGTTTTCATGACAGTAAGACTTGATAATATTGCTTGCTAGGGCTGGTATTTGCCTCTGTTGTTGGCTTCTTCACGTCCCAGGGCTGGGGCATGGTGCAAGATCAGAAGCTGTGTGGTCTGTAGAGCAAAGCACAAGAACTTTTTAGCTTCTGCATCACATTCATGTCTTCTTTGTTTTTGCATTGCTGTGGTTTTATGTACATCCACTTGCCTGGGGACTTGTCATCGTATTTGTAATCTATTGTTTTAATTATTTTCTGTGAAGGTGCCCAAAGACCTTGGGGTATTGAGACAAATACATTATTTATTCATTAATTATTCATTATTGCTAACTACTTGCTACAACACAGTTGTCTGCGGTAATCTGTCTGGGCACACGCTCTCCCACAGATAAGAGGGTAGCTGTTTTATTTGCCAACTATTCCTTGGTCAATGGTAAGATTGCTAAAAGAATTGTGGGGAAAAATATCTATATTTGGCCAATAACTCTTTTTCTGATGTCAATCTCTAAGAGTTGACCTAAAAATCATCAGGTGGAACATAGGCTCCCTAATAAACATCTGGGGGTCATAACCTATTGCTGATTTGTCCCAGAATTACCAGGAGAGGGATTTACCAGGTGGGTAAAAGGGCTTTAATTGCCCTGGTTATCACTGACTTTTCCCACTTATGAAATCTGTCTCCTCCTTCCTCTGCAGCTTCACCTAGGTTGAAACTACTCCAGTTACCTCTGCGATTTGGTGCACAGGTAGTCCTCTTCCCTGCATTTTGTTTGAAATGCAGAAATAAACACAGAAATGTCAAAAATAGAAATAACCCTGAGCTGAAATAATTTCCCCTTCCTGGCTGACTGCCTCGCACACCAGACTTCAGTCATATTTCATCTGAGATTGCTGAGGCTGGAGCTACCTGGTGCTAATCTCAGCGATGGTTTTCTCAGAGATACTTGGTCCCAATTCTTCATGGGCTTTGACTCATTTCTTGTCCCTCTGCAGTTTACTTTCTGTGATTTCCCTGCACTGATTGCTACAAAAGAGGGGCCTGCAGCAAAGCTCCGGACGCCATCCTGCCTGCTTTCCACAGCAGGAGATGCACGGTCTTGGCCAAAACGCAGTGATTTCAGCCTGCCTTCCCTCCTAACGCTGCAGTTCCTTGCACCCCTCAGTACCAGGGAGTAATTGTGTGTTTTAAAACTCAGGTAGAGGTCTGAGGTCTGGTCCTGGTGGGGGCTGTGATCCTCTGCCAGCCCCACTGCTGCATGTGTGGCCGGGGGTCAAGTGGGGTGGCAGCCGGTGCAGCTGCTGCTGGAGGACACACTGCTTTGGAGCTGGTTGAATAGGACTGATGAGCGACAGCTTTAAACAAGGTCCTCTGAAACCTTAGGGAAGTTTCAACAGGCTGTAGGAGATCTGTTCTGGTGTTTTGTTTGAAATAACTAATAACCGCTGAACTTTTTGATTTTTAGCTTGAGGAAAAACCTCTTAATTAGTTAATTGATTGGTAATGGGTCAGAGAGGTTGAAATACCTCTGGCAGATTGATGAGCCCAGACTTTCTGGGGATGGGAAGACAGACTGGGAGGGGTCAGAGGTGGGGGAGAGCTGTGTGTAATACCTAGTGACAGTGTTTTGTCCTCCCAAAAGAGCATCTCTTCAGGGGCTGTTGCGGCAACTTGAATTTGTGTGTGTGCCTCTGGAAGTAAAGCTCCCACACACAGGAAAATCAATGCAGGCTGCTGGGCACTGTCGTGACTAGCAGGTTCTGTGAGACTGTTGGGAGAAATTTTTAGTGTCTTGAGACCATTTCTGGGAGCTCTGAGACTGAGAGGAAAAACCTCTTTGGCTTCATAGTCTGATCAAAAATCCCCCTGGGACATTGTGGTCACCATGACTGTCTGCTCAAGAAATTTTTGCATCTGCTTGACTAGTGTATTGGATTATTACAGTAATCAAGGAAATTAAGTCTTTAGTGCTATGGACAGATTTTCTGACAGTCCTGGAGAGGGTAGAGAATCCTGGCACTGGAAGGGTAAACAGAGCACCCAGCATTGCTGTCAGCTGTTTAATGGAAGACAGCTCAATCACTGGCACGATCAATCCCTATAGATTGAGCCCATGGCTATTATCAACTTTTCCTATGTCCTTGCTGCTTGTAAGTTTAACTCCACCTCTCAATAATTTTAAATGAAAGGCACAGCAGTGCTGCAGAGAAAGGAAACAAAATGCTTCCCTACCGCATTGCTTTTTGAGTACACCTCTTCTCTGTATGAAACTTAGTTTCTCCCTGTTGTCCACGCAGGTTTGTAGCTCGAGTTTGTACCTCTCTTCACTCTCTGCTGGGGTTGAGTGCAGTCACAGTGTGATACAGCTGGGATGTACCTGTCCCTGCCCCTCCACAGTTATGAAATCTACTTTGTAAACACTTTAAAGAAAATGTTCTTGGGAGAGCACAGCCCATTACACACAGTTATGAGAGTCTCTAGCAGAATTACATATATTAAATGGTTAGTGTCTTAGATGTTTTGCAGGGTAATTCTCCCTCTGTTGCGCTCTCCAGTACTCCCAGTGCTCCTACCCTCCTGGAGTTATGTGAAAGTAGGACTTGAGTGTTTTCAGTCTGTCCCGGTTTCATCTGGGATAGAGTTAATTTTCTTCCTAGTAGCTGGTATAGTGCTGCGTTTTGGATTTAGTATGAGAGTAATGTTGATAACACACTGATGGTTTACTTGTTGCTAAGTAGTGCTTACACTAAGTCAAGGACTTTTCAGCTTCCCGTGCTCTACTGACTGAGAAGGCTGGGGGGGCACAAGAAGATGGGAGGGGGCACAGCCAGAACAGCTGATCCCAGCTGGCCAAAGGGATGTTCTGTACTATATGGTGTCATGCTCATCATACAAAGCTGGGGGAAAGCTGGCTGGGGGGGCCGCTGCTTGGGGTCAGGCTGGGCATTGGTCAGTGGGCGATGAGCAACTGTTTTTCATTTGAATCACTTGTCTTTCTTGGGTTTTATTTCTCTCTCTTTTTATTTTCCTTTTTATTACAATTTATTATTATTTCAATTATTAAACTGTTCATACCTCAATCCACAAGTTTTCTCACCTTTACTGTTCCAGTTCTCTCCCCCATCCCATTGGGGGGAGTGAGCGAGCGGCTGGGTGGTACTTAGTTGCTGGCTGGGGTTAAACCATGACACAGCCTCTTGCTGATCTACTTGGAAAGGTCTAGAAAGCAAGGTGGGAAAGTGCTGGAAAAGTGACTATTAGCATTCTTGCACTTGCAAACAGCTTTGGAGCTATGCTGCTCGGCTGCCACCTCCATTTGAGAGGACCATGAAAAGGGGCATTAGTGACCACCCCAAAACTGTCGGGGCAGTGGCTGAGCGCTGCTGGCTCAGCTGCTGGGAGGAGATGGCCTGGAGCTGGGGTGAGGAACGACAGAAGAAGCCTGCCTACTGCAAGCTCCAAATTTGGCTGTAGGTGCACAGCGAGTATTTTTAGCTTCCACGCTCTTCCCTGACACTTAGGTGTTAATTTTATAGCACCCCAATCTGTTTGCCTACAACTGTCTGTCTCGCACAGCCCTGCTGTCCGCTTCGCGTCAAACCCAGGCACGAAGCCAATGACTGGAGGCATTGGATATGGCAGCCACAGGAGCATCCTATGCCAAAACCACCTCCTAGGCCTGGGTTAATAGAATACTGCCCAAATGCTTGCTCAGTTTAACAAAAAAAAAAAAAGTCAACATGTCCTGGCAACTGAAGGCCTTAGTGTGTAATTGTGTAGAGACTAAAATTGTGCAGAAAGTGATAAACTCAGAGTGTCTCAGCATTTATGGGAATGAATACACCACACATTATCATCAGACTTTATCATATAAATTATCACCTTCTTTATACCTCCCGATTGTACCATAATCTTTCACAACACTGCTCTTTGCTGTGCAAGGAGCAATGAGGAGCCCTGTGTTTCACACTGCCTTTCATATAACAGAAGTGCAACATTATTCTGACAGCCGTTCTGTTTGGTGCCCTGGTGCCTGGAGCACATCCAAAGCCGTCTGCCCTGCACCTGTGAGACAAGCAGAGCTAATTTGACACTGCATCTGCCTACTCTGTCCGATGCTCCTCATAAATAAAGAAACAGTTCAGACCGACATCTGTAGAAATGGGATTTTACAAGCCTTGCTGCCACATATATTTCAATCTTTGCTCAAAGGAGAGAGAGAAACAGAAGTCTGAAAGGAGCCTACCTTTGATGCGTGGTTGCTATAGTAAAACAAAACTTCTTCCAGGCAAAGGGTGTGAAAAGGTAAAAGTTTGTACTTAAAGCAAGCAGGTTCATTATAGGAAAAGAAAATAATAGAGGGAAGAGCTGCAGGGAAGGAAAACACTCCTTCAGAAATTTCATCATGGATTATGTGAGACAAAGCTGCCATTGAAAAGGGTTTAGCACATTTCAATTATGTTGCTTTCAACAGGTCTTGCCAAAGTCTAAAACCACAAGCTTTCAGGCAGAATGTGATAATGATGGAGACGGGGCTCAAAAATGCAAATGATGGACACTGGATCTGACGCAGGCAGTTTGCCTGAGGTTTTGCTTGAGATTGTTTTGAAAAGCAGCACTTCTCTCCAAATCCTCCCTGCCTTACTCTTTCAAGAAGATACATACATGTATATAGGATGTGCTTGACACCAGAAAGATACATCACTGATGAACAAAGAACTTTGTAGATGGATACCTGCAGGTTTAACACATAAACAAACCCTCTTTGCCATAGTGAGCAAAAATATGGTATGGAAAGCTAACAGCCTTTTGCCAGGAGATTGTCTTCAAATGCATAATTGGTACCAAGTTGTGACACTACAAAAGCTAGTAGAAAATGTAACTGATGATCAGAAAGCAGCAGTTGCTAGAGAGAAAGAGTTTTCTCCCTGGTTTTGCAGACCCTGTTGAGTTAATTTAGCTGACCATGTAGGGTAGACAAGTGCTGCAGCAGCTTATAGCTCTCCTACTCTCTAAGTGCCTACAGCTGCTCTCCACATTCCCCTCCCGTTCACTCCTCACGGCTATTTTGATCCCAGGCGTATATTGCAAGCACCTGAGAAGGTCTGCAAAGTGCCATTACCCTGCCACCAGCCAGGAGGGCTGTTTGCCTTCTCCACCTGACATGCGAGCCCTGGGGTGCAGGAGGGGAGCTGCAAGGACATCATGTAGAGACGTTTGGGGATCCTTCCATTAGAAATGCAAAACAGGACCCATCCTCAGGTCTTTTCCCTGTATGAAGGTGGTTTTTATTCAGTCTATTTATCATCAATATGCATATGAAGCCATCCTCCCTTGACCTGTGATAACTGGTCTGTGAAGATCATGTGCCACTCGCAGTGATTACAAGGTCGCTTTATCCTGCGTGGGGCAGGTCCTGGGGCTTTTACTCAGATTTTTATCAGCCACTATTTCAAGCCAAAGATCTCCTTTAGACAAGCTATCTGCAGTTATAGCTGAGCTAACGTTTACACCATTCCCCCAGCAACCGTCTCATTTCCAGGTCCCCCGCTTTCACCTTGCAGAGTGCGCCTGGCTCAAGA
The DNA here is from genome assembly GCA_013389945.1 of Fregata magnificens. Classification (NCBI taxonomy): domain Eukaryota; kingdom Metazoa; phylum Chordata; class Aves; order Suliformes; family Fregatidae; genus Fregata; species Fregata magnificens. The sequence continues at coordinate 162,398 of WAAD01015778.1, forward strand.
CCTCGTTTTGCCTTGGACAAGCTCAGAGGAGGCTAAGGTGAGATGCTGTGATTTGACCCAACTCTAGCTGAAGTCAATGCAACTTTTCTCTCTCTTATCCTATTCATTTAATATATATCAGGGTAGGGTTTTCCAGATGGGGATGATGTTTGCAGTAGCGCTATGGCGCAGTAAATAAACACCAAAGCCCACTGTGTGCCTATAGAAAATAAATTTGCCCCGGTGAGCTCGCTGTGCAGGGCAAAGGTATGTTGAAAAAAGACACCGAACATAAGGACCCAGAGGTAAAAATAATAAGCAAGAAACTCTGCTCCACATGTACGTAGGAAGTTTCTGATCAAAAGCAACACACTTTTAGATTATGGAAGTTGTTTATGAAAACAGTATCTGGGGATTTTTAACTGGTACAAATGAACGGAGCTCGTCCTCCCCTCCCGGCGCTTTGTCAGTCTCCAACTTCTCACCTCCTGGTTGCACAACTCAAAACTGGGCTTTTATCTGAGGAAATGAAGTTTAGTAAAAAAATATTTTTATAAAAACAATCTGATCCCTAAGACTGGGGGGAAAACGTTACAGCTGCGGTATTTAATATAATTTAAAAGCTGATTACCCTGCATGTGGAATAAGTACTTGTCATGAGGCTTTCTACTATGTATGGTATGCACCCTAATTTGTATTAACAGTTCCTAAGGAGCCATCATAGTTTATCAAGAAAGTAATATGCATTTTAAAAGCACTCAAATAGAGATTTACATGATAAACCTTAATGACTCCGGAATGCATTATTAGCTATTGTACAATCCCAGAAGCAGTCACTCACTTCTGGGAAATTAGATAATTCAAGAAGCCCATGAGAAACTTCAGTTCAGAATGAAGCTGTTGTTCAGCCACTCTCTAGGATTTATTTCACGCGTTAAGGGGCACTTTCCACCTCAGCCGTTGTATGGCAAGTGGCTATTTTGTGCGCAGGAACATTGCTGTGATCCATTCTAAAGAAAACAACCTGTTAAGCTTTAAAGCTCATTATTTATCCTATAATAGCCTTATATATCTGGCAATATTTCCCTGCAGTTGTCCTGTCAGCTAGATACTAAGCAAGATAGCAGTATAAACCAGTTTCACAATATCTGTGAAATATGGCTGGAAGATAACAACGTTACTAAGATGATGTTTTTAAATCATGACAAAAGCCAGCCAGTAAATTGATAGCTTCCGTAAAGCCAATGGAAGAATTAGTACTGTGGAGAAGTGGGGCTAGCAGCTGCATTGCCCCCAGCAAGATGAGATCAAAGCAACTGTGAAAATGAAAATTCAATGATTTTTAATTGTGTTGAAGATTAGGACCCCCATGATACAAAGACTCACATGGAAGAAGAAAAAATGCATCCTAGGGAATAACTATGTTCTGCAAGTGAAAGGATTAACTGACCGTTCTCTGCCCTAGTCTAGATAATTTTACTTTAAATGTACTTCTTTGTGAGACTGGTCATGTCCTTAAAAATGAGTGATTTACACTTTTTTTCCATTGAATTCTGAACTGCCATTTTCATGCTGTCAACTCTCTTTTTTAGCTATTCTGTATTTGCGATTATTCTTATGTGGACAGCCTCAGTACCAAGGACACGCTTTGTGCTGTGGCTGGTGTTGCTAGCTGGTCAGCCTCACGGTGCTGTCTGGGCATGAAAGGCTGCCAGCCCAAAAAAGGGAGGAAAGATTTAATTGCCCAGACTCATCGTCTGCATCAGTGTGCTGCCACAGCACTGCCTAGAAGAATTTTTTTTTTGGGGGTGGGGTGTGTGTGTGTGTGTGTGTCCTTAGACTTGCTTCCCCTATGGGCTTGTTGTGCCTTCGTGGTTTTACAGCTTCTCTGCAACTTTGGAAGAAAGCTCTCTGGAGCACAGGTTTGGGGGGCTGCAAATGTTTGCATATTCTACTGCTGTTTAGAAGATAATTAATAAGAGTGGAAAAACAGGTTTTAAATGCACTATACTTTTTAGACACTTAGAGGGTCCTAGCTGGAGCAAACTCAGACAGCTAACAGCTGGCGAGGCAAATTGTTCTGAAAGATTAAAAGCCTTAACTTATCTTGAGTGGTACCGTAAATGTCTACCCACCTTTGCAGGGCATGTGCTGCAAAAGATCAGCTGCTGACTGTGGTCAGGGGAAGAATGTAACAAGGGAAAATGGGATCAAAGGGGGAGAAGGATAATTTTACCTAACTGATCTGCCATGCCTCTGAATGACAGGACACTGCAGAAAAGTGCATGCAAATGTGAATTATAGCTGAGTGGGGTAAAGCAGGAGCTGGCAGAAGACTGGACTGGCTGTGTCAGAGCAATGACCAGCGAATGCCCAGCAGTAGATGTACGGCTTGCATTGCCCAAAAGTTGTTATCTGCTGGACTGCAGAGCAATTGGTATGGCAAAATCACATAAAGCTGGTTACTGCAGAAACAATTAGTGTACTGCACTGATTGCTCCTCACCTGGGCTCAATTGCAAATGGGCCAGCCAGAGTGTGAGTAGTGGTGGCCAGCCCGGCACTGTGGGCACTGGCTCTGTGGTGGGGGAAAGTCCAGCCAGCTGTCGCTGGCGGCAGGATCATCCTGCCGGGATGCCCAGCAGTGAAGGAGAAGCTGGAAAAGGCTGCTCGGGGCTTTCCTGGGGATTTGCTTGGATAGTTTGTTGTTTTTAAAGGGCTGCGTAGCAGGGGCTGAAGGAGCAGGGTCAAGTGGCTGCCTGTGAGGAAGGGGATTGTGCCATCCTTATTCTTTCAAAGGAAAAAAGCAACTTTTGGGGAGTTCTGTGTATCTTGTAAGGCAGTGATAACTGAGTTAGTGCCTTTGGAACCCCTCTGCCCAGACTGCTTTCAGGCCACACACGAGTTCACTGCAACGGGAGCTTTGCTGCAGGGGAGGAAGGAGCCCTGGCTTATCCCCAGCTGACCCACGCTCATTACCTGTTTATAAAAAGGCTAAATGTCCATGAATGCAAGTGCAAATCTGAAAAACTGGGCTGCCTCCAACTGAGCTGCAGCTGCCATTTGGGTAAATGACACACAGCTTTGTCTGGTGCCGGGGAGCGGAAAAGAGGAGGTTTGGGAAGCGCTGCACTGTCTGAGGTCTGTGCAACCTTGCTGGGAGCAGTGCTTGCCTTCCCATGGACAGGGTGGCCCTGAAACACCCCAGTCCTGCCTCGCTCCTTGCTTTATAACCCCTTTCAACAGTTCATCAGAAGGAGACAGGGTCAAAGGCCACTTTTAATTTTCATCTGGTCCCTTCAAGGTACGTCTCTAATGAGGTACCTAAGAGAAAGCATGTTCATCATCTTGGCTATACCCTTCCTCTTTCTGGTCTGGTGAGTGCCGTGGCAGCCTGGGCTTGGGGTGGAGGAAGCTGCCTTCTAGCGAGACTGTGGGAGGCAGCAGAGAGGGCAAAGGATGATCTGGGATGCTTGGAGGTAGCTGGAGAGGGAGCAGTAGAGACAGGTACGGGGTGAGTGCAAATGGGGTGGATGACTTGCACCCTGGGGTATTTTTCCTTAGCACATGAGAGAGGAAGGGGAGGTGAGTCTCCCACTGACATTTCTCTGTTGAATAGCTGCTCAAGAAAGTGAAAAACAGAGTGTCTGGACTCATCTTCCCCTGAGTGTCTTGCTAATAGCTGCCTGGGATGGATTTCTAGCTGTGTTAATTACTTCTAATTGGCTGCAGCTTTCTGGCCAGCCTCACCTCTCCCCAGGAGGTGATGGCCCGGGGGAACCAGGGGTGACCCAATCTGAGGAGCTGCTCCTTGTGGCCAGAGAGCCCCTGCACGTGTCTTCCCCCAGTGCTCAGCACTGAAGCGCTTTGGGCATCTTAGCATCTTTGGATGCTCAAGGGAAAATAAACGTTTTAGCTCCCATTAGTTTAATAATAACTTTAGAAATATGCATATAAAAACATTTTTTTCCACATGGGTTTCTTGTCACAGATTTCCTTCAGGTGCCTGATTCTGCTGATCTCGACTGGAGCATTATATGAGTTTCTGGGAGCTGTAATGGGAAAACAAACCTTGAAAAGGGAGTTTAAAGTGTTCTTATAAAGACACAATGAAGTTTTCCTTCCCTTCTACCCCAAAGCTAGACTTTGCTTTGTGTGCTTGAAAAAAAAGCTGGTTAAGAGTTTTAGGAGCGTTTGGTATCTGTTTACACAAAATCTAGGGCTTAGCTGTGACGAGATAAAAGTAAATCTGCCTTTATTGTTTCTCTTCCTCATTTAAGTGATCACAGAAGGAGCAGCCGTAGCCCTAATGCTCAGACGTGCTCCTTTCACGTTTAGTTTTTGCTCATATTAGCGTAAATCAGACTTTGAAATGAAGTTTCTGCAAATTTGTTTGTATGAAGTTTGGCACAATGCAAATTCAAAACTTGGCACGGCAACAGCAAAGGGGAAACCATTCAGAACTCCAGAGAAACAAGTCTGGCAGCATTTCAGCATTATTTACCTTCATCTAAAATCTCACTTGTGAATACTGGGACTAGTAAAAAATATGCTGCTCTCCTCCTTCATTAACCCGGTAGTGCTCATTAGCTGACAGGCCTGGGGGTCTCGCATTATCCCCTAACGTCCATCACAAAAAATGGTGCTAATTAAACAGGTAGCCGAACGGTTCGGTGTGGGAGTGCGATTTCTGAGATGGAGTGGACATGTCTATGGGTAATGTGAATGCTCTGAGTAATAACATTTAGCGCTAATAAATTAGATTTTGGCACAGCCATAAAAATTCATGCTTCAAGGCTTGACGTTTATCTCTGTCGGGATAAGACCTTCATTGGCATAGATTATCCTGTATTTACCAATTAAGGAATTTCTTGCATCTTCCTAAGACGACCGTTAGTGGCTGGCTTTGAAGACAGGATTGTGTCTAGGCAGAGCATTTGCCTGACTGAGGTGGCCCCTCTCACACCAGGTGCACTGACCTGGGGGGGATAAGGCAAAAATGGGTGCGATTCCATGAATGTAGGAGTAGGAGACATTAATTGGGGTTAGTCGTTGTGCTGGGATTTGGGAGACTGATTGCGGAGTTTGTTTTAGGCTTCCTGTGTGTTTTTAGACAATACACATAATTGTTCTGTGCCTTTGCTCATCTGCTTTCGAATAAGAAAATACCATCCCTCCTCCCACACCCTTTCAGTTGAAACACTGACGCTTTACTGAGTAGGGATCAGTTCTTGCTGTGGGCTGGTACAGTAAGTACCTGGTGCTGTACGATCATGGCTGAATTTGAGGGTTTTCCTTTTTCGTTGTGATGCTGTTGCCAGTCTTGATGATACAGATGACAGCTGTAGCTTTGCATTTTCTGAAGTTTATTGCTTTCAGCATTTGTTTTTATGTTTCATTTTCTTGTGTTAAAAAGTGCTTTTCACGTATAATAGCCTGTTTGTTTGATTTTTCAATTGTGAGGATGGATAGTAAAGACAATGGGGAGTTAGCAGAACGTGAAGTAATTTGACAATGTCACTAGAATCTGAATGAAGAAATCAGGGTTAATTTATGATAAAACACTTCTTTTTGCAACACACATTCTGTCCTATTCACACAGATTTAGCAAAAAAGATACCAGCAAGACACAGCCGAAATCTCAGAAGCTGGGGAGATGCTGTCAGATATAATTCGTAACTATTTTTTCATGTTTGGAAATAAGTTATAGATGAAAAAGGTGAGCTAGAGAGGAAAAGGAACTCTGTTTGGATAAGCAATGTTTCCTAGTCACGTGCATGTGAAAGCCAGAAATATAATGTATAAAATAACACATAAGAAGGAATGGAAAAAAAATCCTATCCTGGGAAATGTGTGCCTGAGAATCTGAAAGGCAGATACTGCTTCAGAGAGGGAAGGTTTGTTTCTGTAGTTACTATGAAACCTCATGAATGAAAATGTTGTTCTTCTGGATTTATGATATTATACAGTACAATTTAATGGCAGGCAACAAGCTCTTTGAAAGAAGAGCTGATGGTCTGGTTCCTGTGATGCTGTAAATACATCACGCCTGCCCCAGAAAAAAATAGCCAGAGAGAAAGAGCTAGAAAACAGTACAGCCTCTAATTACCTGTCCACCTTTCACTTCCCTGGCCAGACCACTACTGCTCTGCTTCTCTCCACCCCAGGATATTAGTTATCGTGTAACCAGCCTCAGTTAGCTGCAAAATAAACATTCAGTACCTGCGATACGGCAATTCATTTGCAGCTGCTACTGTCCCAATCTTTCATCCCTCTCTGCTACTCACAGCAAACAGTTTAGAAATATGAATAAAGCCCTCCAGGAAGGTGAAGCAGCCAGAGAGAACGTGTGCATGTGTTCAGTCGCTGGGGTCTGTGCAACCTTCCCCAGCGCAAGGCTCGTTGCTCAGCACGCTCCTGGGCTACACCCAGTGCTGGGTCAACGCGCTTGACTCTGCAGGATGACCAGCAGCCTGCAAGAGCAAAGGTGGCTGGAGGTTACTGCTTTCATAACAGTGTACAGTATCTCACGTGAAGCTGCCGTGGTTTCACTCGCTGCATGTCACCGGTTCGGCGCAGTAGGTATCTCTGTGTTTAAGGAACACGGAGTGGCTGGCAGGATAATGCCAATGGTATCTCAAACATGGCCAGCTAATTGCTGCCCTGCCCCTCTGAGACATTGCAAAAACATATCTCTAGGTGCCAAACTTACACAGCAAATGCGTATACACCGTGGGTTTCATTTCTTCTGTGAAAGAGACACTCAGAGCTGTCAGACTGCAGTTGATCGGCAGTCCTGCTCAGGGGGGCAAGAAATGGAGCGAGAAGTGCCTGAGTGAGGCTGTGGGAGGGCTCTGGCTGCAGCGGGGACTTCAGTCCTGCCGCAACCCAGCCTGGGGGCTGGCCGGGTGTCACCGTGTGGTGTGATGCTTGTGGGCTCCAGCCCCACCGAGCTCATTTTCCCAGCGGGTTCCCCTCCGTGCAGCACCCTCCTCAGTACCTCTGCAATGTACCTCTCAAGCCCACCAGCGCATTTACAGGGGTGGGACAAATGGGGTGCTGCCTCTCCTCCCACGGCTCGGGCAATCCCCACGGGGTTGTCCAATGCCTTTTGCAAGTGTTGCATTCATGTGCGACGTCTAAACGTATTTAATTGATCTTTATGGCTATATGTTTGTCTTCCACCTGGCACAAGCTGAGGCTTTAATTGGCTACCACGTCACACACATCAATAATAAATATGCCAATTAGATAAAATTATGCTTATTAGTTTGGTAACTACTTTGTGTTATGTATCATGCATGAGGGTACACAAATGTTGCCGTACACTAGCTGTACAGTCTCACGAACCCAATACACAGACACTCATTCAGTTCTCATGCCAGGGACTTGCTCCCGTGCCTCTGCTTGAAGCAGAGTGTGAGTGAGAATGTGAGTGCTCCATCACAAAAAAAAAAGAGAATTTCGATACTAGGTGACACTGTTACAAAACAAGTTTATGTGACCATTTGTGACCCTGAAAACCCTTAATATAAAATCAGTTGCCCACATCGCGCCTGTTTTCTAACCTGTAGGGAAGGTGCGATGACTGCTAGTTGTTTTACAGGGGCAGGCTGAAAATGAAAGACCAATACCCCTGTTCTCAGTGCTCTGTTTCCCAGGGAAGTCTGAAGACACTCTTGATGCCAAGCTGCTTTGAAAATCTAGGCCTTAATTTTGGCAACTCTTTGAAGATAAAGTGTTGTTATTGTTGGTGTTCCCAGCTTTCAGCAGATCCGAAATTTGTGATCTTGTACTTCTGTCTCCTACCAGCCAAAATAAGGCAGCGCACAGCCACCTTGCAATGAATGGAAGAAAGGCAAGTGGCTTTGTCATACCTCTGATGAAATACTTGTATTTGATTTTGTATCAGCTTTGGGACAAGAATCAGGCTGGTTTTTGTCCAAAACAGTTTGTTCATCTTTAGTTGACTGAAAAAGGTCTTGATACTCAGTCTCTGGCTGTCATTGGCACCACGCTGTATAATCCCTTCTGTTGGGTTATCGAACTCTATCATAGAAATAGTCAGGGGTTTTTCCCCTCCATCACTGAAGGATACTTTTCATATTCTAATCTGTTTAGGGTAAGGTGATTTGACACCTAATATAATTTTCAAGGCAGAATATATTATGAAGGCAAAATTAAGCAATAACATTTATTCTCTGATTGCCCTTATAAACTCCTAACACATCTTGGCACGCTTAACTCTCGTATCTCTGACATATGCACAAGAGATGAAAGTTATCAGTGTAAAGAAATGCAAAAATCATTAAGGATGCTGTCACAGGTGACTGATATTTATTCATGCACATCTGGGGGGCTTCTAAGGCTTGTGGTGTGGTTCAATAGAAATTACAAGGTTGGGTTTTTTTAGTATTAACAGTTGTTAAATGTGTCAAAGCTAGTGAAGTCAGAGGAGCTTTACAAAGACAAATGTATGAGCAGCATGACAGCTGGTGAAACTCATTGATGAATTCTAGTAAGATTGATTGGAAAGAATCATCTCAACTTCTCGTGTGTTGGTGGATTTTAAATTAATTATATTTTAACTGCTGTGGAGACAGGCCTGAGAATAAATTTGTGGAGCCCAATGTAAGTGGCTGTTCAATAAATGAGAGGGGAATAGAAAAGTAATCAACATTTTAGCTGTGTACAGAACGAAAACGAAACCAAACACTGAAAATATTATTACAATGCCATTAACATAAATCAATTGCGTGCTCTATCCTCAGAATCTTTTTTCGTTTCTGGTCATCCTATCTCATAAAGTCTTTAATGGGTATAAAAAGAGTGCAGAGATTGACAGTGAAAATTATTAGAGACGTGTAGAGATTTTTGCAAGAGGGGAGGCAACGAACTAGGACTGCTCAGAAAAAAAGCTTTAGCTGCAATAGGGGACTTAAACACCTCAGCAGGACCAAGGCAGGTCGTAGGTGGAAAACGTGGTCCCTCGACCACCTTACCTCCTCCCCAGCCCTCAGGGTCCCTAAACTCCATAAGCATGTTGGGTTTTTAATTGGAGGCCCCAAAGGCTCACGGTTGTGCGTCTGTGCCAGCTGTTGCTCCTGTTGTGGGTCACGGAAAGGCCCTGCAGCACCGAGGTATGTGGCAAGCAGGAACAGCTCGTCCCTACTTATGGGGCAGGCGTGACCGACTGCAGCCCAGCCCGGGGCTCTTCCCGAGACCTGCGGTTATAGAAATAGTCGAAACGGCCCAGAACACTATTTAAAAAGACGCAGTTCTCTGAAACACCAATCGAAGGTCTTGCCCTCGAGCTGGTTCTGTGCCACGTATCCCTTGGGGGGGGTGGGATTTCAAGCCTCTCCTATCAGCACCTTGTCCAGGTACCTTGGTTTGGGGAGCATCCAGCGCAGTACACTGGCTGACTCTGGGGATTTTAACTCCCCGCCCCCTCCAGAGCCAATTGCTAAAATGAAGCTGCTGGTAGCTCTTTATCATGCTAAAATATTTGCCGCAGGATACGCACCAATTGCTTAATAGGATTTAAAAAAAAAAAAAATCTAGAAATTTCTGTAGGTAAAGAGAGCATATATCAGTTTTATTGAGCAAGCTAGATATTTTAAAGGATATGTTATCTCACGCTTTAAGGTATAAATCAAACACGCAGCCACAGCAGGTTCGGGCAATGGTTCCCTTCTCGGCAGATTCCTGTGCAGTTTGGTGCCATCCCCAGGAGGACACGCGTGGGCTGGTGGGATCCCCAGACATGACCCAAGTTGGGGTTCCCACAGGCAGACTTCTCGAGGCCCTGCGGCAAAGGGGAAAGGAGACCCATCTTCCCTGCTGTTGCGTTCGGGATGGGCTCAGCCCCCTACTCGCACAGGGGCTCCTGAAAACCTCATCCCTTCTACCTTTCTCCTTGGCAAATGGAAGAGAGAAAAGAAACAGCATTTCTGAGTGAGATGTAAACAATGTTTAACGAGCGGGCCTTGGAGTTGTAAAGGAACTCATGCACTTATGCTTAAATCATTTTGGTGGTTGATTTAGAGCCAAATCCTGCTGGCCTTACTGAGGCAATTAGCCTGATTATTGCCAGAGGGATACTCACACAATTAAGGTGAGCAGTGTTTGTTCTTTACTCTAGAAACCAGTTGTCTGTGCAGAAGTAGTTGACGCAGCGCTGTGATGCTGAGGCAGTACAGTGACGGGCACCGAGAGAAACCTTCAAACCCAGATGAAAACCTGGTGTCTCTCAAAGAAGAGGGATGGATAGACAGACCATCCACCTGACACTGCTCTGAGCAGAAAGCTAAAACCTGACAGCGAGAGACATGTCCTTGCGTGTTTGCTCTGTGGGACCGCAACTGTTGTTGCTTCCCCAGCTTCTCCAAAGGAGGGAACTGGCTAATTAGATCTACAATTGCTATTTATCAAATAGAGCATCTGAAGTCTTCCTGTGATATTTTTTCCCTCTCTCCCTGCTATTTCTAAGGCACCTATCAATGTGGTACATGAGTACCATCTGGATAGCTGGCTAGTGACCAGCAGGCTGTGATATGTGAGGCTTTTTAAATAGAGACAAGCAGAACGGAGAGTAGATGGAGCAGACAAGAGTGGAAAGAGTAGACAAACAGAGCATGTTTTAATGGAGGCTGAAGAAGGTATAAATGAACTCGGTGACAAAGAGGGCTGGCAAAATACCTTTGTCCAAAATTTTCTGCTCAAAAAAGAGGTACTGTATGTGAAATCTTCTAGGAACTTCCCTAAGTATATTTAAATTGCCTGGGAAGTGTGCTTGCAGGCTAGCTGGGCTGCTGCATTGACTCTGTAGATGAGCACTCATGATGGGGCATGGACACCTCTGCAGAGGAAACTTCCTTCTGCTCTGCCAGGAGAACCTCTGCGCCTTGCACCAGATGCCAGCACTTATTTGCATTCACGGCACAGATGTGCTGGAGTTTTATTAAGGAAGGGCACAGCTTTGAGATCAAGAGTCCCAGTTTCTTTCTCCCTCACCCTGAATTCAAGGAAATGTAGAGTTTTTACTTGGCTCATAAGAAATCAAAGAAAATTTACAAAATGGGAATTTGCCTTTTGATCAACCGTAAGAGTTTATGAATAGTCTAGTCCAAGGTTTTAGTGTGAAGACACTTGTGTCTTCTTGCTGATGATAAATTCACTCAGGTCAATAGAGCTTACTGTTTGTGTTAGTGCTGTCCCCCATGTGGGTGCCTGTGTGTGCGGAAAATAATGTCTTGGTCTGGCAGAATATCATTGCTGAGAAAACTCCTGTTGTCAATTACTGGGAATTTCCCCTGAACTCTGATGATGCTGGAGCAGAGTTAGGGCTTCTAGTGTTATGACAGAATTTTGCAAGTTCTGTCATGGCTTTTGACAGTCCAGGTCCCAGCAGGGAAAGACTCCTCACTTGAAATTAATCAACTTCATCATACAGGAAAAAAGAAATCTGCCTAGAAACTCAAACCTAGTTTAAAAAGGGATCCACTCTGAGCTGAGTTACTGCAGATCTCTCTACACGACAAGCATATTCACATAGGGAACCATCTAAAGGCAGGCACACCTAACAAAGACATCCCGTTCACGCTTAATGCACCAGATAAATTGCTTTAAAATGCAGAGTTATTTTGTGAGTTCTTAGTGAATAAGCGCATCCACATATGCATCTCTGAAGAGATTTTTAATTAATTGTTTTCGGTCATTTTCTTTTTGTAAAATTAGAACAATGATAGAATAGACTGGCTCGGGAGTTTGGCTGAGGAAAGATTATACTAATCCACTTGAAATACAACTAAAGCAGAAAGCAAGAAGGGATAAAAGCAATTTTTTTTTTTCAAAGCTTGTTTACCTGTGAGAGAATCCTTCCAAATCAGCCGCACACAAATTACCGGATCATCTTAATTAAACTCTACCAAAAAAGATTTTGCTGTGGACTTCTTGGGATATTTCACAACCAGGCAGTATGTCCTGTGATGCTTTTTGCAAGATGGGGGAATGCACGTTTCACAACTGGGAGAGCAGCAGAGCTTTCAAAGAGCAGAGTGGCAGCAAGATCAATGTGTTATATGGAAGCAGATGAAGAAGGGGAATTTGTCAGAAGTTTATGCTATACCCTGATGCATCATTAACATGGGTTTTCAAAAGTCAGGGGAATTTTCATTTGCAGATCCTCCAGTTAATAAAATGTTATGTTTACAAATGAACTTCCTTTGTTTCCCTACTTGGATTATTGTTCCCTATGCCCTGAAGTACATATGCTTTGTTGAAGGAATTGAAAAATGTCCTCGTTGCATTGATGTTTTCTGCTCAGGCTTTCTTTCTGAAACTCTTATTTCCTGGATCAGTAAACTTCAAATCACAACGGTCATCCTTACACCTGCTCTGCAAGGACTACTTTTCACAGCTGAATCAATTCTTTTCCTATCACCACAACAGCAGCTCTGGAATTCAACATATAAGCTTAAAAACTGTTCATCAATAGCTAGATGGGCCCTGACGATTGAAGACCAAGGAGTGCAGACAAGCTGTTGTCCTTTTCTGCCCTCCAGTTCTTTTACAACTCTTGGGCTCTGCAACATGTTGCTGTGGTCAAGATGTGGTTATCTGAAGCCTGTTTCTGCAGCGGTCTCACTGGGTCATTAGGACAGAGGAGTTTAGGGGTGTTTAGCTAGAAAATGTGCTGTGCCAGGACTGTGACTGCTCCTTGCTCCCCATACCTCACTCCTGGCTATGCTTTTCTCCTGCTTTTCTTGCACCAGCTCTGGTGCTCGCTGGCTCCCAACTGGGCTCCCTCAGCCAGCCAAAACCAAAGCACAGTTTCCTGGAGGTTTTGTGAGCTGAACTGGCTCCCCAGAGGGCCAGGAGAGCCTGGGAAGGTGCAGGAGGGGGTGGCTGGGTGGGAAGGGGAAGGCAGCGGCAGAGCAAGGGGCAATGCCAGCCCTGGGGCAGCTGCAAGCTGCCAAGGCAGCCTGGCTGCTGGGTCCCTTGGGCTGTCCCCAATAAAAAACGTACATCCCTAATGACGGGCAGAGAGTCAGTCTGTTTGGCAGTAGCACTGAGGAGCACACCCGCTCCTGTGGATGGAGAGGGACACAAGTCTCCAGAAGGATTTTATATTCCTTTGTTTCCTCTGACTTTGATTTAACGTGGGCTGTGATGCTTTAAGTACCAGATATTAATTAGAAGCGGTAGGGAGCATGTCCCAAAGGGACCATACTCCTGGTCTTCTCACCATTCCTAGTTTGACTTATTTCAAGTTATTGCTCTGAAACATTATTTATTCACTCAGGAGCCTGACGTTTATAAGGCCTATCTAAATTTGCAAATAACTAATGGCTGTCAGTAAGGAGTACCACTCTGCTGAGGTGGAAAATAGCTTGCCCGCAAGTAAAATACAGCCAAGTATACTGAACGTTTGCTGCAACACTTCTTTAAGGCAGGCAATGTTATCTTGTCCCTTCTTTGGTACCACGCCTCAGCAGGCACGCAAGGACAGTGCTGTCCAGAGGGCTCCTGCCAGGATGGGGACCTTGGGCAGATGAACCACTTTGGATTTAAGCAGAAACTTCAGTCCCACTCTGATCCACTGAAAGGGAAGTGGGGAAATGGGAGAAATGCTCTTTTGTCTCCTCTGGTCTTCAAAACCCTTCTGGCAGTCGTTCGTTTAGGACAATGTAGTTGTATACAGTGCGGGAGGAACGCTGAATTCGGCTAAAAATTGCTGGGTACCTGGGGATGGCTGTGGCACAGGTCCTGGCTGCTTATTATGCCCATCACGTCCTCAATCTGGGGATCTAGCTATAACCCCGTTTCAGAGACGCTTAACATCTACAGCTCGTTTGACATTTTTCTCCTTCCCCCTGAAGGACACCTTCCCCATTGCTTTTGGATCTGCCAGTTCCCTGTGATGAGGAGTTGTGGTGCAGATCAGCGCCAAGGATTCAGCAGGCGAGATAGGCTGCTGCAGACTTTCATGAGGCTTTGTCCAGTTATGCAATGCAAAGGGTTACTAAAAGAGCTTGTGCATTTACTGGAGTAGTTTTGAAAGACTGTTGAGGACCTCAGAGCTGTCAGGTCACTCCACCTGTGGAGTTATAGGAGTGGATGATAGATAAACAGTGGGGACACCAAGGTGCACTTGTGACTGTGTTGCTGCCTCCAACGTTTTAAGGATCTTAGAAGATCATCTACAGCTCCAAGATGTTGCTGTGTGTCCCTGCAGGGTTTGCCGGTGGGAGCTCTCTGGTCTTGACCAAGCATCAGAAGCACGGACCAGAGGGGCAACCAGCAATGTAGGCAGAGAGAGCTGGGATTTGACTTTTTCTGTGTTTTCCCTTTAAAAATTAACTACTTCTTTAAAAATTATCCCACTTGGCACAAGCAGAGATGGGGGTTAATTATGGGCAATAGGACAACTTTATGTTAAGAAAGAAAAAGAGGTATTTGAAGACCTAATGGGAGCTTTAGTGGTATCCAGGGGAAGTTTCCAGTTGGAATTTCATTTCAGACTACATTGAGTCAATTTTTGTCCTAGCAAAGATCCTCTGTGTTCGCTTTGATTTTAGTTCCTCTAATTCTTCTCGTTCTCTTACTCTCCCCAAGAAATATTAATCTGGCATTACATGTGCCCTGACAGAATACGAATGCACGTGTATTGCCCACAGTGACTCTCGCTGCGTGGCTCACGGTGCTTGCTGCATGCAATTTAGGCACATTTCTATTTTTAGAATAAATAAGAATATCTAGGATCATTGGACTTTAAAATCATTGAAGAGGTAAAAAAGGCTATCTAATGGGGGCGTCACACTGCTGGTTGGCTCTGTGCAGTCACAGCAACCCTGTTGATTCAGCACAGACCTGACTTATTCTACGTAAAGTGGGAAGTAGTTGGACAATACAGCTCACTCGGTACAGTACAGGTAAGTACAGTGCAACGATAATTCCAAAGGCAGATATATTCGTCTTTTATAAACTTTTCCTCCTCATTTGTTTCTGAGTCAAAAGAGCTTGGTGTTTTGACAGCTGAACTTTTTTTTGTTTCTGAGAAAAAACGCTAGACAGAAATTCTTCACCCGACTGCTTTTCACTGCTTTTAAACCATGCACCAGATGTTAGTTAGTTAGTTAGTTAGTTTTCTGCTTGTCTGTTATTTTCACAACTCTTCCATACGTCCCTGGCATGTCATCAGACCCCTGCCTGACAAAAGCTAAAACATGTCACCTCCTTGCTTGACTCCACCTGCAGCGAGTGCCCACGTAGCGCCTGCACGGGGAAGGATTGGCAGCAACAGCTCCAGGGCTTGCCATGGGCTGGGTCTGGTGAGACCATAAACCTTGAGGTTAATGACCCAAATTCACTAGATTCATTGTTAAAAATTATACTAGCGTATTTACATCTTCATGCTGTGTCAGTCCCTACCTCTTACGTACATACTCTATGTGTGGCTGATCCCCCCTCTGCCAGTGGTCACCCTTATTTTTCCCCTCTTTCAATGTTTCCTCTCCTACACTCACCACATCACCGCTGATGCTCTCTTGCTGCCCTCCCTGTTGGCTCTCTTCATGTCATGCAACGTGCAAGCCAGGCACAACAGGAGAGGCTACAACATGGAAAATTTAGAAATTTCCATGATAGTGGTTTTTTCCTTTTATTTTGGCTGCACAAACAGTTTCCACAGGCATTGTGGACTTATCCGGGAGAGTTAGGGAGAATGTGGGGACATGGCAAACACTGCGAGAGAACGGCCCATGCAGTGCGCGATGGATGACGCTGACTATTAATTTTAACTGAGCTGCAAGAATTCAAACACTTTTCATGAATATTCATAGGAAACTGAAAGCTGTTTAACCCGGCTCTCACATCTGTCTGGTGGGAGCACTTCAGTGCTTATGTGTTGCTCGTATGACTACTTGCAAGACGTGAATTTTAAACCTGACTGCTCAGATAGTGATGGAAATCCAATATGAAACAGTATATTTGGTTGTGAAATTTGCAATTCGCTTTCTGCGAGTTAGCTATACAAATCATCTAATCAAGGAACACCACATGACTGAAGTAAGCAACACGGTATGAATTTGTAAACATTTGCCATTCCCAAAAGATCTGTAAACCAGGAGTTATTCACTAAAGAAATTCCTAAATAATATCAAATAAATAAATTAGAAAATTGCATGAGCTCCACAGACAATTCATAAGCAGAAGGGCAAGTGAGATTCATGGCGAAAAGTACTCATTGAGCATCTGAAGAAAACAGGGAAATTGTTTCTCAGTACAATGAATCAATCTGATGCAGTTTGTTTCGTTATCTGCTGTACATTGATGGAGCAAAGGGAATGCTGAGAGATTTGGAGTCACTTCTGACAGGCTCTCAGATGAACGGGTATTTGCTGCTGGCAGAAGTTTTTATAAGTGGCAAATTATTCTGGAATAGTTTTGAAAGCAGATTTAGTATTGGATCATGGGATTTGCAACATATCTTATTTTATAGTTGAAAATGCCTGAAATATTAACCTGCTCCTGCTACAAAATTTTGTTTTGTGTTTTGCCTTATCTGGAGCTCTATGTTCAGCCTTGTTCCCTGAGTACCACCATCCGTATTTCCATTGCATCATTAGTACGCTATCCTCACCCCTATCTGCAAGGCAGGGCTATTACCCTGCCCATTTTGCAAAGAGGCTGGGGGACTTCTCCAAGTCCCCGAGAAGTCCGTGGCTGGGCGCAAGCTGAATGCAGTCTCCCACCTCCTTGTGGTTTTACCCCTTCAGCCCCTTCCCTCAGAAAGGCACTGGAGTAAAACCAAGTAGAATTGTCTAAGCCTCTGGACAAAAGTGAGATGGAGAAGAAAAAATAGGTACTTGATTTCCACATGCATTGCTCATTTCTGACACAGATTTAACATCTCTGTATAATATCTCTTTCGCCCATACTGCAAACCGCTAGAAACAATTTCTTTGGGAGAAAGTTTTTGCTGTTATCATTATAGACCAAGTAGCGTGTATAACACAGGTCAAAATGATTTTTTCCCCAATTTGCAATGCAAAGTAATGCACTTGACTGAAAAGTTGTTGCGTGGATCAAATGGAGAATATTTATGTTATGTTTCTTGAAAGGAATTCTTACCATTCCTGATCCAATATTGCTTTTCTTTGGTACAATCTGTATTTACCTTGACTGAATGCATTTAGCACTTTTGCTGTTAAATTGTCATCAGTGTTTTGTTATTAAATGAATTATTCATGACCTATTTACAATGTAGTATAATACACTGAAATTCTCCTTAAAGGGAACATTAGTTAGGGTGAGTAAATTCACATTACTTGGTAAGTCCCTGCTATATAGGAATTCTTTTTCTAATGAAGATTTAATGAAAACAATCAGTCTAACAGAATTCTTGAAGTTGTGAGCTTTTGACAACAGTATTGTAAAGTATGCTTAATGACACCCACATTAAAGTTGACTTAAAATGGCATCATAACCTTAATTTTAGGATTTAGCAGAGCGAGTGATACCATACCTCTTACTGCATGATATGACCCTCAGCTCCTTTAAGTGCATTTTTAATAGCTCCTGTGAGAAGCATTTCCGCAAGCAGAACATTTTATTGTTACTAAATACCACTCACTCTGAAGTCTCTCTCTTGTTTGGAAATGAAACTTTAATGCACAAGTCAAAACAATTCATCAACACAGGGAACATCACGCTCAGATTGAACACACCAAATGATAAGGATTCTGCATATGCATGGACATAAGATTTTCATTCATTAAGTTCCCACTGCTTATCTTGGTGAGGGTCATATGCAATGACAAAAATGCAAACTTGCAGCCCAGCACTGACCAGGACCCCATGCAAACCTCACCGCCCTGTTTTGCCACGCAGACCCGACTCATTGATGTTCAGACATTTTTTTTGTCTACTAATGCTAAAGAGGCGCATCATAAAAAAGTACACGAGGCTTCTAACACAGCATATCACCTCCTGGACTTCTGGCTGGGAAGAAACAAGCTTTTTCAAGGGGAAGCTTTCCTGTTTTACTACTGAGTGTTCATTCCCCCTGCAGCCCTTGCTCCCAGCCCTTTCAGCATCCAACTAAACAGCATTTACATCCTTCCCCATGCTGTTGTTTCTCAGAAGGAGGGAGGGTGGCAGGGGGCTGGCGGTGGCACGGGAGGAAATCGTACCTTTTTCTGTCTGAAACTACAATTCTCGTCCAGCAAAACAGTGCCAACAGTGCAGAGGAAGCTTTGATTATGCAAAATGGATGGACACATCATGTCTTTTTTTTTTTTTGCAATAGGTTATAACCTAAGGAGTTCCTCACCTGGAAAATCCCTCCTGCCCCCGCCTTGGCTCTGTTTTTCCCTTTTCAAATGACATCGGTGGCACTCCAGACACATTTTACACCTTAATAGCATGTCTCCCTCATCTTACAGGCTCCATATCTTTCCTCTCCCCCTCTCCCACCTCAGAAACAGCCCAGCTGGCTCGGTAGAAAAGGAGCAAAGTGTTTTCTGCGTGACCTCTATGTATTTTACTCCGCGGGAATAGCAACGTGGAATGCACACTCAGCAGGCGGCGAGATTTGAGCCAGTTTGTCCTCGAGGCATTTCTGCCATAAAACACAGGACTATCAACAGTATTTCCACCCTTGGCTCTCCCCCGCGTCCCACCACCCCCTCCCCGCCGCTGCCGACTGCACCTGGCTGCGCTGGGAAAGCTGGGGAGCAAAGCACAAACAATGGGCACCGAACAGCAACAGCTCCCTTTGTTTCCCATGCAAATCCTACCTCTGATAGTTGTCACATCTTCCTCCGAGGCGAAGCCTAATTATTAATAAACAGAGATCCAGCAGAATCCTCCAAACTGCCACCAGTTGTTAAGCGCTGTCATCGTTCCCTCCTGGTGCTTAAACCTTTTTGGACCATTAAAGTCACAACCCCTGCAAACTCATAGCTTAGTACTCCCTGCTCAAAATGTCTGAAATAGTTTGGAAGGACAATAGGAATGACAGGCACACTAGACAGCCATGCTTGAAATTAGTTATCTCAAGCTGACTTAAGGCTGTTTTGTAGTGCTTTTAAGGCATGCACTCGGCAGGGTTTCTTAACCTAGGCTAGACATGCCATTCCTGCTTTTATTCAGTGCTGTAATAGGATGGCTGCTAGAAATGCAGCGATAGGTCTAACCCCATTCATCCCTCTGTTGTTTTTAAATCTCCCTGGGAGAGGAAATAGCTTCAGTCATCCTTAAACTTACTGAGGCTACTGTTTCTGCAGAGCAGGGTTTCACACATTGTTTTGAAACTAAGGAGAAAACCACTCCCGGGAATGGAAGGTGCCGTAGCTCTCTCAACTGATGTGAACGGCAAAATAAACGCGACAGCATCCGCCCCCACTGCAAGCTGAGGCTGTCGCAGGAGTTGGTGGAAGTAGCGATTGGAAGCTGAAAGTTCATAAAACTCTATCAGGCAGATGTGGCACAAAGCAAATTAGAGGGGATGTATGGACCGTACCGTGGTCTGTATTTACACAGTCACAGATGTACGCTACGCTTCCCAAAAGGCAAAATACAGTTTGCAGATAGCAGAGTCTTGCAGTCTCAATTTGCAAGTTGACAGCACCAGGGATAATGATGAGCAGAAGAAACGCGAGCGATGCATGGCATTCGCAGTGCCTGTGATGTGTGAAAGAGGGGTGGTGAGAGGATGCTGTTGGAGACTGCTGTTTTCAGGGAAACCGTGGCATCCCTAGATCCCAGGTCAGAAATATTAGTGCTCTGCTGAGATCTTGGAGCCTTTTTGTTCTTGGTTGTCAGTTAACAACTAGCCTGGGTCAAGATGGATCAAAGCTTGTTAACATCTGCTGTCAGTTCAGTGTTGCTGATCTCAGTGTGGTCCCTAGTGGACAACTGTAAAAGCCACCAGCACAGATGGGTCTCTGCCAGCAGCAATGGCACACGGGCTGAAGGACTGAAGAGGCAAGCTGGTGCCAAGGCAGGCTGGGAGAGAACAAGGGGGGAGTTGGCACTTTTGCTGCTTGTTCAGCACCTGCCTGACTTTTTTGGTACCACCCAGTTCACAGCCCTTGGCTTAAAGTGAAAATACCATGCATGGAGACATCTCAGAGGTCAATGGCGTTTAGAGAGAGATTAAGGAGGAAATCAGATCCCAGTGAAAACCCAGTGGCTGCCTCACAACGTGGGAGTGAAGGCGTTAAGAGAGCACTAATGGCAAATATGCGTTAGGTTTTTAAATGACTGGGACCTGAGGGCAGGTTAAGGTGTGAGCCTTCTCTTTTGAGAAGATCTGGTTTGGATTTGTGTTGGTCCTTTGCACTGGTGACTGTTACAGACTATCTGAAAGTTGCTCTTGCAGGAGAGGAGGCTGCTGGTCTGTGCTGAACCAGCCGGTGAATTCTGCCTTGTTCCCAGGGGGGAAGAGGCCAGCTTAAAACCCTCTTTTTTTCCACATTGCTTCGTGCCACCAACACACCAGATGCCCATACTGCCAAGGGCTTTACCAAACAGCATGTCAGTGTGTGCGCTCAGCGTGGGCTACAGTCTCTCCTCCATCTGAATTGGCCTTCAGGGAAATTACTGAGTGACAGCAAGCTTGTTGCTGGTGCAAGTGAGCCATAGATGCTGATGGGGACATCTGGGGCTACCACAAGTGTGACATTTGCCCCCGAATCAACACTGCCCCTAATAGGGCTGCCTTTGCACTCTGTGCTTCCCTATGCCTCTACTTGCTGTCACTCTCGGACCTCCTCCCTTCCTCTTTTCACTCCCTGCACCTTATGCAGTCAGTGTGTTGGAGGGGAGGTCTCAGGGCTCCAGATTTGCTTCTCAGTTTACAGTGGAGGATTATTGGCACCTTAAGCTTCTCCCAGAATTGGTGGGAGCAAAGGGGACTTTGAATTTTGTAGGCATGAATCTCAGGGTGGACCATTACATGCTGACTGCTAGCATGGCTGCCAGAACAATACCTGCTTTGTGAATAATTTAAAGAATTTTTTCACTGCTACTTATCTAGCATTTTTCATAAGCACTACACTCACCTTAAGGCAGGGAAAAAAAAAAAAGGAGAAAAGAAAAGTTCTCCTTGTCCTGAGCAATATACCTCTGTCTCACTAAGGGGCTCACTGTGCAATTGATTTGTAAGTGGGATGATACAGCAGTTCAAGAGACATTAGAGAGATTCCTGTTGGAGATACACAGGTCCAGGGGTGCTGATTTTGTTGATGATCTTTTGAGAGATTTCAATACTGACCTGGACACAACAGTGTTCAATGGCAGGTTAAAGTAGGTGATCATTGCCACCCATGTCCACAGGTCACCAATTATGTATGCTGAATACAAGGTGGCTCATAAAGAATGGATGACTATTCCAGTTCCCTCTCCCTTATGCAGTGAATAAATTACGTACGGACCTCCCTGCCACAGTGATCCTAAAGGCTTCAATCCTCTGCAGTAGGTTAAAGTCACTCAGACTTGGTGGTCAACAGGTGACAACTATCTGTGAGAGCTGCGTAATCGAACGGACAAGGAGATGTATTTACATAGGGTGGTAACTGAAAGGGGGGTGAACTGTTCAAGGTGTAAGGTGTAGGCCAGTGGAGGACGATCAGAAAGATCTTCTCGGGGCTGATTAGTTCAAAATGGTTCAGTCTTAGGGAGATATTCTGAGATACTCCCCCTTTCCTCAGGCTTTTTCTAATCACTGAGCAGCCACAGCAGCTGCCATCAGTGATGCGACTCATGCATACTCCCTACCCTTGCCGTGGCTCTACTGCTGTTGCATTTTTCTGATGCACCAATCTGCTCCTTGCTGGAAAGAAGATACGGAGAGCAATGGAGCACTGATCTGATCAGGTATGGCAATTTTCTGACTTCCTGGTCTGTATGAATGTTGTAAAGTACCTGGGAAACAGAGGGCTCACATGTGCTTTCACTTTGCCCTCCATCACCAAATTCTATTTACTTCTGTAGGAGCTGAGATTGCTGTTCAGCTCTGCAGCAGTAGCCCCTCTTTGAGAAAACTCATCACTTGCAAAGGAGTTGCAACAATTTAAAATGCTTCTGTCTGTTTCTGACCAGTATTTACTTAGGAAATGGCCAAGGAGGATGAAGGAGAGGAAGAATTCAGAAGATTTGTAGTTTGCATGCTGACTGTAAGTCAAACAATATAATGAATGGAGCAACTAATGCATAATTTCATTATGAGTCATCCTAATTATAAGGAGAATTTGATAGATACATAACTAGAAAGTGTAACTATCTGTTACAAATACACACTTCTAATTGCACAGGGAAGTACACAATATAATTAAAGCTGCAGGTTACACATACAATAACCTTTTCTTCCCCTGTGGTGACAAATTCTCTAGGAACAGTATGAATTTGTTTTGAAGTCGCATACCTATCAGACAGCATTCTTTCTACCCACTTGCTGAGTCTTTTTGAAACAGCAGCAGGGAGTGTCACTAATCCATAGATACTTGGTGTGAATCACATATTAAAGGAATTGCAGGAATGATCTCTTGATGGCTTTTCCATGTTGGGTCTCTCCGTAGAGTGTCAGTGGTCAACGCAGCGTTAGCCTGGCATAGCTACAGATGTGACGTGCATGGCAGGTAATGGATTGTATTAAGTATGTCTAATTACAGTGTAAATGAAAATTAGTCTTAACAAGAAGAAGGATGATTCAAAAGAGGCCAAATTCTGTCATACTCATCTAGATACTCTTGGGCTTTGTGGAGCCTGAACTCAGAACTGAGTTTTGCATACAGTAGCTATTCCCTACAAAGGGCGAGTCCAGTGTGGGGGAAGATAAATTCCTAACAATTATCTTGGCTGCATGCATTAAATCTCATCTCTGTCTTTTAAATGAAAGAATTATCAAGAAAGCCAGTTGATGTCAGTCCCTGAGTTTAGAGCTCTGGCTGGTCTCCCTTGTTTTTCCTGCAGTAAAACAGGGAGCACCTGTGCCTTCTACAACTGCAGAGTGCAATAGCTGACATGCTGCCACAGGAAAACACTTAGCCAAGCTGCCCTGGGTGACTAGTCATAAACTGTTATCTTTAGCATAAAGTCAGAAATCACTTGTTTGTTGATGGTGAAATGCAACCCTGCGTTTGGCCATAGTCTTGCAGTCTCTCTTGTGCTGAGAATCACAGGACACCCAAGTGTCCTGGAAATCTGTTCATTTAACTGAGTTATATTACACCGACTAGCTAATCACTTCCACATGCTGCTTGATTTTCCCCCTTTATATGCTGACTCTGTCTTTTTGTTGCATAGTGCTTTTTGAGCTACTTGCTTAGGAGAAAATAACTACATCTGGAGTGTTGCTAAATGACCCAGAAGTTGCTGCTTTGCAGGCTGACAGTATTTGATGCAAATAGATGGCTTCTTGCTGTGAAAATCTCCTTGGTTGACAATCCATTGGGTACTTTTGACGATAGTTGTCTGAGGAGTTAAGACACAGGCTCCTCTTTGCATATTCACACTATCATTCTTACAGAACTGCTGGTGTTAAATTCTTCCTGCACGGTTTCAGAGGAGGCCTTTCTACTCCCCATTTGTTCAACAGCTGCTGGTGCGCACTCTCCTTCTCTTTGCCTTCAGCTTTTGCCATCTGCCATTGTTAAGTTGCCCAGGTGTCGGAAATCTTCTTGCTCTTCTCTTGTAAACATTATTCTGCCTTCTTCTTCGCTAGCTCAACCTTCATTTACACAGAGGCTGATAGATCAGGCTAGCTGTTCTCAAAACATCTGCTACATTTCATACTTTATGGGGGCGGATGGGGAACAGAGTATGTATACTCGCTTGCAAAAATAAAGACTGGTTAACTCTTCCTTCACTTTCCTTTCCATCTCCAAGAGCTTACTGTTTTCCTGCTTTTCCACTTCTAGATATGCCAGTTAATTAATACTTGCCAGTTGGGACGTTACCTAGAGCAAATATGTGATAAAGCACAGCTAATTTTCAGAAGCATCAAGGCTTCCCCATGTTGTAACAATGTCTAGTCCTCAGTGGCATTGAGGAGTGGCAGAGATGGGACATACCGAAGACAGTTATCAGCAAAGACATCAGAATAAACCTTTTTTCCTCTTTCAACTGCTTCTGCTGGTGCGAACGGGCCACTCCACTGACTTTGGTATATTTTCTGCTCTGATACAGGTCAGGCATCCTTTTATGGTTACCCGGAGGGGAAAACCAGACTCAAAGAGCATCTTTCACAATAATGGATAGTGTAAACTATTGAATTCTTTTGGCAGAGATGATGAAATTAAATGATTTCTGGTGTGCCTAATCCTCCTCAGTAAATCATGGAAGATTGACTGTAAGTTTGAACAGCAACAAAACAGAATCCAACAAAACAGGCTGCTTACACAATGCTGCTTGCTGGGCCCAGTGAATGTTTACTGCTTAAAGGCTAGTAAAATATGTATCTGAGGATGCACACCCAGTTGCTGGGGCTAGTCTCCAGTGCAAGTGTTGAGTAATTCCAACAGGATTTCACGCTTCAGTGATTTTACTTTCCTCAGTTTGGGTCTCAGTACCAGTGCTTTCAAAGCCTGATTTTGCGTGCAGCTATTGCGCAGAGATGGTTTCCTGCTCTGAACAGTTCTGCTGAGCAGCAATTGCTGCCTGCTGCTTTCCTGTTTGTTAAGCAATGGATTACTGTTCAAACATTTGCAGCCCATGTTGGTCTAAGCTCTGTGTGCAATTCTCCAAATTTACTCCTCTCCTGGAATGCTGTGATCAGAGGTTGTTTCTTGCTTGTTCAATAATTTCCTGAAGCATTGCTCCAATCAACGCTGCTGTGATTTCCTTGCTTTGTGATGGATAATGCGTTGTGCTTTCAGAGAAAAAACAAATTGGCTGCTTAGATGCTCTCTGATTTTACATACAGCACCTAGCTGTTTCTCCACCAACTCTCAATGGCTTTTTCTGTCCACGCTTTCCTATTCCTATATTAATATTACTTCTCCAGCAACTTTAGCAAGATATTGCTAGATAATTCTTTCCTTGCCTTTTTTCCACGCCCTTGCAAATCATTTGCTATGCAGTGCTCTCCTTTCTTCAGGATTGAAGTATCTCCTTTAATCTGTTCATCCTTTTATTCTTTACTCAGCTGCTGCTTTGCTTTGGTGGAATAGTCACTACTCTGATGAAGCTCATGCTTCTATTTCTGTTCTCTCCCTTTTTGAACGGTCTTTTGCATCAGTGAAATGCCTGTTTGGGTTTCTTTGATGATTTGGTGCTGTACGCTGAGCTCTGCACTCCAGGTGTGAAAGATCAAGTTGTGGAGAGAGCACGCAAAGGGGGAGGGAAAGGGCCTCTGCCGTGCCACGGTGAGGGGAGTTTTCAATGAAGCAATGACAGAAGCAGATAGGTAAATAGCCTGGGAGTCAGGATCTGTACTGTGGAGAGGCCATTTTGTAGCACTGTGCCTCAGTTTCCCCATTTGTAAGCTAAGAATAATCCTCTGCTCCACTTTATGAAGTGCTTTGTGAGCTTTGCCTGAGAACTGAAAGAAGACAACTGAAATTCAGCTTTGTTAAGCTTATGTTGTTGCTGTCTTGCGGAGAAACTTTAAATTCAGAACAGTAAGAGCTAAAACTGCCTAAGTAGCCTCTGTATGGTGCAGCATGTTTTACGTTGTCTGTTGCTGGTCACATACCCCTGCTCCTACATGCACAACCTCCCTTGCAGTTTCCTCACAGCTATCTCGCAGCCATTTCACTTTTCGTCTTTGGACTAAAGGGCACCCGGAAGGAAAGGCTGTTTTTCCTCTGTGGCCGAGATGTCAGAGCCATCAAGGTCTCAGCAGAGCTATCACAACTTCACTGACTCCATAGGCCTCTCTCAGTTTTCTCAAACTGAGGACAAGAAACACGTCTCACGATACTTGCTCTGGCATGAGCATTAGCAGCTGCCTTTTAGCTGCGGAGGTGTGCAGAGGCATACCTGTGCAGGAAAGGCAGAATAACACACCCACCTGCAATGGGTCCTCACCTCCTCTCAGGCTGTGGAGGCAGCGGTTGCCTCCATGCTAATGCCAGGACGCACCGTGCGTTAGCAGGACTGTGCATGGAGCTGGGGGTTTGTGCCCTCGGGGATGGTTCAGGGTCGTGCCGGCCCTGGGAATGGGGTGGCAGGAAAGACGCGGGAATTTTCCTTCCATTTTTCCCCCAGCCCTGTCTTGATGTCTCCTGTCTTGATGTCCCTGGCTCTTGCGTCTGTGATCGCCACGGTTGCTTACGTGGGCTGCTGTGGTTGGCGCAGCGCTGCACGGAGGGTGAAAAAGGATTTCGGTGGCAGCTTCACAGCCGCCAAGGAGCAGGGACGTTGGCTGGGCTGAGTTCGAAGCCCGGCCTGTTTGGAGAAAACATGTGCTGGCAGGGCCAGGAGAAACCTCTCACAAGATGCAGCTTTTTAATTTTGTCGACCTATAGTCTGCAGCAGGTGCTCAGAGGGGCTTAACCTGCACTGGGGCACGGTGCCGCAGGGTGTGTAGCTACCGCCAAAGCTGCCAGCAGAGGATCTGTGGTGGCGAATATCAAAAAATCACCAAGGTTCAAAGTCTTTTCTCAGTTTTCCTGTGTAAATCTGGAGTGACCAGAGGGATTTGACTGTATTTACTGAAGTAGAGTTGTTTGGGATTTATACCACTGAGGGCCACACTTGGTCTAAAAACATACATCTCCGAAGATATATAGGTTTCGTACAAAGTTATTCCCCCCCGGTGAAAAACTTACAGCCCCTGTACAAAGCTGCCACCTCTTCCCCATCATCACAGCAGCTGAGGACACAGGACGTGCTTATGGATAAATGCCTTGGGGAGAAAAAATGGTATGTGGAAACCAAGCAGATGCTTTCCAAGAGGAAAAAAGCAGAATGATAAACCTTTGCCTTTAACACAGGCTACAGGGATACTCCTTTGGCATAAACACACGTTTTTTCATTGATAAAAGAAATCTCTTTTTTCCATCGAGAGGGTGATATGGTTTTCAATCTTGCATATGCAAAAATATTAATGTATCATCAAAGGCTGAAGTGAAGAGGACTCCAGAGGAATTTAGCCAGTGTGTTATCTCTGGTTTTAATTACCTAACGCTATTTGTTTACATCTGTTGGAAATGATTTTATACTCATTATGCCTATTGAAGTTATGTTTCATTATTTCTCTACTTTAGGTAATTTTAAAAACAGAAAAAAGAAAAAGGAACAACTTGTCCATACATACACCTGTAATCTGACCTTTTCTCTGCCCTGAGAAGTTTTGAGTAGATTCACTAAATTTTTGTGTCTGTACTTGCTCTATTTTTAGGACTCTTAGAAATAACCTTGACTCTAAATTTTGGACTCTAAGGTAGGCACAGAAGATGCACTGCAAGCTGAGGAGTTCATCCCCACCGGGATGAGGGGCTATATCCTTAGCAAGAAGCAGTGCACAAGGATTTGTCCAACAGTACACAAATCCTACCCTTCTATTGCCGGGGCTCTCAGCTGGAGCTGTAGACCACAGAAACCAGCTGTGTTTTAATGGTGAGTGAATATAACAAATCACAAAAAAGAGTCCCAGAAAGTTTTTACTTCTGCAAATAATGCCCCAGCTCCAGTGTGACCAGCTGGCTGTTGCATGATCAGGCTCTGGGGACATGTTTTGGCCACCGCTGCCTGTGCTTAAAGATAAAAGCACCCTGATGCACCTCCCATACACATGCGCTGCTCCCCCCCCCGCATCTCTAACCCTTGGCTCACTCCTCTAATCCGCTCTCCTCCCACCCACAGCAAGGATGTATTTTCTTTACTTAGTTTTCATGTTTATATTTCACATACCTCTTGGTGCAGTAAACTAGTAAAAAACCCCAATCCCTGGAAATGCAGTACCCCTTGGGGGAAGCATGACGGATCTGGTAGTGCAGGAAGAAATATCCCCAGGTCCCCCTTTATCTCACACAGCATGTCTATTTACCTTCCCCCCTGCAAGAGCTGCTATTATTTTTTGCACAGAGGACTAAACCAACTCTCTCCCTTCTTTGCTTCTGCTGCCCACTGGCTCCTGCTTTGCCCCTGTCGCAGGTGTGCTCAGCTGGCTCATTAACCCCTGCCAGGCTGGCGGGCTTAAGCCATGCTCAGCCTCCAGCAGTAAGCTAACGTAATCCCTCAGCAAAGGAAAGGCGACTCCTTGGAGCGCCTGCCTGGCTCTCCAGACATATTGTACTGTCTGCAGAGTGGAGGTAAATATCTGTAACAGAATAATAGGCCCTCAGCTGTCTCGCTAATGCTAACAGGAGCAAGTCCACCAAACAAGCAAAGTATCTCTGGCCCTCTTGGTCCAATGCAAAAGCTCTGCTCAGGTTTAATTGCTGGCTGGTACAAAAGGGTTGGGAAGCCCATGTGAGCAGGGAGGTCTCTTAAGCTGTGACAAGCTCGGGGGGCACCTATTAGGCGTGAAAGCTGCTACCTGGTATTGAAGCACGGTTTGCTCTCTCCGTGCGGGTGTGCATGGGGCATTGTACAGTGCAGCTGACACAGAGGAGCACTGGTGGAGGGGATGGCTCTGGAGCGTGAAGCTCCCTGTGATGGGGCTTTGCTTTTCCCAGGCTTCCTGCCTGAGCCTGGCATGGCCCTTCCCAGCGAAGAGTGCATTGAAATCTCCCCCACACCGTGGGGCACGAGGGCCTCCACGCCCTGCATCAGTGATGGGTGTCTGCCTCACATACGGCCCGCAGGGTTTAAAATATCTGTGTGAAAAGCAGTTCCAAAAAAGAGTAACTTGCCTGTCGGTGGGAGGCAGAGTTGGCCCCTCGTGGGCAGCGGTGCAGGTGCATGCCGATGCAGGGGTGGGCAACCGGCAGCGCCTGCAGTGGCATCACCGCTGCCGCCCCTCTTTTCTCTATAAGAAAACGCAGGGGGAAGCCAAGGCAGGGGCTGTGTTCGTATATGAGGTGAGTAATGAGGTACTTCAGTGTATTTGTCAAGATAGGCTTTCAAATGAGGGGAAATTCAAATTGCAACTTTCAAAGGGGTGAAGAAATGGAGACCCAATTCAGGTCTCAGCTCCACCTGCGTAAATACAGAGCAACTCCCTGACAGTTGATAGAGTTAGTCCTACCTGGCCTTGCCGAATATGGGAGAACATGAAGGATTGTTGATCTGGAGCCAGTTAGGAGCCCAGCGTTACTAGACTGGTAGCAAGTGCTGTGTCTCCCACACACCGAGATGAAGAACACAGGTCTGAGTCCAAAAGCTGATGATCTGCTTTTTCTTTTCTCTCTTTTGCAAAGAAACCAATCATGTGCGTTAATTATTTTGGACGTCTTGGTCGTTTCAGGGTTCCCTTTCAGTGACTGCTCCATTGTGTCAAGACCTGTACAACCACTGAACAAAAAGACACTGGCTGCCCAAAATTATTGCTGTGTTTTATTTCAGTAGCCTCTCGATATTTTAGCTACTGGAACATTCCTTGAAATACTTGAGATACTGTGAAGAAATTTCATGCCATTAATTTTTAATATAGCCATTTTTAATGAAATAGAGGATCAAGATTCTGTATTTACATATTTGGTAGGATATATATGAGATTTATTCTCTACTGTATAATTAGTCCTGTCTGCTATAATTCCTGACTCCAGATGTACAAATGTATTTTACTCTTAAAAACTTAAACCTGAAGCGGGATTTTGCTCTGGAGATCTTTTGTCCGCTTAATAATAAGACTCAATAATGTTTGAGTATGATGGGAGAATGACCTAAATGTAAGTATGAGCCCAGTTACTGTCAAGCAATATAGTTTTACAAAGGAAGTCTTAAACTTTCCTGAAGCCCTTCTGATTTCAGTGGGTTGACAGGAATATAAATGAGAAGGAAACTTCCCCCTTTGGTGGCATCCGATTTCTGAATTGGATTAATTATGACAAGAGCTTTTTTCCCCTGCATAATCAGATTTGCTAAAATTTTCTTACTAGGTTCATAAAACTGTTTTGTGAAATGGAGAAAATTAAGTGGGGTTTTCTTTGCCACTAAGTTCAAATTTGTCTGAACTTTCAACTGGACTCTGGTATCCTACTAGAATCCGTCTTTGATAATAGTCATGTTTCAGTTTCATTACTTTCTCTTCCAATTCCAGTCACTGACCATTTGTTTTATTTTTTATAATAGGAGTAGGAGATTAATTGTCCATGCAAGGCTGTTTGAGACGGTCCTAGAACAGCTCGAGTGAAATGCCCTTATTTTTCTTAATTTTCATTAACTCAATTTTATTGTTTGTATGTAGTATAAACAGTTAGTGAAATGCTATATTGCAGTCCTGTACCGTATGGCTTGGAGGTCTGTCTTAGTAGCTATTGAAATGGCCTTCGTGCTCCTACGTCTTGGCATGGATGCTAAAAACGAGGAGGAGGGATGAGATGCAGAGCGCTGGCCAAGGGCCACGCTGAACGAAGGCGGAGTAAGGGGCAGGCTCGGGAGCGTATCATCGCAATGGACAGTCAGGCACGAGAAAGCAAAAACAAAGCATAAAGATGTGATGTGACCTGCGCAAGGCACAGCATTTCTGGGACTGAAACCCCTCCAGCTCACGGCCTTCCACCCTCCTCTGCCCCCATCTTCCTCCCTCAGATAAATTGCACCTCTCATGGGCTAATGATCTCTTCAGGGCTTACTCATGGACTCGACCTGTGAAAAGCTGGCGCTGTTTATTATCTGGCAGGATACAATCACACCTGGCCATCCTAAGGGACGGTAACATCACCAAAGCAAGGAAGGGCACCAAAGGTTTGAGGGGGGAAAAGTCAAAAAGCTGCCCTGGCTGAGCAAAGAAAAAAGAATTCCTTGGTGGGTAGGATGAAAGAAGAAGGGAGAACAAGGGAGAAAAAAGATGTTGTTATGAACAACTTGCTAACATAAATTTAGCACACAGGAGCCTGTCAGGTCCTCCAATCTGGATCCTTCTCCATGAATGACTGAAGGACATAGAGATGCTTAAGAATTAGATCCCCAGCCAAAAGGCTGCAACATCTAATAGCCTGTTAGCTGCACCACCCAGAAGCCTTTGGATCAAACCCAAGCAAAACACATGTAATATTCTCATTTTATTTTCATTTCTAATCACCTGCTTCTATGCCCTTTGCAATTCTCTGGACTGTTTTAGGGAACAGATTCCCTAATTGCCATGGGAAAAGATACAGCATTTTGTCTCCACCAGGCATGTGGAAATACAGGCCTTACATTATTTTTCTAGATCTTGGTCTGTTTGATTCCTAAACCCCTGATTCTGTACTTTGACACTGTAAAAGCCCGATTTCAAACCACTTTTGAAGTAAAGAATGTAGAAAACTCCAAACATGAAAAAAGTAGAAGGGCAGGTAATGGTGGTTAGCTGCTCTTCTGCTGTGGCTGTGCTGGAGCCAACACGTAGGGAATCTGTCTCCAGATGGGGCACTGTTCCTGTTGCCCCTTTGTATAGTACCTGGTTAGTATATTTTAAGAGGAAAATATGATCGATGTGACTAAAGGCTGATTTGTCTGACCTCGACGTTATACAAAGCTTTATGAAGGAAAAGGACTTCTTTTTGAAGGAAAGAATGCAATACAGCTTTACCAAAGGTATATTGTGTCAGAGGAATTTGATGATTTTATTTGATAAGATAATTGATTTTCTTGACAAAAGCAGTGCAGTAGATCTAATCTCTCTGGACTTCTACAAAGTATTTGACATAGTGAAAAGATTAGTCAAACTGGAGAAAATGGGGATTAGCGGAATTGTGCAGGAAATATCTGGAGAATTAGGGAGGGTACAAAATGTATTTGGGAAAGTTTGGGGTGCAGTGGCTGCCCCTGGAGTCCCTTTAGGGTTGGTGGGGGAGGCTGATTGCATTTATAATTCTAATGTTCCTGGCATAAAAGGAGAAGTTTTAAAATTTGTGGCTGAGATGAAATTAGAGTGGATTAGCACAATAGCAGCAGTCCAGAAAACTGTGTTAAAAAAATGGGATGGTCTTGAGGGCTGCAGCAGGAGAGATGGAAGTGTGAAGATGGATGTAATCGTACAAAAAGCAAGGCTGGGCACTGAGGGAATCATGCCATGCATTACTTCTGTGAAATGAGGCCTATCTTTTGGAAATGATAAAGGAGAAGAAAGTGAAGTTAGCTGTTCTGGGGTGCACCGAGGGACCCTGGAGAAGGAATTTGTGAACCTGTGATGCGTCAGACATCCAGTGTGAACATCACTGATCCCAGGGGCTGATGAGACCCTACCTGGAGGACCAGGTAGTCAGTCCTGGCACACAAGCTCAGAAAAGGTCTGTTAAAATAGGGACAGCTGCAGAGAAATGCAGCAAATGCAGCCTTTATTTGGCTTTGAGAGATGTGATTGCTGTCTATAAATGCAGGGGGGAGGAGGGTTAACACTGGAGAGTGAGATGAGCTATTTAAACTCAAGAACAGCATTGGAACCAGAACAAATAAGTATAAATGGGTCATGGATAAACTTAGGCTGGAAATTCTGAGAAGGTTTCCAGCCATCAGAAGAATGAGGCACTAAATTAGTCCTCTTGACAAAGAGGTGGAGGTAAAAACAAACTAGTTTTAAGCTAGAGCTTCGCTGCTGGATGAAACGGATCTTACAATATGGTGGCTTGTGATTGCAGCAGATTGGGCTCAGTGACACAGAACCCCCTCCCAGCCCTCTGTTTTTTGGCTCCTGTCGGGGCATCTTTAGTTTCACAGTGATTCTGTAAAATTCTACCCCCTGCATGGTAGTGGCTGAAGAGGGCTCGGAGAAGAGACTTTGCACCAGTCAGGAGCATAGAAAATATCTACTGAAGGCCAGCTCTGTGAGTCCATGCGTGAATATCCCTGGTGTGCACGTTTGTGGGTGTCAGCATCTTTATGGCCTCTGGATGAAAGAATCAGCTTGCTCCAAGCTGGGCACTCCAGCCAGGCAACATCGAGCTTGGCAGGCACAGCAGAGCGGCTGCTCTCTTGTTCCTGCCCCGCAGAAAAAAGCGTCAGGCTTTCTTGCGACTTAAAGATTCATGACCTATGACTGAAACTTTTATCTAAATCCTGAAAACAGAGCTGGTCTGATCCTCAACTTCCAGGAAACAGCCGCAGCAGAAGGTGGAGCAGGCAGGCATCAGCTCAGCAACGGCAGTTCTTTTCCCCTTTTCCCTCCTCAGTCTCTCTTGCTAAGTGACCTCCAGCTGCCGCTGCTTTTGCCACCTTTGGGGAGCAGCAGTGAACCAAGCAGTGTCCCTTCAGAGGGCTGTGGCATCCGCAAGCAAAGCATGTGCTGCTGCAGACAGAACTGCTGCTCTGCTGCAGTATTGCTCGCAGGCCAGTGCTCTCAGGATACGTAGTCGCAGTCTCCTGCAGAGAGTTAGTAGCTTGTTTTACCCCCAGTCTAACTGCACCAAAACCTGCACGGATGTGGTTAGCTCAGCGCTGGCCGTCTGCTAATTGCATTGCCAAGATGCAGGGATGCGAGTAGTAGGTCAGGGCAGTCCTGATGCACTACGTGTCTTGAGGTTGGCTTGGCACTTTGACTAGGCTTGCTCATGTCTGCTGGAAAATGTCATAGCTCTGTGCCACAGTGATGCATCTCAGCAGGTAGTGGGATTAGCGCAGAATGATACAATTCTTACGGAGCACAGTGAAACGTTCTCCTTCTACGGGCACAAAGTAAATGTCTCCTTAGCTCATGTAAGAAAGGCTAGCTGAGGAACAGCATGGCTGAGATGTCATGTTACCCATGAAAGTACCTCTTGACACATTTTCTTAGGAGTGACAGAAGCAGCAAGGATGCCAGTCAAGGAGTTGTTCTTATCTGAACAAGCACCTCCTCAACTCATCCGGTAACAGATGCTGCATTCTGGGCATGAAGGTACTTGCAAAGTGCATAAATTTGCTATCATAATCAAGTCAGGAAGCAAAGGGGATGCTCTGTTCCTGCAAGTGTCTGTACGTTTTCTTTTAAAAAGTTCAGGCCATGAGGACTGTCCTGCACAGTATCCAGGTGTATTGTCTGAAATGAAAATAAAAGTGTGTAAGTGAGTGTCCAGATTCTATGTGCATTTGGGAAGTACCTGGTACTTCAGGAGAGAAGAATTAACACTTGCTTTTGGGAAGCTTCTTTGTGTTCACAGGGTTAAAGATGGGAAAATAAGCCTAGATTTGTAATCATTGCAGAGCAGACGGTTTCCCAGAGGTAAAGAGCTCAGACCAAACGTCCCTTCTTTTTGGTGCTGTGTGACACCTACTAGAGCTTCTCCAGCAGACAGAGATTCACTGAATCACTCCTGTAGTCCTTTGTAACTGGCACTGATATGTCTACAGCTTCTCTTTTTTCCAGAGGAATTGAAAAGACTGTGTCAAATAAAGATCACAAATCTTGTCTTTGACAAAAATGGCAGATAGAAGAATTAAAAAGACCCAGAGGACAGAAAATGAGTATTTAAAAGAAAGAAAGAAAAAAAAAAAAAAGATACAGGCCCATTTTTCAGTTTGACTGAATTTTGGCTTGCATCTCCTTGTACTCCCTATATGAATGCCAGCAGCTCTTGGAGTTAGAGGTGCAATGCTGGGTCTGCTACCACCATCCCAAGTGCAGATACCTCGGGGCAGCTCCTGCACCCCCAGGGTTATGGAAGAAAGAGACTTGCCCTCCTGAAACTAGCTAAGATTTTCTTCCAATGATGAACTTCTTCTGAAAAAGGAAACACTCTTCAAAAATTGCTCATTGAGGAAATTATTATGGATCTTGTGAATACCATTTGGGATTACTCTGGCGATGAAGGATTCATTGCCATCTTTTGTTATTGAGCAATATGTGTGAATGTGGATGCTGATATTTTTCCCTGGCTTACTTCCAAGGAGAATGCAGCTTAAAAAGAGGGACTGGCAGTCGTAGTCTTTGTGGTTGCTGACTGTGCTGTTGACTTCTTGGGCAAGACTTTATTTCCTTGTGGTTTGCTTTGCTCATTTGTAAAGCAAATATTTTTTCTATTGCTGAAGGTATTTGTAAAACCAGGTGGTGTCCGTAGAGTGCTCTGAGATCCCCGACTCTCCAGAATCACTCGACTCCATTGGAGTGGATAGAGTGCTGCTACTCAAACCCAAGGTCATGCTGACCTTGATCGCTGGACATGACTGAGCCGCCTTTTTTTGTTGCTGTTAAAATAGATGCACTGAAAACAGTTCACTCACTTTTGCCATTTCGGCAGATTCCCTTTTACTCTGAGAGCTTGCTTCAAGTCAAATGGTCAAGTTGTAAAAGGTTTCTGTCCATCTGGTAGAAGCCTCAGAATAAGAGGAAGCCAGCAAAGATGACACCATAGCAGACATAAGCTGCCCAAACTCAGCTATTACAGAAGACTTTTCCCCGATCACCTCATCTGAACACTAAATAGCTGAGAAGTAATTACACCTAATATTTCCTTATCTCTTCCCTCTTTGCACATGGTAGGCTATTCTGTTTCTGAAACACTCGCCTCATGTTCATGGCATTTGGCCTGCAGCAGCGAGGTTGAGTCCAGCCCCAGAACGTCTAAAACATTTTCTTCTAATAGATGGCTCACCATAGGCTAGAAATGCGTCACACACCAGCCAGTTATTTCCACATCATAAACTCCTAATGCTTCTTTAGACTGATGGGGTTTTGTATTTGCTAAGACCTGGAAATATGCCAAATATTCTTCCATGCATGACGCTTCTTTTATTTTAGCCACTGTTGAGTTAATCATTGGGTATTTCTGGTGTTTGAAAGCCCCTCCATTTGCTCCTGAGTATTAGCTTAAAGCACCAAGCCACTCCACAACTAGAAGCACCCCATATAGCAGGGACACGAAACATTTGTGCTGAGATGTGACCTCCCACCCTGGCCATGGGGTTTGCATTCCAGGAATTCCCAGGACTTCAGGGAGTTCTGGGGCTGGGAGCTGAGCTGTCCGCATGTCCAGGTTCCCACTTGATGTACTCCTAAACATTTTCTTTAAGCTCTGCATGCCACCAATCCTATTCCCTCACTTCTCTTCCTTTTTTCCTCCTCCACCCACCTTCCCTACTACAATCCCAGTAAAGCAGCCTGGCTGGGAAGTTCAGATTACCAATGTTTGCTGGAAGGAGAGGTGTTTGGGAGGGCAGCGAGAAGGCGCTGGCTATGAGTACAAATTTTCAGTGGTGGCTTGACTTCTGCAGTCAGATCTCTGGTGAACCTGTTGGGATGCAATTGACCATTGGCCCCAAGAACCAAAAGGCAATTCCACTTCATTAATCACTTTGCTAGCTGGTTTCTAATGGTCTTAGCAACATGCTTTGCCATCTGCAAACTGTCCCATCTTCGAAGTGCTCTGCCTGCTCACCTCTCCCTTTAATTTGTTCCTTTTATGGCAAGACTTTGGTAACTGCAGAATTTCGTCTTTTCCCCACTGACTCCAAGTCTGATGTGCTTTCCAGATCTTCAGCTGCTCAACACTAGTTAAGATTGTGCCAACTTGTCAGTGATAAACCCTTCTTTATTTTTTTTTTTTTCCCAGAGGCTTGTGTGTGTACAAAGCTTCAAGCATAAAAATCTGCTTCAGTCGTGAAGCTTGGCAGACAGCATCTCAGGCCAGGAGCAAGTATCTTTGCAAGGTTAAAAACAATATAATACATTTGGCCATTTTTCAGTAATGAGAGTGTAAAAATAATAGTTTGTGTGATGGAGCAGTTTATGAGCTTATTTAACTAAAACGAGGTTGATTTAGCACAAGGATTTTGCAAGGGATTCATCCTCAATACAGCCTTATTGCAGTGCTTTAAATCCCTCCTCTTTCCTCTTTTAAGGTTAATGCAGTTGCATTCCCACAAGGATGAGAACGTATTCTGCAACTTTATATTTTGTTCTCCAAATGCATGCAGGAACCTAGGAGTTAATTATATCCACAAACCTACTTGCATATGCACATGCATGCAAATACAGGCGCATGCATGCATGGATTGTTTTCTCTTTGCCCTTTCTAAAAGCTCTGACCTTGTACCAACTCTTCTTCTGTAGCTACAGGAACTGCTCCTTCCAGAGCTCTGCAGAGCTGTTCTCCACAAACAAAAGCTTTACCTCCTCAATGCACAGCACAAAGTATCTGTGAGCCACTGTTCATGAATCCTTGCTTCCCAGGCTGACAGCAGACCTCACCACATGCAGTGAATCCTTCAAATGTCAGCTCCCCTAGGGACTACATTTCAAAGGACAGCAATAATAGTAATGCTTTTCACTTCTGCCACACTTCTCATCACAGGATAGCAAAGCATTTGATCAGCCCTAGGTCCTGACTACAGGCTTGGAATAACTTTGCAAAAGAGGGGCGTGCTGGCGTCCTCTACCCTAGAAGCAAAAAAAAATCTCACCAGAACTGCCTGCTATGATCACGGCCTGCTTGCACTGAGCCAGCTGTAGGACTAAAGGTCTGGACATGACCAGCCACACAGGCAGGATGTCATGCAAGAAAGGAAGAAAGAAGGGGCAAGGCAATTAGAGCAATGAGATCCTGCTTTTACTGAATCCAGCCTGTGTAAATTAAACTGATTCATCCCAAAGCATTTTCAAGACACAGTAAACTGCCATAAATAATAGTAAACATAAACTCCTGTAAGATCACCTCTGCATTATCGGCGTACCTCCTGATATATAATCTTACAGCTATCCCTACTTACACAACTGTGTAAAGGTGGCCAAAATCTCCCACTTCAAGATATATGAAACCTCTAAATATTTCACGATGCCTAGAAAATAGCTTAGACAATGCAATAAGTTTACTAGGAGTCATAATGCACAACAATTAATAACAAGAGCACAGTTCCTGCCCAAATCCCTGTAAGCACAAAACAAAAGCCTTCCTGTTATAAACACAGAATCACACTATATTGCTTAATTCCACCACAAAACACTTGAGATCCCCAGTCCCACTGGAGAGCTTTATAGTTATCAAAAATCCAGTATATGAAACCAAAAAGGCATGGCAGAACCCAGACGGTCCAAATTAAAGCCTCTGAGATTCTCTGTAAATCTATCACAGAACATAAAAATCATTAATTTATCTCCTGGCTTCACATCCTCCTGACAACTCAGTATCCAAATGCATTATCAACAGCCATTCCTTTGCAGTTGGTAACAGCCAAAAGAAAATGGGGAGAGAAAGACCTTGTGGTTACCAGCATAGACCTGGGCATCACAGGAGCTGCACTTTGCCACAGGCTTGCTGTATCCTCTTGGTCAAATTGCTTAACCTTTTTATGCCCCATCTCCCTCTCCGTCCTGGATAACAACTGCTGATTTACTTCATAAGGCTTTTGTGAAGCTCTGTTTGTCAATGCCTGTGATGTATTATTTATTGTCAAAGACATAAACAATCACATCCTGAAGATGCTGAGCACATCACCTGCATTTTGATTTCTGCCAAAACCTCTCTTCCATTTAGGACAAACCCTTTCTTTCTCCTTCACTAGCCTAATAGACTTTTATTCAATGATGATTAAATTTAACAAGCCAATATGTATGTTCGGAGCTATGAAGTCAGCTCCCAGTTACCGACTTTCTGTAACAGGGCAGGCTCAAGGGAAAGCCACTGGATTTGTGATGCAGTGGTGGCAAAATGCATTGCTAGTTTTGAGGACTCTTTACAAGACGCTTGCAATTGGTGGTCCTGTCAGCATCTTCAGCAAGGTGTTACTCATGTCTGAGGGACAGTTTTTAGGGTGAGAATATGCCCTGCATGGATGCTTAAAGAGCAGCTGGGTAAACATATGTGCAGAAAAAGCTGAACAGAGCCCAGACATAGCACATCTATCTCTGTTAATGCTACACAGGGTAAATGTATCTGAGAAAAGGCTCCTAAAAAGAAGTACATTTTCTATAAATCTTGGTGAAAATACTTGTTTGTTTTTAATATTTTTTCTTCTGGAGACTCTGGTCTAGCAGGCTCCCTTGTCTTGTTATAAAACCTGATGACAAACTAGGCAGTGGCTAGATTTAACATCCTGACTGACCTTATCTAACTGACCTTGCACCAAAACAGCACAGTGCGCTGCCAAATTTTCCAATTCTCTTCAGTATCTGAAGTCTCAGGAGGTCCATTTCCTAAATAATTTTGCATCTGCTGACCTTATCGCATTGCCCAGAAACAAAACTGCCAGGCAGTCGGCGGGGGCATTTAAGCACGCTCACAAAAGGGGGAGCTCTGGGTGCAAAGCTCTTCTCTGAACATGCAAAAGTGCTGGTCTTGCCTGGGTGATGGGGGGTGTTGTAAATTACTGACAACAACAAGGTCTCTGTCGCTAAAATAAATTTGGCCTCCAAATTCAACCAAGAACGAGTATTTGACTAAAATCCTGCCACACTCTGAAAGGCTGAAGATGGTTTGAATGATACAAAGTGTTGCGTTTCTAAAGATGCATGGTTTCAGTTTTGGGACAACTCTCCTCAACACTTGAAAATAAACAAGAGAAAGTTAGAAATGTATCTTGTGACCCTCCAGAAGACTTTTACATTATGTCACTTGTCAGGCAAGCCAAAAATGGGTTTAACAGAAAATGGCACTGACTTTTCAATCATTAATGGCACAATCAACTAAAATACATAATCTGTTGCAGTGAACACAGTGTTTGTAAACACGTGCAATTAAAGTGGAATAAGATTCAATTATAATGGGTTATGTGTGCATAATAATGCAGATCATGCAATTCTTATTAGTTGGGCTGTAGCCTGAGCTCGGTTCAGGAGGAAATTATATTGAAGTGCGCTATAATGAAGAGGAAATTTTAATGAGAAGACAAGGTTGAAAAAATATTACTCAAAGCAAGAGGAATGAAAGCGTCCGGAGGCAGAATACAAATGACAGTAATACAAAGTCATATGACTATATCTCTGGCTTTACGCAAAGATTAGAAATTCACACTTGGCAGCTGCCAGGAAGTAGGTAGGCAGAAGTCACACTGGTCGCCACTGTTCGGAGTGCAGGTCCACGCTCTGTCTCCAGATAAGCTCTCTATGAGCTTTGCTCGTTTTAGGAGTTCACATGGTGCAAGTGACAGAAGAACTTAGCTCTCACTGCTATGAGAGTATCTAGCTTCTCCTAGGCTGCTATTTTTTGGGTGGGGGCAAACAGTACTCCCAAAGATGCTTAATTTCATTTATTTCCACTTGTTCCCTCTGATAGTATAGGCTTATACCCAAGGTAGATATTATGTACCTATCTGATCTTTCCCTTTGTTCAATCACTCACAGAAGTTGATTTGCTTCACATGAATTGCTTTAATTAACCATCACTAGGAGTGGGGGAGGACCAAACTACATTTTCTAATACACAGAAAATTACTAGTAAACAGAGCCTAGGTGGTACTGAACACAGAAGAGCTGATCTCAGCTCAAACATGCAGACCTTGTCTAATTCTGGAAACCGATAGCTCACAGACTACTTTACAAAAACCAGTTATAATGTGTACACGTGTATAACAATGCAAACTATGCTACACTAATTAGTACAAGGCTTCGACTTGACTTAATATTTGAGAGGTGAAAGTAATACAGCATATGAAGTAAAACAAAATAAATGGGAAAAGCAAGATGCTGTGTTGCATTAGCTACACAATCCTTAGGAGGCTGAAATCCTGAAGAATAACTTGTATTGGCTTGGACAAGGTATTAAGGGTATCCGCCCTGAGCTTGTTGCTGTTGGCACAGAGCAGCTACACTTAAGAACATAAAGGTGCACTTCTGTAGAGTGGTAACAACTGACTGTAAATGGGAGAGATTAAATTGGAAATTTTATGTGGAGGAGGAAACCTCTCTGGATGTCTGGTCCCACAGTACCACCAAGCATAAAAACTCTCAGATAATCAAGGAGAAAAATGTCCAGAGACCGGATTCCAAATTCTTCATTCTGAACAAATGCTCACTAGAGGAAATTTGAAATTATATGAAGGAAATGATACTGTCACCACAGCTTGCAGCAAACAGTACTCTCATACATATTCATACATTAATTGTTGTCACGTAACCCCCCAGCTAGGGATCTGTGCCCTTCCCACAGAAAGCAGTAAGAAACACGGTGATCCTCTGGCTCTCCGGGGGGACTGGGCGATCATCCCCCATTGCACATCTTCTGGCTTTTTTTTTTCCACTCTAACTTTAAGTGTTGCAACCTATGAGGCTTCCCTTGCCAGGAATTTTTTCTGGATATTTAGTCTATGTTTCCCTTTCTCGCTTCCGACTCCTCATACCTTCCTTTACACCTTACCGTGCTACTTAATTCTTCCCCGTCTTTGCTGTTTATACCTTTCAGCACAAGATTGTAATGTCTCTCTATAGCCATTTTTCTCTGAATGACAGTATATTACAAATTCAGTTCTTCCAGTACTGATTTAGCTCCTTTAATCTTTCTTTATAAATGAATCTCTCCATCCCCTTGATAATTTTTGTTGCTCTTCTCTGAACTCACTACA
The DNA here is from genome assembly GCA_013389945.1 of Fregata magnificens. Taxonomy (NCBI): domain Eukaryota; kingdom Metazoa; phylum Chordata; class Aves; order Suliformes; family Fregatidae; genus Fregata; species Fregata magnificens. Next base: position 203,881 of record WAAD01015778.1, read on the forward strand.
ATATTTCAATATCTCCTTGCTAATGAGTTTCCCAGAACTGAACACAGTGTTCCAGGTGCAGAAACAGCAGAGCAGCGTAAAGGTGGTCTGAACCTGTGCTGTCCCAAACGGCACTGCCCTTTTTGCTGCTATATCTCATTTCTAACTCGGGTCTAAATTGTGCCCACGAGTTTTGAGGGAGAAGATGGAATTTTGCCAACTGTTCTCTTCCAGATATTTAGCAGGTAGATTCTAAAATGCTAAATTAGAATTTTTTTTAGCAAGTAATTTTGGGTGTGCACATCCGTCCTGAAGACTGCAGTCTGAACTCTAAGCACCATCACCCATGTGGAAGTCAAAACCCTGCTTTATGTCATTAACTTAGAAAATATCTACATTGTACAACTAGATGTGTAGTTCAAAACCTCCCATTTAGGAAGGATGCTGGGCTAGAAGTGGATTTTCATAAGTCTTCAGGCTAGCAAGATTCACATCTGCAGAAGCAGACATGCAAAATTATGAACCAAAACCTCCTTTCCTCCTACCAGTGATTGATCTGTTTTGTTCCAGTGAACGGGAAAACTGGTCAAATTCTCCTGTTCTGTAACTAACCCTGAATTCATTTTATAGCGTCCTGACTCAGCTGCTTCTCTCTCTGGATCTGTTTGCATCTTTTGTGGAGGATTTTCATTTCTCCTAATTTCACCTCATCTGCATAGCTTATTAAAATGTTGCTTCCTCATGCTTCCTCCATTTCTAGATGAACAGTGAGGATATGAAATAAAACTTATTTAAGAGTAAGCTTTGTGGTTCTTCTATGGTCTCCTCATCTTCAACTCCATGCTTTGCTACTCACTGTTAACCTCTCTTTATAGCCTTCCAGCCTGTTTTCAGTCAAGAAGACAGTATTCATCTCCAAGCTGATTCAAATTAACTTTTCTAGAAAGATTTCATGAGGCACAGTATCAAATGCACTACTCAGATGCAAATATATTACAGCTCCAGCATTCCCTTAATCTGTTAATTTTCTGTTTCTATCAAAAAAGCAATCAAGTTTGGTGAGATTTATTCTCGCTAGACCGATGCTGTCTGAGGCTTCCTGCTGCCGGGGACACCTCTCAGGCACGCCAAACACCCACGACCAGAATTGCCTCCAAGGTAGGTGGGTGTATCAACGCCTCTAAAAATGGGTGTTTGGGGGGCACTATTTTGTTAATTGTACACTGTGGGCTGAGCTAATTGGCAGTTCTGTCGTTATTGTATCAGTGCAAGCCCAGGCAGGACTGTAATTTCTGTCCAAAAATGGTTGGGATCCCGCACGATGACCTGGAGTGCCATTTCCCTGGAGCGCTGCAGCCCGGGGTTGTGGTCCCTCCACCTGATGAAAGCAACTGCTGTTGTGTTGTGGCAAGGTCACCCAAAATACCTCAGAAAGCCCTGCACCAGCATGTCTTGCTCAGCACCATCTGCAAAGCATCCTGTTCCCTGCCAGGCATCACTCCCAGGGCTCTCTCTACGGTGGCACGGCACCTGGCCAGGATGGGGACCTCCTGCCTGCAGTCTCATGACAGATTTAGGAGCAATGGGCTGCTGGGCAACAGTGGCCTTTGCCACGAGGGACTTGCAGCCACCCAGGGACCATTGTGGGGACTTTTTGATGGGCCAGGTTGTGCTGGTTGCCTTAAAATTCCTCACCTGCACCACAATCCAAAGCAATGCTGATTTCTTTCTTTTAGAAACTGTGAAAGGTAGATTTTCAGCAAACAGTGTTTTGGGGTCATTTGTTTCTCCTTTTAAGTGTCTGTGTACACTTATCTTCAGTCACTCCTTAGTCTTCTGTTCACAAATTAGGAGAAATAATCACGTGCAGTATGGCATTTTCACCGCTTCACCCAATATCCTAGGCTCATCTGTATCAGCTGATTTATGTATAGGCTCATTTTCCCTCAAGTATTTTCTCACGTTACTAAGAAAAGATATTTTATTGGCTTTTCCTCATTTCTGAGTAGTTCACATTTCTTTTATCTGTCTCATTAAAGATAGATTCTAGTCATCATTAGTTTCATACCTACCCTAGTTTACTAATTAATAGACATACTTTCTCTCTAAGACTTTTGCTTGTCTTCCCCCGATACTCATATAACAAATGTCTTTCATATTCCCTTTAAATCCTTTGGCAGCATTAATTCACTCTGATTTTTTTTTTTTTTTTTGCTATCCTTATCCATTCCCTGCTGAGCTTTAAATGAATCTGTATTCTTGTTTGATTTCCTTCCCACCATTTCCTATTTCAGTACAGGTTTTTCAACCTCACATCTTTGAGCAGTCCCTTGTGAAGCGACTGTAACTGTAGCAGACAACAAACTTTTCATGCACGCTTATTAGTCATGCAGATTTGTGCGTACCTGACTGCCATAGAGATTGGAGGGGTCAAATCTGGTAATGGCCCCTTGTGAATTACGGGTGCAGGGTCTGGGTCAGGGACAGGGACTGCTGTTATTGGGTCCTCCTCAGCTGAGCATCCCGCTGTGAGCTAGGCAAGATGAAGGTGGGCTCCCACTCCAAGACACTAGCCATCAACCCCCCAAAGCAAGCAGCAGCCCCAGCAAGTCCAACAGGGTCCTTCGAAGGATCCCTGGCATACACCCAATGTGTGTGCTCTGAAAAAGCAATAAACATCTTTCTGTCAGTAATTAGTTCCTTAAATAATTAGTTAATATTTGTATAGTAGTTTGAAGATGTTAAGTGCTCTATAAGTGCACACATTATTTTTGGCATTTAGAGGTCCTTTCAGTCTCTGCTGGCAGCACTTAGTCCTCAGCTTTAATGAGTTATGTGACATTGCTTAGGGGTAGATGCATTTAGCAGAACGGATTAGTTGCTATCTCTCCCCACACTCTTTTTTTTTTTTAAAAAAACCCTGAATTTGCTGTTTGCTGGGAAAGGGAATATCTAGCTTCATTGCCCTCTTAGAGCAGCAGAAAGGCTCATCTTGGGCCCCTGGTCCAGCTGAAAAGCTTTTGTCCTGGGGGTGGGGACCATAGCTAAGCTAGTCTGACCCGTTCCAAGGCTGCTCCTAACAACTTCCAGCTGCAAATCCTTCCTTCACTCAGTTGTGGCTTGGTGGGGTAAGGGGAAAAGGCAAATTCTCCTCTTCCAGGCCAGGTAAACCATTCCATTTTTTGCTGTCAAATCTGAAGTGATATTTTTGAAAATGAAAGGTTTTTTTTAAGAGTCACTAAGATTTTAGCAGGCACATTGGTGAAGTTATTCTTAATGCTGAGCTGTCAACATATTAAGTAGCCTCTCAGTGTGATTTATCTAAAGCAAATGGAAGTGGTATCTATGTTGGTACTGTTTATATTGTTCGTACAAACTTACTTAAAGCTCCTAGCTAATTCATTATTCTGGGAGTCTAATGCAAGGCAGCAGGTACTACAGTTCCCCTGCAGAGTCTATTTTCAATATTAATTATCTTGCTGTGCGTTAAGTAGTTTTTGTTTTTGCGTTAAAAGGTTTATGAAGATTAGATGATTAAAATGATAAAACCTAATTTTCTCAAGCATAGGCACTCTGCAGCAGTCAACTTGAAAGAGAAGAATATGTGCACTTAGTTGTCTTAGAAAAATGGCACCATAACTAAATTATCATATGGAGGGGAAGGGAAGAGAAGAGTGGAAAAGGCTGTCTTATCACAAATGTTGTTGCTGTCCTGCTGGCCACACACTTGTGCATGTGTTGATGTGTCTGCTGCTCATTTTCATTCCCAATAAAGCAGATTTTTGTCTGAGAAATTAATTTCAATATATGACAGGAATGGCTATCACTTGCAAACATACCACATCTGCTGCAAAGCTAAGCTCAACATGACAGCAGAGTGTACTTTGACTGCTCTTTGAGGAGGAGGGGGGCTGATGAAACATCTCTGTGGCTGGGTCTGGTTTCATGGCATTAAGCTGGGCTGCAGTACAAGTGCCTCTTACAGGGGCAGCTGTTACTGGAGGATGATCTTATGGTTAAAGGAATCTCTTTTACAAACACCGTTACCATGCCTCGGTTCCCTAGCTGCAAAATGATGAGGAAACTCTGAAGGAGAAGGATAAGTCACAGCCCTACCTTCTGTGAGACTTCGTTATTAGTCTGGTAATGCCGACAGATATCTGGTTTCACTCCTTTGCTATTTATCCCCAGTGACATCCAGAGGGACTCGCAGAGCCGTTATGGCTTATTACAATATATCGCTAAATTTGGGGCTGTTGGACCTCAGCAGATTTGTTGGCTTTAATTTTGGCCTAAGAGTGAACTCTGAAGTGAGGATCGGTTGGTTAAGAAAGATATATCTATCCCTTTCTCTTTGAAACCAGTGGACTTGATGTGTGACCTGAGCAGCACAGCAGTAGAGATGGGTGCAGCTATCAGAGCCCTGTCCAGCGAGGCTGCCACCCTGTAGAGCCCACACTGCAGTTTTCTGCCCTATCACCACGGTCATGTCTAACTTGCTGCCCACTCTCGCCTCTGCTGCTTCCCTGGCAGGACATTCATGTTGGGTGAGAGAGGGCAAAGTGACCCCCGGCGAACCAGCAGCAATGCCATACCTGTAGACAGCACTTCAGATCGTTTCCTGCAACTGGCACAGAGTATCTTTTTCCTTCCCCCCCCCATTATAAACATAGTGGCTTAGAAGCAGCATAAAATGTTTTGTTATAACAAAGTTTCCTGCCTGTCAGGTAGAGGAATCTGTGCAGTATTTGCTAATGCTAAAGCCACGGGAATTAAAGTCACTCTTATCATTAGCAGTAGTCACCCCCATTGCACATGTGAGGATGAAGCCGAAAGAGCAAAAGGTGCTTTGTGAGATACAGTGTAAGCCAAGAAGCTGAGGACAAGCAGGAGAATTGCTCTGATTGTTTTGCATGTGGGAGTTATCCATTTTATATGGTCCTGTGGTGGTTTCTGCATTTTGGGACACTTTCCTTCAATGTCTAGCACTCTAAATATCATTTTTTCTATGACGCTGCTGTCGTTAGTGTTATGAACTGTTGTTATTTGTTGATATTATGCAGCCTTTTCAACGACCTAGAATTTATTATGGGTATTAGAGATGCCAATGTTTATCCATTTTACACCTTCATTATCTGATCTAGCCTCATCATTACTCCAAATACGTACAATGGTATTATCGCTGTTGTCTTGTTTCATTATAATTCCCATTTGTTTAGTGTTTTATTTCTAAGAAATATTTTATTAGAAAATATGCCGAAGCATAATCAGCCCCAATATTATGTATGTTTGAATCTCAAGCATTTGACGGAAAATGCGCGTGACTCAGAGGCGGCATGGTGTCTGTTTTAGGCCAACAAGCACACTTAATGCTGGACCCTGAACAGCCTCTGACAGCCTAAAATGTCTGTAGTGGATACCTCAGTCTCCTACATGTCCACAGTGAAGGTTCCTCCCAGTGCTAAATATAATCTCTGTCCTCAGAAAATGAGGAGTTTGTCTTTTTAATATATGTCCTACCTACAGGAATAATGACTGATGTGTATTTGACCTTTTTCCCCTAGTTCTCCTGAACTGAACCTGTATGTTACGTGAGGCTACACAGTCAGTTGTAGAGAGGGGAAAGGCGGAGAGAAAGGGGGGGGGGGGGAGCAGGACGCAGCTGCCTCTGACTAAGATGGACATAGACGTCACCCTGTCATGGTGGCAACTGTTAGATTTTTATGTTGAGAAGGATTTTAAGGATCAACTAAATAGAAAGTAAAGCCGAGATGAGAATGCAGAGAGGAAAGGGGCCAGAAAGACAGCTGCGACATGTCTGATACGAGGCGATTCTTGATTAAGGAAATGGCCTGTCCACACTGGGCAGAGAAAGTGCACTCAGAGCCCAGCACAACTTGCTGAATATCCTGCCTGAGAGGAAGCATTGAAAAAGCTGACCTGAGCCCATGTTTAGCAGTGACTGTTCTTCTAACTGGAAGTGTTTTCCAGCTACAATGAAGCTGCACTCAGCTATGAGCAGGTTCTGCTTTGCTGGACTCTCGCGATGTCAGTTCTCAGCCATCAGTGTAAGGCAGTGGGATGCCACCGACACTTGGACGAAGACGGCCTTGGCTTGCTCTTACCTCTGGTAACAAGTAACACAGAGTTACAGGAGGTCTTGCAAGAGCATGTGCTCCAATAAAAGCACATCATTATCTCTGTATGTTAGGGAAGCTTACAGTGAGTCTGAGTTAGTAATCCCAAACACAGCACTTCATCCATGTTAAAGGCTGGAAGGGAAAACTCTAGTTTCTCAGCTTGCAAGGTGTCATTAATAAATCAATCAATGAAGAAAATACCAGAAACCGTGTTTTGAAACAAATTATATGATTAAAAATGTTTATTTTGTCCAGGAAGTAATTACCACACTCGCTGATATTTGTTAAGATATAATTCAGTGAAAAATAAAAACTGTGTTTCTGCTATAAATTCTGGCTCTATTTCCGCAGATACCAATCCTCAATCTTTAGCCAAAATTTGCTGAGGCATTGTCTGACACAGAAAATGGACTCTGAGCTCTAACATAAAACCTAATTACAGGAGGTACTGCTAGACAGGGCAAGAGATGATGCCTGTAGTGCTGAAGAAGACAGGGTTTGGTACCCATTCTTTTCCAGCAAAAAATAGCAGATATCAGTAACGCTGCCTTAGATGCAGAATGTGTACGCAGACACATGCATGCTCCAGTACTGAAAAGTGTAAACTGCCTTCTCTTCACTCAAAACCCAAATGCCTGAATCAATATCAACAAATACCATAAAAATTAGAAATAACGTTCCAATTCCCAGTGCAAGGGAGCTGTGATGTGTGCATGAGCACGCAGGGGGAAGTGTGAGGATTTGGCTAGTAGGTAAGAAGTCAAAATTGATTCTACGCAACGTAGTCTTTTGAAAGCCTGTCCATTTATTCGTCAGGACCTGCCTTGTGTCTGGGCAGTGATGGCAGCTGGGTCAATCACGGCAGCAATGTCCATCTAGGGACAGCAGGATATCGTGGTGAGCTTATGTCTCTGCAGGCATTAAGACCTCTGGCATCGGGACTGGATTCCCCAGATGCCTTTCCCTGCTTAGCACTCAGGAAGCTGCGCTTTGCTGAGGGTTTTGCCTGGAGGCTGTGTATTCACACAACTGGGAAGTTTGCCATAGGCTGTATGAAACAGCATAGGAATGAAGGGGGCTGGCAAAGGCAGGTGAACAGCATGGCTCTGAACTAGGCTGGAAGCAAAGTGCTGCAAAATGCACTTTTGTGTGGGAACTGCTCGAAATTGAAGGCTCAGTCTGCTGTGGCAGTAGTGTGCAGGTGGTGGGAACAGTCAGCGACTGTGTTCAGCAAAGCACCAGCCCCCAGTGTCCAAGCATGGACCACAGGCTGCACCAAGACTGAACACAGGTACCCGCTCTCAGTGTTTAGCTTTCGTCACAACTGCATAAATGACATGGAGCAAACTTTAACACACCTGTGAGAGAGAAATGAGAAACAGGGGATCTCATATCTCCAGCAGGTGCAAAGAATCTCTCTACAGCTTTGTCAGATAGGTGGTATAGGCTGTGTAATAGGCTGTAAAGTATGTCTGCTCCCTGCTGTTTCTCAAGCACTATTTCTCATTTGGGACACGGTTTGACATTGCAGGGCGGTGAGTAGGACCCATTCCTTTGTAGGTTTGTCTCCCTGCGGTGCCGTTGTCTGTATCTGCCCATATCCTCCTATCCACAGTTTGATATTCCTGCTGGATTGCCTGGACACTGCTGCAGCTGAGAAGTGCCTGTGTGGTTCCTGTCAGGGACTATTTTCTATATGATGAAGTGGTGACAGCTAAATGTACCAAGGTTAACAACGCTTTTTCTTCCCTGAGGTATATGCCTCCTATATCTCCTAGGATCACCTGTGTTGGACTATGCTGCAGAAGAGCACCTTTCAATTGCCCCCATCACTGCACCCTGCCATTGCTCTCTGCCACCCAACTAATTCTCACTGCATGTCTGAGACCTTGTCCTTCTATGAGCAGCATCACGTAATCCTCACACATCAGCATGCAACAGCCACCAGAGATCACGTATAGGCCTCAAATGCATTTGTTGAGAGGAGGGTTCCCGGATGGAAAAATGAGAGCCGTTCTCCAAGGTTTGTGCCTGATCGTGTACCATCCCTTCACTAAGCTGGGATTAATATTTCAAAGGAAATACAGTCTCCTGTGGGCACTTTCAGACAGGCCCCATGAACCAGCTGAACCAGGGTAAACTTATAAGATGTACAATCTTCTTGCCTCTTTCTCTCTGCAGTATGTATAACAACACATAATAATATGGTAATAAACCCCTTATATAAGTGTATGTGTGCTATCAGGGATGCAACATGAACTTTGTTAGTTCTCATTACCCAAGGACAGGCAGATCTGTTATTTACTGTTTCAGTGCTCACAGCATATTTGTGGGACAGTGTTAAGGGTTCATCTGGCCACAAAGAATTCATGCTATATCCTGCACAGCATGGGATATGCACAAGATGCTGTTAATACAGCATCTCTCTACTTGTGGTGAGACAAAATTATCTTTCTTGGTTGTCCCAGCTGGCATGGGATCAGCTGGGTAGTGAACACCTTAAATTTGCATTGCTTGGGGCATCAGGAAAGGAGGAACAACACTTTACCTTAATGCAAAGTGAAAATCATAGTATAGTAGTGAAGAGGAAAACTGTGAGGTTGCCCTTGGGAAACAAGGGAATATTTGTCACTCATTTAGGAAACAGCAGGATGGGACTCACAGATTTGCTAAATATCTGAGTAAAGTTTCTAGAGGAGAAGCAACTAATACTCTTTCTGGTACCTGTTCTAATTTTCCATCACTGGTTAGCGCATTGTGGTAAGCTTATGGTGGTCATGACATGCTTTGTGGTAGTGATCAATATCTAATTAGGCAAAATGTTAATTTGTTAATGCCTGAAGCTTTAGGCCTCACCTTCAAGCATCAGCCCCATGAGCATTACTGTTCTCTGTGCCAAATTATTTGTGTTCTTGTTCTTCACCTAACAGGGTTAACTCCTATCATGACAATGCCATTAGCTCTGTTCAACCTCTTCTTTTTCCTTTGCATGAAAAGCTAAACTACAGCTGTTGCTTAGTCAAAATGTGCTGCAGAACGTGCTGCTCAGGCTTATTCCTTCTGCTGCAGTCCCTGCAGGAAATATGGATGGATAGCCTTGCCCTGTGTGCTGGTTTACACAAGAATGAACAAGGTGCTTTAAAAAAAAGCACTTTCTGGTGATCCAGAACTGCTGCAGTTTCTTCCTGCAACATGAGGAAGTTACTGCCATCCCTTTGCCTTTCCTCCTGCCAGGAAATCCATTGCTGGTAGTATAGCAGCACCTAGAGGCCCTGGGCCGGAGATGGCAGCACAGCAGCAAGCTGTCAGGGACAGCCCCTGCCCCGAGGAGCCTGCAGTTGGGGATACAGGGGGCTAAAGAGAGGCGCTGTCGGGGTCCCAGTGAGTGCCCACAAAACTCTGGGGCTCAGGGAGAGACTGCCATTTTCCTAGTGTCACAGAGGATGTGGGGATGAAACCAGAATGGACCCAACCTTCCTGCATCTCAGGACCGTTCCTCCCTTCCATATTCAGACCCACCAGCTCTGTGAGACCTAACAGACTTACCAGAGCTGATTTCTGGGGGCAAGCCTTCCGATCACTCGCCTTCCCAGCAGGTAGGGGAAGGGGAAAGATTAGCCAGTTTGTACTTGGAGATCTGCCTCCTTATCTTGTTAAACCAAAGGTTCCCTGTTGGCAATACCTGCACCCCCAGCCTGTCTGTACCCCTTTCCCTGCCTGCTTCCCCCGCAGCCTCTGTTGCGTCCCCAGCTCCTCTGCCTGCTCTGTTCTCCCGTGTGCCTCTGCTCCAAGGCAGCCCCAGGATCTTCAAGTTACCCTAGAAAAAAACCTGTAAACACCTCTGCCCCACGGAAGGGATCCCTGCATGGAAGAGATCATGGCCTTATCGTTGAATAATCTCTCTCACTATAGGGTAAAGCTTTTCCAAGTAAAACTTTTTTTTTTTTTGGTGTGTCTGTAGATCTTGAAATAATACAGCTAAAACTTCTGTAGGGGTTGGGCACGTCATCTGATCCTGACTTGGTCAAGGAAGGGAGAATCTGCCATGGACGCTGACATGGTTAGTCGTTAGTAGAAGCTCCCCTCGCTGCTCCCTGGAGCTCACCTGGCTGCTTCTTCCAGCTGTTTTTCTAGACACCTTTTTCTGAAAGATTAAACAGTTCTTTACGCCTGATATCTTCCTCTCTTTAAACTACTTTTGTGTTCAAATTGTCACTTGTCTGTCTGACTTTAGCAGTTATATAAGAGAAGAAACAAATTTGTCCTCTATAGCCTTTTGTGATTGCTATGGATCTGAACTGGCTTTGGTATTTAAGCATTCCTGAGAAAATATGGATGCTAGAAATAGTGCAGCAATTTAGTATAATGCTATATATGGAGGTAACAATACTTCCTCCAATTAGTCTTAATTTCCTTATTAATATAGCCATGAAGCTCAGCCTGCCTTTGGTGTCTGCCTTGGAGAGACACTTGTTTTCACTCTGGGTTTAGGAGGGGAAGCTCTGAGCAAAGGGGTGGAATTAGGGGAGGATAAGGAGATCTGAGGAGAGTCAGGTCAGTCCAACCCTTCACAAGGGGCTGGGGCACAGGTTTAGGTTTAAGGTTTAAGATTGTAGTTAGCTTCTGGCCAAGGTCTCAAATATTTGAACAAGGGGATGAGATGGCTGTATGCCACCCGCTCTCCAAGTAGAGCTGTGCTACTTTTCTGCTGGGGGAAATGAGACAGGGATAAGACTGGAAGAGAGAAACTCGGTCCATTTACTGGGAAAGCTGATGAGTACATGAAGACCTTGCCTTGCCTCTGCCTCTCGCTGCTTGGGCCAACGGTGGGTTCATCCTTTAATCTTGTGGGCTGAGCCTTTCCTGAGTTGCACGGCTCCTGCAGTGAGGGCTAAGGCAAAAGCTGAGCTGATGGAAGGGCTCTGCATAGGACAGATGGGTAACATATCTGTAAACTGATACAAGTTAGAGCAGACCAGTTTTTTGTGTGCAGACATGCTTTTCCAACCCTTTCTATTGATCTTATTTTAATCTAGGCCTAATCCTAGCATAGACAGAACAACACTAAGGACAGAAACATCCCTTAAGACAGGGCCTCGGTTCTGTGCCACGTCCTGCTGGCTTTCCTTTTCACCCAAGGTTTTCCCTCTGCGGCTGGTGGCAAGTGTCATTAATGCTGTTACACTGGTGTCTAGGAGGTGCAGCTTATGTTCATATTCCCTTTGCACAGGATCTTTGACAAATGTGTAAGTACGTATTAGAAGACAGTCCTGGAATAAAACAGGGAAACAGACAAGAGAGACATAACCAGAGAGAAAGGAGAATGGAAGTGATTTTCAGAAGTGAGACAAGTCTCTCACCACTGCCCTGCCACAGACACCTTGCTTTTTATGCTTTCCTTATAACCAGTTGCTTTCTTTCACCCTGTTTTTCTTTCCTTCATCTCCCATTACCTCCAAGTTACACAAGCTGCGGTTATGCTTTGTACAAAAGCTTGTATGCAACACAGATATTGTGGGAACTTAGTATTTTCACTGTCTTGATGCCACCATCAAGCTAGCAAGCTAATTCATCGCTGCTCTCCCTGTGCCTGGCAAGCTGAAAGGTGGTGCCTTTAGCTGTCAGTGCTCGTAATGGTGATTGTATTTTCACCCGCTGGTTCATAATGTGCTGGTCACCAACCCCAAATAAGCAGGGAACGTTTCTCACTCCTGCAGCCATTGTTGAATCATCAGCTAATCTCCCTGGGTACTTTTGGCAGCTTCTCACCACCTCCACAAAGGGCTTTTGGCCGCAGAGAGCCCTGGGGAAGGCTGAAGGTGGTGGGGTCACTCTCAAGCATTGAGGTGTGATTACTGGAGGAGAAGGTGCAGCTCACCTCACTCTCGTGTGATGAGCAGCAATATCGTGCAGATCTACAAACTCCTCATTCCTTAATCAAAACCTGATAGTCCAGTAGGAAGTGGCGTGTGGAGCCAAGCAGGATAGCAGGACTACCATAGTAATTAAAGCATGTCAGCAGACATATTTATTTTTAATACTCACGAATCAGACTCTGTGCAGGTGGAATGCTTTGGAGAGAACAGGAATGTACAGGCAGGCCTGAGATTGTTGCTTGCTCTCCTACTTGAGCAGCACCATTGGGAGCCCTCTGTCTTGCTCTTGAGAGCAGCATAATGCAGGGAAGAATTTATCTCTGTTCCCAACTTTCAAAAGGATAAAACTGTAGAATGAGGCTTTGATTCCCACTCCCTGATGAGCTCCACTGCCTAAAAAAACTGAGCTCTGTTACCGGTTGTCTCTTTCTGGGAGAAGAGAGATGACTCAATCCCATCTTCTTGTCCAACTTGCTCCCCCAAGGCACATTCTGCATTAACCAAAGTTTTCCTTACCACTGTACCTACAGTGCCAGCACCTAGGTGGTATCCTCAAGTGAGCATCTCTGCTACTGCAGCTATTCTTAACATGTTGGGGGAAAAAAAAGCCTTCTGTAATCTAAGTCTAAAAAATTGGTCTAGAGGGAGGGTGAAGAGGGCTGCAGGAAGATATTCTCGGCAGAGGAGGTTGCATAATTGCAAAAAAAGCACATTCTGTGCAGGCCTAGGCACTGGTCTACAGAGAGGCCAGGTCTGGGAGTAACTTTACTGATGCTAATAAATCAATATGAGTGTGTATGAGATCAAGACCTATGAAAATTGATAAGGGCAACTAGCCAGCTGGTGTGTGTCAGTGTAACTCCACAGAATTTGATTTGCATCAGCTGGTCAGCTGCTGACCATAAGGCCAGAAGCGTACGTGTGCCACAGGGTGTGAGCTGCTGCAAAGTAGGGGCCCTACAGAGCTCCGCTCACCAGATGCTTCATGGAGTCCATTAACTGCTTAAAGAGCAGATGCGCTGTTTGAGCGTTTCCTTAGGAAACACCGAAAGAAGCAAAGCAGAGCATTTGGAGTGGAGTTTCACAGGCACGTCAGGGCAGCCGTGGAGGAGCAGCTGGTGGGCAGCAGGTGGGTAGGGCAACAGGAGGCAGTGAAACAGACTCTGCCTGCACCCACCGCTTGACATTAATTATACCTGTTGGACTTCTGCATGCTCCTTCAAAACTTCTGTGGGAGATCAGGCATGGCACTACTTTAACTCTTTGAACTGTGGTAGTGATGCTTGTCTGGAAACTACGCAAATAGGAAAATCCACAAAGGATGTGAGTTTGTTTTCCAGACTGTAGGTAATCTTGTTTGATTTTTTTAGTAGGTATCAGGTCTGCTGGTGCTCTCCTTATTTTCAGTGAAAGGGGCACAAGTAATAGCTGTCTTGCTCAATGTTGTGAATGATTAGTGAAGTCAGCATTAGCTGTGAGAGCCATTTCCCTTGTTGCATTAATTCTGGCGTGCACGATTTCATTAAATACAAGAAAACAGACATTGACTGAGTATTGCAAAGCCTCTCCTAACTGCAGTTACTTATTCTTGTCCTTTATTTATAAACTGAATCCATACTAGAACTGTACACGTAGCAATTCACTTAAAAAGTGACAGTAACCAATATCTTTGCAAACTCACAAATAAGGATGATTTTAGCCTCCAGAGAGGGAAAGGTTATATTTCCCATTCTACAGGTGGAGGTTTGAAGCCTGAACCTTGCCTAGGGTCTCTCCTGTTACCTGTGTAAGAGCCAGGAACTGAAGTCAGATCTCCTGTACTCCAGCCCAACTCTGTTACTGTAGGGCTATTCTCTAGTCTCTTATTCCTGCAAGCCATTACTCTACAAACATAATAAATAGACTGGTAGAAGTGTTTAGCGTTGAATATTTCTAAAGTATAATCATTCCAGCCTCCCTTGGCAGAAGAAACATTACCCTTATGTCAAAGATGGGGAAACTGGGACACAATGCTTTGTCCAAGCTTGTAGGACTCTCAGGATCAGAGTCCTACAGCTCCGGTCTGTGGCTCCAGGTCAGTCCTATGAACTATGTTGCCTGTCAGTGCTAGCTACTGCCAGTCAATTAAATAATAGCTTAGTGGAAGAGGAAAATTAAGCAGTACTGATAAGGAAGACAAGATATGCTTTTCAATGAGATTTGAAAATTGAGACAGAGAGTTGATTAAGTTCGTATCGCTGTGGGATCTAGAGATGCTAAACAACCAGCTATCCACAGCCACGGTGGTGGGAATTCCGACCGGATGGAATTGCTCCTCCTGGAACGCAGTAACCCATTAGTACTGCAGTGCTGCTTGGAGGGGGGTTATTTTGTCATGGGAGGAAAGAAACAAACCTTTCTGTCTCTTATTCCCAAAGTCTTAGGGAAAGCTGTATGCAACAACATGGTACTTAAATTTTCCTTGACTATTTTGCAAAGAAGATAATGTCAGAGAAGCACAGGGAGAGACAGTGGAAGAGAGAAAGGTTATAGGTAACAACCTAACTACTATTATCAGTACAAGGAACACATCTACACTGTGAGGCCACATCTATGTTGTGATGGGACGAACTGCAGGAAAGACGTTTGAGTGTGCTGAGCCCCAGGATGTGAGCGCTCCTGTCCCTGGCACAGGCTGTACCTTGCTGTGCTTCACATGTGCCTGGATGGAGGAGAGACCAGGAGGCAAAGCAAGTGACCTGCGCTGCCTCTTCAGGTCCTGTGGCTGAATGACGCTGGGGCAGATCAACTGCACTCAAGATTTCCCTTCCAGAAAACTCTAGGGAATGTCAGATGACAACAGGGAAGAGTGATCTTGACAGGAGGTTGAGAACTGCAATGAGCTGACAAGTGGTACAGGCATGTTGAGAGAGAGACGAGGGTGTGCAAACACCCACACACCAAACTTGCAAGACACAAGGTGGGGAGGGAGGATTATGGATGCTGAAACTTTTTGGAATACTAGTTTTCCCAGAATGTCTATCTTTGCTATGATGCTCCCACTCCAATTACATTCCTAATGCTTTGTTACGTGAAATCTAGTTCCAGCTGACTGAGGTACTGTATCAAACAAGGCACATCACGAATTGGTCTGTCAGCCTGGTGAACTGAAGAGGAAAAAAAAAAAATTACACTCTACACAAACGAAAATACCAAACAAGCTGCCTATATATATCGTTGCTTACAACTAAGGTAAGGGTGTGCTGTTGAGACAAGGTGGCGAGGGTCTAGATGAGGTGGAGAGGCTGGTTTTATTCCCTGTCCTACTGAAGTCCTGAGGACAATGAAAGGCAGAAGTGGCAGCTGCTGCTCTGTACCCACACATGTGTCTGCCTGCCAGTTCTGCCTGACTTAATGCAGCACCTGGAGTCCAGGAGGATCACCTCATGGTGAATCCTCTGCAGTTTGCATTAGGAATTATCGTCTGCAGCTCTGTTCCCCTCTACAGACTGCATTGTTGCTCAGTAATGGCCCGGGTGGCGATAAGAGAGCTGAACAGAGCTGCATTGCTAGTGGAGGTTTGCCTGCTCCTTTCCCAACTGAAAAAGCACGTTTTGTTGGAATGGAAGAGATTAGGGACTGTTTACAAACATCACAGCTTCCAAGGTTTTGGAAAACCTTTCAACAAGTTTCTTTGGTTGCCGAAAGGTCTCTCAAAGCACCCTGCCTTTAGTGCTGTTGTAATCCTGTTTTCCCCGTGATGATTAATCTGCAGAGAGCAGAAGGGCTCCTTGCTCTGCCTGCCTGCTGCCAGAGATGCTCCTGCTGACCAGGGGATAAGTGTGGGCTCTGGGAGCCCTGGCAATGGCTCTGCTTGGGGGACCTAGGGTGGCCGAGGGGGGCGTAGCATGTGGAGCTGGGGGCAGTCAGGGTACCAAAGGGTTTCTGGAAAATTAGCGGTATTTCTGGATGACTGGGCACAGTGGTGAATTTATAGGGCTCTTCTGCTGCCTCAAAAAGGAGCAGCAGAAAAGCGAGGGTGAGGGGGGAAGGATCAGCATTGATTAAGCTGACAGTTCTGCTAATGTCACTGTGGACACAGCCACTTTTGCCAGCAGCAGCTTAAATAATAAGATGCAGAGGGAGAGGGAGGGAGTGTCAGCGCTGGGCTACTCACAGTGCTGTTGGCAGTATTTAGATGAGAAACTGGGGGTGTGATGGATGGCCGTGATGCAAAGATACATGGCGATCAGTGCTCTGGAAATGCAGGCAGATTAAGTAGGAGTGTGCCTGACTAGTCTGAAGGTGACTCTACCAAGAGTCAGTCGCTAGACGCTAATCAGTTTTTGTCCCCCACAAATAATGTTTGTACTGAACTCAGCTGTGGATACAACAGTTCTTGCAAATATGTTGGCAGATGCTGCTTTCTCACTTTGGCCTAGATCTGCATGCTATGCTGCTCACCAGGCTTCAGGGTTCACAGGCAGAGAAGAGCTTGTTTGGTCCTGATCAAATCGTGACAAGCAAAGTTGCACTTCAAGCCTTTGCAGAGCTGTGAGTGGTCCAGTTGTCCTGTCTCCATGCCCCTGGTCCTGCACCCTGTGTCCCAACTGATTAGCCATTGTACAGGCTGGCTGAATGGTACTCTTGTCACACCATGGTTTGAAGATAAACTCAATTCTTAAACTCTATAGGAGTCTTTTTCCAAAGTTTACCTTCCTCTGGCAGTCAAGGATGATCTATACAGCTCTGTCTAAGCACCTCTAGCTTCGTGACGTAGTGTAAGGCAGAGTGTGACTGGCTGGCCTGGGATGTAGTTGCAAGCTGTTGTGAGACAGGATAGTCTTTGTCACCTTCATAGACACCAGTGAGGGCTGGAATGAATAGGGATAATCCCCAGGTAAGGAATGTGAACCATAGTGTCCATGCCCTCTACCTGTATCAGACCTGATGACTGAAACTAAATCTTTTAGGTCCACTGTTTTAACCCTAAACCCCTCCTTTAGAGAAGGAGGAGGGGGTTGTAGAAATAGTGTTGAGACTGGCTGCTGTATTGTGTGCATTACTGTCAGCACGTGGGTCTGTACGCTAAGAGTTCATAAGTGTTTGTAACTGTAGTTAAGGACAGTGTCCACCAAATCTTGTATTTCACACAGTGGCTTTTAAGTCTTATGTTAGACTGCTGGACTTGGATTTAGGCCTCATTCCATCCATTTTCATGGACAGATTCAGAGTAAGTGAAGTATCTTTCTGATTATATAAGCTTGATGTGTATTGTATATAGTTAGCTGTGACGGGCAGCTCTGAGAAGAATCATTTGTATAAATACTCAGATATTATTATTTGGATCCGCATCTCTCTGGTCACTATGAAGAGGTGATCTTTTGACATCCTTCAAAACACCACGTCAAGCTATTTCCACGGAGGTTTCTGCTTGGAAATGAGTATAAAGCTTTAATTTTGTAGGAGTTAAATTGAATGTTAATAACATCTCCAACAACAGACTTCACATATAGAACATTATGGATATCTCTGTAGCGTTTCCAATTAACCAGGGGCACTGTCTTTGCTGTCTGTTTCATCCAAGGACAAAAGTAATTCGTTAGGATAGCAAATTGCCTTCCACTCCTGCAAATTAGCATTAGAGCATCACTATAGAAATAATCCGTGCTATCTGGATTATGGCAATGAAATTGCTGTAAACAAAAGCTGTTTTCTGAACTAATATTTAGAGAAGATGAGAGAGAGATATGAGAGATATGAGGAGCATTACTAAATAGATTTCAGTATTTATTTTTTTGAAAGAGGTTCTTTTTTTCCTGAAAGGGTAATGTACATCTATCTTGCAAGGAGTTTCCTTAGAGGGTTTAAATGAAGAGTGAAGCTTTAAGAACAAAGTGAAAGTGGAAGAAGAAATATACTGCCATGGGAAGCTCAAAAATGAGGCACTTGGGGTTTCAGAGAGTTATCATTAATCCCCTCCTGCCCCGGGGGCATTTCTGTGTGATCATCAAAATGACACACATGCAGCTGTCTGGCAGTTTGCCACATCTCTAGGTTTGATGGGCTTTGCTCTGGGGATGGCTAAACCTCCAGCTGTTCAGAATGGCAGTTTGTTTTCCTTGACAAACATGCTCAGATGTTTATCTGACCTATCCGAGCCCACAAAAATAGATTATAAATTGTTTCAAATGTTTTTTTCAACACCTTTTCCTTACCAGAACCTGGAAACACAAGAGGCCATCAAAACCTGAAAGCCTGTCCTGCCTGAGCACTGCTTTACTGTTAGATTAGGATCAATGGTTGACCGGGGGCCTGCTCATATTGCTGTTGTACTTGTGGCTTAACAAAACATGTAATAAGGTGCACCTTATTAATACAGGCGGAGAAAACCCAGGCATACGTCTATCTGGCTTGGTGATAAGACTGCAAAGGTCACATATGCCCCCAGCACAGCACGAAGCAGTCCCTAGCTGGTTCCCTGGAGCAGTACAGCTCATGCAGTTACGTGGGACAAGCGTATACTTCGAATGGGTGAAAGGAGGCAAAGGATGAGTCTGAAATATACTCAGGAGGCAAAGTGAACTCTTCAAAGTGGGCAGGAGCTCAGTGGCAGAGCTGAGGGTGTGGCGGAGGGGCATCAGCCGGGGGCCGGCGCCAGCGGCAAGGACTCCCGGGAAGGCAGTGTTTCTGTGCAGGTGGCTGAGCCATCAGTGCCTGAAATGGTTTGGTTCTGATCACCTCATCAGCTTGGGTAATCTCTAAATCAAGAGATTTAGAGCATTGAAAAACAGTTTAGTAATAACTGACAAGATATTAGCATTGATTTTGAAAACGCTGCACAGGTGTGACAAAAGAGCAGATATGTGACGGATGACAGGGAGCTGTATGACCCACTTGTTTGGCTTTGTTTGGTGTTGAGTAAAAGATGAGGGAGAGAGAGAAAAGGATCTTCTAATAGTACAATGAATCTTAACAGTGTTAAGACATAAATTTCAAAGCCTCCCTTTCCATCCTATGCAGCAGCACACTGATACAGGGATGGTTACTGAGAAAATATCTGAGCCCTGCAGACAAAATGCTTATTTGCTTTTATAAAAAAGTGAGCTGGAAGTACGGCTCATGAGTGCAAACTGGGAAAGGGGACAGATATTTCCAAAGCTACTGCCAATCCCCTTACATGGACATGATTTGACTACTGCAGTTACTTGAGAGGGACCCATGACTCAACACGTGAATCTGAACTGAATTGCATTCACAGGTTTCAATTCATTATGACTCCTAAGGTCCAAAAATAACAGCCTTTTAAAAAATTTATATTAAAAAGAGACCGGGGGATGATTTAAAAAAAAAAAAAACCAACAACAAAGCCCTCTGAAATAATGGGAGCAGCTGTACATATTTCTTAGCAGTGAAAGAACTAAAATCTGGGTATTTTCTGATTCAGATAAACCTTAAGTTTCCCGAGTATACAATTGAGACTGTAAATTTGGAGAAAGACTTCTGTGAGAAGATGAAAGTTCCCTTGCCAGATGAAGACTTGACTCTTCTTGCTCAAGTACACACGTTTTCAAGATTATTTGCTTTGTGATAGACAGCTCTAAGTCCAGGCCTTTCAATCTCTTAACAAAACTCCTGAACGTATTAAATGCATGTGCAGGGAAACTGAAGCCTGTTGTATGTCTGCCAAAAAGAATAGCACATCTGCAAAAAGGAATACCAAATTGGGATGCCTAATGCACTCAGGGCAGGAACACAGTAATTTCGGAGTACCTGGAGTAGATGTGGCATGACCCACGCTTACAGAACTAGACCTGGAGCCATGGCAAATCTGTCCCCAAAATGGTAGGCTATGCAGTTTGTGCATTGGAAAATATTAAACATTTTGGATCTTCAGTTGTTTAGCTGACCAACATATGTGGGTTTGAGGCTAGGTATTGCAGCAGCGTGAAGTTCAGTCTGGTAAGTTGGGTAAAAAATGAAGCTGTGGTATGATGGGAAGATGTTGATGCCCTCCTGAGATACCCAGTTCAAAGCTGGTGCCTCTGACTGTGTTGTAGGTACACCCCAGGATAGACTGAAAGGATATGATTAGTCTTGGTGGACCTTAACTTTGTGGTATTTTTGTGGTATTCATTTGGCCCGTACTCAAGCAGGGCACTGACGGGCTAGTTTTGCAAGATGTAATTTACTCAGAGGTTCAAACTTTGTTTTGAATTTCCATCTGATTCAAATTTTTAAAGCAAATACCTAAAATGCAAATCAAACCTTTTGCATTTCAGGTGGAACAAAATTCAGACATACAAAAAAAAACAAAAAAAAAAACCCAAACCAACCCAAGAAACAAACCATCAGTCTGGGCTCATCTGAAATTTTGTCTCCTGAGCCTGCAGAGCTGGTAGCCAAGCTGAAATCAGTGGGTAGCAGTGCTCCAACTTAAGCAAGGCTTTGGAGGAGGAGAGGGTGCACAGGCTTCTGTCTGCATGTCCCTGGGACAGAGCAGGGAAAGTAGGGCCCTAAGTGTGTGTCGGGGGTAGAGGGAAAGCAACCAGGCTTCGACAAACTAAATCCCTGCTTTACAGCTTAATCTTTCTGCTGAATGACAGCTTTGGAAAGGAGCCATTCCCCTCCCACTGAAGCCAGTGGGACCTGCTGCTGCGACTGATTTCACCCAGCGCAGGTGAGAGCAGAATCGATGGTGTTACCTCTCCAGCATGGCAAGGCCTTTGCTCCTTTTCCCAGTGCTACCAGTAACACACAGACAAGTGCTGCATCATTTCCAAATGGCCCCCGCACCTGAAACTGGTGAGCTCAGTAGACTGCAAATAGGCAGGGCCACCATATAGTCAGAAATTCAGGGTTAACTGCATTAACCTCATACTTGAACACACTGATACCAGCTTTTCATAAGAGATCGAAGTTCTCGGGGCTCAGCTGGAGGATAAGGTCAGAAACTGACATTTTTTATTCTAGTTTTTAGAACTTCTGCCTCCAAACATACAGATGAAGTCCATTCCTCACTTAAAAGTTAATACTGTGATAGCAATACCAACACAGTGGAGGAACAGATGTCACTCAAACAGTACCACAGACTAATGTAGGCAACCAGATATTTTCTAAAATGCTTACTGTTTACATGCACAACCTTTCTTCTGCTGGGGAAGATTTCAGCTTTTCAGGTGTCTGAAAACACAGACAACGACTGGCTGTGCATGTACCCCGTTAGCTCTGCTCCAGAGCTGGATGACTGCTCATAAATTGAAAGCAAACACTGTAAACTGGCATCATCTAAGTTATCTTGCATCACTTCTGTTATTTGTCGACTAATACAGGGCCAGCTGTCTAGTTAGTGAAACAGAAGCCTTAAATTAGAGAAATCATAGAAAATGGAGACTGAGAGGCCCCTTAAAGGTCACCTGGTCCATCTGCTGCCCTGCGGCAGGTTTAGCTTTACCTGCACCACTTCTCTCTGGTTTGTCCAACCTGTTTTTCAAAATCATCAGTGATAGAGATTCCAGAATTGCCCACCATTATGTAAAAAGTAAAAGATGTGCTTCATGAAAAATACAACTGTTCAGCTAGTAGCTTCTCTCTATGGGGTTAATATGATGTACAACACATCCACTGTGTGGTTTACTAATGCCTCAAGGAAACACGCTGATCCTCTGGGGACATGCAAATCTCAGCACTGGAAAATGGGAGATACATGCGAACTTTTGCCTGTAAGGTTGCTACTGGTAATGCGCATAGATGAATTTTGGCTAGATGGTATTTTTGGTCTAATGTACTTATGCAGTTGCCCTTAAGACCTTAATTGTAACAAATGTGATTAGCCTACAATTCTCCAAGAGAGGCTGTACTGTGACAGGGATGGGAGTGTTTCCTTCCAGACTACGCAGGCCAGACAGCACGCATCCTAGCAGAGGATGCTGCTGTCCCACTGGCTCCTTGCTTTAATTAACATACCAGAGTTGTTTAGTCTGTACATGTGTACAGACTGTGATGAAGCATAGCCATAACCCTCTATACATTCCATCTGCACTCTTTTTAACTGTCCTCAGCCTCTCCCAACATACATAATTTCAGAGTTTACAGGAAAGTTAGTCTACTGCTTTCATGTTTCTTTCACCGTTTTGCTGTTTCCCAGGCACGTACTGAGAAGCTCTCGTGTAGTGCCCTATTAGTGACTTCATTGAGACCACTCAGCTCTTTCTTTGCCTCCCCAGGGCATAAGGTAAAACGGACTGAACTCTGTGTCTGGTGCATCGTCCTCTTCTTTTCCTTCTACTTTTCATCCCTGAGCACATTTTTTTATGGAGGGGGTCAAAGTGCCTCCCAAAAGGGTCCAGCCCAAGGCTCAGTGCATTAGGAAAAGGTTGCCACATGTTCCTCGGTGAGCCTCTTCCACACTTCAGGTCCAGTTACTTCTCCCCAGCACCTATTGGAAATAGCACCAAATCGCTTCCTGCAACCTAGCATCCTACCAGTGCTATCAAGCTGGCACCCCTGTAGCGTTCAAACCAGTCAGTGCTAGAGCAACAGAAACATGTAAGCATACCGTCAGCACGTTATGGATTTTTTTTTTTTTAATATCAAATGTCCACATCTTAATCCCAGTCAAATTAGCTGAACTCCTAAACGCTCTTGTAGGGACTGCAAGTGGATGGAAAGGAAGAATGTTTGTAAATGGATCAGATAAAACAGCGGGAAGAGGTTTGCACAGAAGAGGCAATTCAGAGCTAATCCCAGGCTCTGCTGCGTGGCAGTGTCTCTGAATGCCCTCTCATTTATTGATGAAGAGCAGTCAATTCTTGAACGTTACCATTTATGCAGTTTTTGAATTGTACTATTTATAATACATTTTAAACATTTTTTCCAAATCTGTGTATTTCACAGGAAGATGGGGGACAAACTGGCAATGGAAAGGAGCAACTGTAAACTAGTTAATAGGCCTGATTGTCATTTTTATTCAGCCTGTATGTATAGAGCTGTTTTAAAGCAGCTTTAAGGAAAATGAGAATCAACCCTCTTGAACTTATGGTGTTTTATACAGTCTGAAGAGCTAGCATAAAGCTTGTATTCCCTTCTTCAGTTCATGGAATATAAATCAGAGAATATTAGAATTTTAAAAACTAATTCTGAATGTGCTCCGCTTAACACTAGGAAAATTCATGATTCCAGTGATAAAGTAACAGTATAAAACTTGTTTACCCATACCAGGTACTGCAGGTTTTACCATCAATTCCTGACTTACTAGCAGCTCTCTATATCAGTCGGACTTTGTTCATAGCCTCATACTCCAGTAGCTTCCTAGCCTCAAGCTTCCTAGTTTGCAAGATATAGCTTGATGTTGACCATACAAAACCACCTCTTCTCTGGCAGATCAAGACTCCCTGTGCCCAGCAGAGTAGACACATATATATTGCTTGCTTCCTAACCCAGGACTCCTAGAGTTTCACTTTTTGGCCTCACTTAAGAAGCATTAAAATTAGAGAAGGATGCAAGTCAAAAGATTTGAGGCTCTGAGGGGTTGCACTGAAGTCTGGGTTCTTGTTTTTTTCTGGTGGTTTTTTTTTTTTTTTTTTTTGTTTTTTTTTTCTTTTTTTTGAATCTTACCCAAAATACTTGAATGTTGTGGAATTAGAGATAATGCCGAATTGCTGGCCTACCATGTTATCTTTTTCTCCCTATGACTTATCCTCCTGTTTGGTAATTGCTCTTGTTTGAGCAGATTTGGTTGAGTGCAGCTTTTAAATCCCTCTCAGAATAAGGCCCCAAAGAGAGAGCTGAGGAAGAAGAAATTAAGAGGAGAAATTCCTGGGGGCAGAGGAATTGAGCTAAAATCCTACTCTCACATTCGGAACTTTCACAGATGCTTTTTAATGTCTGCACATGTATCCAAAAGAACAAAATATCTATCACAGGGTTACCTTTGCCAGTATTTCTCAACAAATCACCAGAAGCTTTGGATATGCAAGACACACTGGTTGTTTTTCCCACTTTTTTAAACATCACAGTATAATCAGAAATAAACAGGTTACTGTTGGTTTCAACATAGCACCGTATTGTCCAGAAATAAGGTGGCAGAAAAACCTTTTAGGTAAAAGCAGAAATTTCCTTAAGAAACAACAACTGAAACACTTGCTTTGTTAAGCATAATTAGCAGTTCAAAGACACTTGCCTTTCAAAATCTCTGCTTTGATTCCTGTCAGATGCAGAGGCAGTAATATATGACATGACATTCATCAACTCTCAACATAAAAAGATGTGATGATTTTTCTCTGATTGAGGGGATGGGAAAGCAAACTTTTTTTTTTTTTTTTTTTAAAAATGAGCTTGAAAAGTAATTTAAATGTCTGTCAAATATCCAGCAGTGGTTAATAGATAACTGGATGGAAGATTTTCAAATTCAGTTTTTGCCCGGTCCCAATCTTTTTCTTTTGAAAGTATTTTACTTTCTGACATTTCAGATGTTACTTATAGGACTATTTTTTCCCTGTTTTTAAGATATCTCCTGCTCAAATTTGCCTGCTGACTTCACTATGCCATTCTGACAGCTTTCTTTGGGACCAGCCAGCTCTTCTGCAGTGTATTCCAATTGAGAGGTTTCAAAGTAGTTTTATTTTATTTTTGATCTTCTGTGACTATTGAGTATTGTGCTGGCCTTTTTTTTTTCTAGTTGGCTGCTCTAGTGTTTCTTTCTCTTTATTCTCCACTGACTCCCAGCACATTTTTATTTTACAGGTGGATATTGTTTTGTGTACTTTTATTTGTATATTATTTTTCTTAGCCTCTGGATTCTACAATTAGCATGATTCTGCCTTTTTATTTTAGAAATCCAGCTAGCATAACTCAGGGCAAAATGTGAGGAGCAGAGGGACTTGTGAGTATGAACTGCTCACAGCAGAAATCCAAGGTCTGTGCTCTAGCTGAGAGTTCGGGAGAGAAGGGGTCACTGGTCCTACTTCACCTCAAGTACCTCGATGTGGCTTTGATGACTGCAGCAGGTTATTTCCATGTGTCTAAAACCCACTCCTTCAGGTTTTACACAGGCTGTGGGCAGCATTTCAAGCTGTGCAAAAAGAGAAACTGAAAAGCCAGTAGAAATACTCAGTGGTGTGAGTTTAAAATCAGGCTGTGAAAATAACTATACAGGTTAATAATGATCCTACATCCCTGTTTCTTTGTCTGTGTCAGTGGTTCAAGGTTATAAACATAACCCAGGCCTGTCTTCTGGGTTTGTTCCTGACACAGAACTTTCTCTCTCTTCCTTGTTACCAGTCTGATAGCTTGGAAGTGTCACTGCCTCTGTTTCTGTCTCAGTGCAGTGTATGAAAAGCAAACATCTGCAGCAAGAAGCATACTGGAGGCCTTGGTGGAAGAGGAAGGATGTACTTTGGAAAAGCAAATGTTCAAAGGAGCCATAGCTGCTGCTTTGTGCAGAGTGAGTCAGCTCTCTGGGCATGGATTTGCCAACATAAATGCAGTTTAACTCAGCGTTTCCATGAAACCAATGAACTGACAGTCGTACTTTGAGGTCTGGTACTGCCATGTAAAAACTTCCATCAACTTTAGTGAACCTTTTGCTATCGAAAGGGATTAATAAAGCTAGCACATTTGGTTTATTATCTGTGCTATGCTGCTATGTAAGTAAAAGCAAGACACTTGCAAGCACTGTATGGAACATCCAGTCAGGGAAGGTCCCTGCCCCAAGGAGCTTTGAGTCTACATGGGAGAGGAGGTCAGGCAGGAGGAGAACGGGAGAAGCCAGAGGTAATGTGGCCAACAGAAAGATAATTCATATGTCCTCAGTTCAAGGTTGTCCCTCTCTAACACCCTTGCAGAGCTAATGTCCTCTCATAAGTTACATATCCTTCATGCACCAAAATGCAACTCTGCTTTCTGGTACTTTGCAACATGGGGGAGCATGGTGTCCTGTCTATGTGAATAGAAGAAGAAACAAATCTAAAAAGTTTGTAGATTCTACAAAATACTTTGGGGGAAATGTTCATTCTATTTCATATAAGAACTACCTTTGTGGTCTGTGACCTGCAGTTACTTACTATCAATATTTTCCTAGAAAACTTTTAGATAGATATAAGATCGAATGATCAGCAAACAGTAAATAAGTGATTACTTTTTTGGCAGTTGAGTCTGGAAACCTGGCTCTAAAAACCATGCTAATGCAGTTGGAGACCAAAAATATACCATAGCTATGCATGCAAAACTAATGTAACTTAAGGTTTGATATTAGAAGTATTCCTTGAACAGTACAGAAAAAAACATCATCTCAGTAAATTTCAAGATTCTTAAAAGATAATTTAGAAAACAGAAAGAAGGGGTGTCAAGAATATTTAGTCTTTTATTGCCTGCTCTTGATGCACATGTGGAGTCTTGTTTGGACATGCACCCTTTTCTTCTTTAAACTGAAATATTAACCACCTTTGTACAACACAATAAACAAGACTGTTTTCATCCACCTAACTGCCAGATATGACACCCTATGAGTAAAAGATCTGCATGTCATCAGATCCTGTACTGAGTGGTTTTCCTTTAAAGGCACCATTTTCAATTTATCTCAAAGTCCAGCTTAGCTCTGAGTATCTCGTTTATGCCGGTACCACCAAATTGTATCAACATTATAGGATTATGAAGTGGGATCACTTATCCTGTCAACTCTGGCTTCACATTGATACTTCCAGCAGAGCAGGTGCTATATTTTATTAGTCACAGAGATTCATTGTGCATCCAGAAACTGCCCTCTGCACCCTGCTTTTATAATAGGATTCAATACAGCTGAGCAAATACAACCTCTGTAATATATATGAAATACAGGAAGATAATAGGAGCAGGATAAACTCTCTGCTTAGGTATAGTGTGCACAGTGAATCAGAAATACAGAGACGCTTTGCAAGATGGGGAAAAGGGAGGAGGGAAAATGTGTTTAAGGTCTACTGTGAAGGCCTAGGAAATGCTGCTTAAAGGATTTCTGTCCTAACTAACTCTGTAATCCTTACCAAAGGCCTGAACGCAATTACAACTTCAGTATATTTCCATGCCGGACTTCAGTTAAATTCTTAACATTGCAGTCAAATAGGGGAAAAAACCCCAAACCAAATCCAACCTACTAGTTGTTAGTAACCTCCGAATAACAAACTCACAGCTATTGCCCAGCCCAAACAGCTTAATCCATTTGTTTCTACTTACCTCCATTTGTCTCTTGGATATGTAAAGCAAAGGCTCATTCTGTCCTGCAGATTCGGTGCTGCTGCTCAGTATTATCTTGCCTGATCATAAAAAGGCTCCTGACCAAAAGAGGAAAGCAATACGTAAAACAAACACAGAAGCCCAAGAGGAAAGCTACACCCTAAAGACCAGCACTAATAGCAACTGCGAGACAGGGAAAGAGAGAACACTCCCAGTTACTAACTTTTTCCATTGATACATCTGTTACAAAACAATTTTGTTGCAGAATTCTCTTCCTCCTTGCAAGCAATGCTTTGCTGTATGTGTAGACCTCAGATAAACAACATGATGAGTGGTTGGTTTTTTTTTTTTTTGGACCAAGTAAACAAATTAGTGAAATAGAAACTAGAAGCTCAGCTGACTGCTTTAAAAGTACAGTGCTAGGCAGTGATTATCACAAGCTGCATTTGTCCATACTTCAGATTTTTTTTAATTCAAAAGTCTTCAATGGAAGCAGAGTCATATTTGAAATAACCACCTATGGGACTTTCTGGCCAGAAAGTCTTAGAGCAGCGGAGGTGAATGTTTAGATGATTAATAACTTAATTTTTTAAGAGCTTGATGGGCAGACAGGGAAAATATGCCAAACTGCCCTTGCCTCAGAGGGTTTTTTAGTGCCAAAAAAGAACTGCATTGAGGAGAGCTCATGATTTCACCTCTAAAGACTTTAAGGCTAGAGGGACGTGCAGAGGTGCAAAGTGGGATTTACTGCAGCAGCAGAAGCTGCTGGGCCCAGCTGTGTTTTCACACCCTTGCCTCGGTGGATTTAAGTTTCTCCAAGCTCCAGGGCTGTTCCTTGGTGTAGGTCATAGGGTAGCTATGTGTGTGAGCTCACAAAGGCTGTGTGGAAACTTTTGTCGCTGACATTTAATATGTGGCTTGGAACAAATAACAAACAATTTGGTTTGAATTAAAAAGTTTTGACAGTTACATTTTGCCAAATGTTAGTCAGAGAGGAAAACTGATGGATGTGTCATGTTTGAAAATTCCTAGGGTGTAGTAAACTCATTTGTTTTCAGAAAGTTAGGATCAGATTCTCCCCTTGCTTCAGAATAAATCTGGAACTACTTCAGGGAGGCTGACAGAAATTAAGGTTGTTCAATTCACCAGGGTAAACGAAATCTGCCTATAGCCCACAGCCAGAAAACGCTGTATCCAGTAGCAGAGGTGTGAAAGAACTGCTGCAGGCAGTAAGGCTGACAGTGCTCCTATTAAAGGTAATATTATTCCCCCCCACACCCCTTAACCCTCCCTGTGACATCTTGCTATTGCAGTTTTCCATCTCCACATGCTGAGGTGATATGCTGATGGGCTTTTTAAAAGTTACATAAGGAGACACACAGATCATGCGTAAAGGTATGTCAGCTCGTGGGAGAAAGGAGTCTTCTGGTTCCCACCTGGGATATTCAAAGAGACCTGAAGGCATTTGGTTCCCAAATCCCCTTGGCCCAATGGAGCAGGCGTGTCTGTATCCTTGGTGCTCCTTGAAAACTGCAGTCAGCATCTCCTCCAAGTCTTGTTTTCTGAAGGAGTTTTCCCATGTGTGCTCCTCTCAGCTAGTAGCAAACCAGCAAGACTTTCCATCCAGACTGCCAAACAATGGTAATTCCGTAAATGATGGCCTTGGGACGCAAGCCCAGGAGAGGCAGAAGTCTCCCCAGCCCTGACTTACCCATTTCCTTTAAGCTGAGAACTGCTCACTGGGCAGGAGTAACCCCCCCAGTCAGAAGGCAAGGTCAGATGCATGTCTCCCCTCCAATGCAGCAGGGCCCCATGCAAACCCTAGAGCAGAATCTGGGCAAGGTTTTAAGACTGAGATCTTAAAACACTGTACAAAGGGTGAGAACTTGTTTCAGAGGGACAGGACAATTGAGTTACACCGCTGAAGTCCTTGTGTATAAAACCAGACCTTTAAAGGAACACAGGACTGACCCCTTTTTTTAAAGAATCTTTTTGGATTATTCCTTTATGGGTGCTCCTTTTGGTCCGGCACAACATGGAGTTACATGGCAGGATGCTTNCCCCCCCCCCCCCCCCCTTATCATTTTCTCTCAGAAAAAGCATCCAGCAATGCTGCCTTTGTGGCTGGTTAAACGCTTGACACACCAACTCTGAATAACTGAGCCAGGTTAATGGTAGAACATCATTTACATGCCTCCCAATTACTTTTAATAAGCCTGGTTGGTACATGTGTTTGGAGTAATTGCCAGCTATGGATTTGTTTGGTTTTGTACTTTCTCACTGTTCACAGAGCTGGTCACCTTACGAAGGAAAATCAGTGCAGTAATTCCAGCACAATTATATTTAAGCTACTGGTTTGCAAAGGGCCTTTATGTAGCTTGAAGCAGAATATTTTCTTCCTCATTATTAATGCAGCATTGCCAGCAGCATATATAACTTTATCAGGATTACAAACCCTGCTATACATGCAAGCAAGGACACAGTTTATAATCAATCCAGAGGCTAGTTACTACCAAAAATAGTGAAATTGTCCTGTTCTCCCCTCTCTGTATCACTCTGTACATTAATTTTATTAATACTTGAGCATAATATATATTTAGGTGTTGTAATTAATGACAATTAATTATACAATTACACCTTATTCTGTACATATCCTCTTTTGCATTGCTGCTTGCCTGCATCCATGAGCTGGTTCAGGGAGTTAAATGGGCAGTAAAGTAACTCCACAGATAGAGTGAACTGTTTTCTGCCCATTTAACTCCCTGAACCAGGTCTCTAAGAAGGTAGATAGCGACAGTGCTGGCACAAGGCAGGTGGCAGGAATGGGTGGCTCAGGGCATTGTGTGTGAGGAAAGGAGGTGTGAGGAGCCAGGTTATCTCATGCGATTGTAAGACTGTCTGTGTTAGAATGGTTTAACCTGGAAGGTTTGGGGATTAACAGGTGCTGAAAATTGACAGCAATGGAAGTTTAACTATTCTTGCGTATTTGTAGCTAGTCTATGCGAGGCAAAGACTACATCTTTCACTAAAACCAGCCTGAACTCTTGCTAACTCCACACCATCTCAGACAAATCGTCGGAAGAAAGAGACAGGCCCTGCATATAGCTGATTGTCAGGGCAATGGATTTGCTCTCCTGGAAATGCCCTGACAGTGAGGGGTGCAAAACTTGGCTGCTTAAGAGAACGGTGCAGTGACTGCAGGTGGATGGGCACATTGCCATCAAGCCAAAAGAGAACTGGTTACTCCATTGCTGCATGAAGATGCCATCATTGCAATTTAACACCAAGGTGAACTAGAAGGATTTCTAGCTGGAGACTGACTCAGTAGTGTAGTTCTAGGGCACCCAACCACTGGCCCAGCTGGCTATTCCACACTGCGCCTAAACAGCAGGAGCTGTGGTGGAGAGCTGGTCACAGCTGGGAGGGTGCTCAGAAGGATAAGGGCACTGAACGTCCCTACTCTCCAGTCTGCACACGCTGCTAGTGTACTGGCAATATGGGTGTATTTTTATGGCTGTCAGTCTTACCGCAGGGCAGTTCAGTGGGGCTAAGGACAGCTCTAGGCCAGCACTGCTCCAGTCAGGCTTTAATTCTTCAAGACAAGGCCATTACTGATTTGCTGTGCTTGCCTCACTGACATGTTTTGCTGATCAACTTATTCACTGAGTGTGGCCCTTTGTGCACCAGGGAGCTGTTACGGTGGGAAACAGATTTCTCTGTGAAGCTTTAAATAAGATTTGTTTTCTCTTTTTTTGTTCATTTGGAAGCAGCTCTGTGCTGACATGTCAACATGTTTTTCTTCCATCTGTATGTGTTTATCCTTGAATTAGAGCATCTCAGAAGCTGGAGAAGGGGAAAATCATTTTAGCCCATCTAATCTATCCAGGTCAAATACAAGATGGGCCACTATTATATATTTTCCAGAGTTAATGTTCCAGTCAATGTATCACTTCCAATATTTTGCATAGAAGAATTTTTTAGCTCAGTGGATCTCTTTCTCTTCGAAGGAGGTTTGTGATGGCCTTTGTCTGGCTACTCTCCTGGTAACTAAAATGCCATTGTGCCACGCCCCTTCATCTGTGCAGTATCGACACTTTCCCTTTCAAAATCAGCTTTTAATAAATGTTGACCAAGCCCAGTCAAACTCTTTGTTCTACTGTTGTTGATGCTTCCTACTGACAGACCCTCTAATTACATCTTTTTCTTTGCCTTTTAATTGAAACGCAGCTATGCAGCTGAAAATGTTACAGTCTTGGCTGTTTAATATGACTCTGTGATCCCCATCCTTGCCTCCGTGGAGCATCAGTGGCTTGCAGACCACGGTTTGATGGCTATCTCTGTTCCCGTGCCCTGCTTCTGCCAGGCTGAAAGCATTAATTTAAGTACTTTCCTCTTTGAATGAGAGTCGGAAGGCTTTTCCACAATGGTGGCGTTTCATGGCTAAGTCTCATTATCACTGGTCCTGGTGGTGTGGGGAGATGTGCAGACATGGAGGCAGGATTTCCAGTTCTTAGCACAAGGCAATTCACCCTTAACAGACAGATATTCAAAAGAGCCCAACAGGGTGGAGTTGAGGATTTGCACAACTTTGGCCTTAAGTGATTTGCTCAGAGTCATCAGTGAACAAGCCTGTGACTGTCAGATCCAATCTGTTAACTTGAAGAGAGAGTAGATGCCTTGCACAGCGTTACACGCTTCAGTACTGTGGTCCAACATTATAGACTTCAGTGTTACAAACTCAGGTTTCTCCAGAGTTAAGGCTACAGGTTACGTGACAGCTGAGGAGGCACTTTCCAAGTCTGATTTCTGGATTTATGCCCTCAGACTTTGTCTGCTAGTCTTTCAGCTCTGAAAGTACTCTATGGGCTTGGGCCACAAGCAGTCTATAAGTTAATATACACTGTTTTATATAGCATAAATACATGTGAAGTGAGGTGATGTCCATTGCAATGAAGTACTAATTAACTCCATAGAACAGTGTGGAGCTGATTGTACTCGGCTTCGTTTGGGAACAGAGATCAATGCAAATTAAATTTGTTCTCACAATAGCAGCGGGATCCCTGGGAAAGCAGAGAGGAACTGGAAAAGGGCATTTTAGAAAAGACATTACAAAGTGATTTACAGAAGATTAAAGGATGACATAAAGTACTAGTAACCATGAAAAGCCTGGAGGCTACTCTAATATTTTGAAGCAGGAAAAATTTACTCTTGGGAAGCAAAAGAGGAAAATAAAGGAATCAGTCCGTACTTGGAGGGGGCTGGATTGTAAATTTGCTGCAATCAACAGTCATTTTTCCACAATGGGTCAAGCCCACGTAGCTGTGTTGTAACTGTTGCACAGGAATCTTTAACGATGCAGAAAATGGTGGAGGACATCTGTGCAGTTCCTTTCAAAGAGTCAGAATATATTCTCCTTTGCTTTACAGACAGGATTGGGAACGATGGATCTCACCTGTCCCTTGGGACTGCCGGGTAGCTACAGGGCTCGGGTCAGCAGGCCATAGTAAAGTTAATTAAGTGCAATAATGTGATGAGGGTGAAAAGGGAGTCAGTGAAGGGAGGGGTTGAAATTTTCCTTCCTATTCAGTAAAATATTAAAGCCTCTTCACATTGTCTTCCTTGCTGGCCTTTTTTATTTTTTCCCCTTCTTCTTCTTTTCCCTTTTTAATCCTTTTTTCAGAGAGACCCAGAACACCCTCCACTCCACATTTTCTTCAAGAAAATCCCACGCACACTTTAGTTTTGTGATGTTTGACTATACTATTGATCTTCCTGAGATAATCTGTTTGAAAAATCCATCTCCCAAGGACCATGTTGTCCAAGGCCACCATATCCCAGCCTTCTCGGGGCAGCTGTTTACAGCAGCACAGTGAGTCACGGGAGCGAGGTGCAATCTCGGCTGAGCAAGCGGGGATTCCTCAGATGGAGACAGGAGAACACGTTTCTCCACCCAAGAGTCAGGGGTTTGTTTATAATTGACCAAAGCCGCCACCGGGCAGGATGATTTTGGCTGCCTCGGCATCGTGCACTTGCTTCCCGTGGACCTGGTGGAGCTTCCCCACAGTTCGGGACCTCTGAAGGGTGCTGGGTCACAGCGCAAAGGGGGTCAATGCGGATGCCCCAGCTCACACCTCATGGACAGTGCTCCCAAAAATGGCTCTGTAAGCCCCAAAAAACAGTTTCTCAGCGCGCGCTGCTTCCTTTGAGAAGCCTGGAGTTTCCCAGGGGCTAGAAACCCTCCTTTTGGGCTGGCTCCGGTCATGACTCCCTCATGGCACTCCAACTCAGGCAGGGAAACGCCGACTTCGGTGGTGCCCCGGCCCGGCCGCTCCGGGGGCGGCTGCGNGCGCCGTCCCCATTGCAATGAGCGGCCTCCGCCGCCTTTCCCCAGCCCGGGCTTAGCCCAACGTTGCGAAGGCGAATTTCTTTGTTTTAGTGTCACTTCTCGTCACCGTGGCCCTCCCTGACCGCCCCGGGCTGCGGGGGCCCCTGGTTCCCCGCAGTCAGGCCCGCGGGATGGTGGCTGAGCCCCACCACCCCGAGCTGAAGATGGCCGCCGCCGCCAGGCCGGCCCTGCTCTGTGATGGGACGGGCCCAGCCGCACGGCGATGGCCCTCACGGGCACCGGGCTCCTTCCCCAGCAAGCCATGAGCGCAAACCGGCTTCGGTTCATCGTCGGTAACGGGTTAGCGAGGTAGGGGCCCAATTCCGTGCGTACCACCGGCGCCCTGCTGACGATACTCGGGACAAGTCGCTCAAAAGCGGCTGTACCAGTGCTGAAGGTTTTTGTGGACTTTCTAGATTATACTAAATACACTTTGAAAACAAAAAAATGCATTAATAGCGTGGCCAGCGATGCAGAAAGGATTATACTAGAAAAGGCTTTGAAAGAATCGTGGGAGAAAAAAAGATTCTCCACTTTCTTATCTTTTAGCTGACAGATTGGCCCTACGAAGGGAAAGCAGACATCAACTTGAGAACAACTGACCGGTGGGCATAACTGCACTTTTGAGGAAAAATGGATACTTTGGTGTGGTTGACAGAAAATCCCAAGTTAGATGTGTAGGGACACACAGATCACCCATATAAATGCAGCATCAAATTCACTTTCTTGCTTCCAACAGAAGATCGTACTTGTGTCGGGTGCTTTCAGAGGATAATACGCATTTCTTGATAGAAGTTGGGTTTTTCAGCACTTACAGATTTCTTGAAGGTCATCGTTCCTCCTGCATTTTATTCACAGTTAAAATTTGTATCTGGCTACTCTTATTGATAGGAACAGCTGAATCTTTTTTAGAGTCCCGCTTATTTGGCCTCATAGTAATTCATGGCAAATGCGTCACAAATTAATTATGTGTTCCGAGAAACAAGATTTCCTATCATCGCGTCTACTGGTTGTTGCCAATTAATTTCATTGGTGCACCTCTTGTTGATATAGTGTGAGACACAGTGAACCTTTACAGTCTCTTTTCCATTTATTTTTCATAAACATCTGTTAATGTCAGTTCTAATTCACTTCCTCCTTCCACTAAATTTTATTTGATCTGTATCCTCATGAATGCCTTTTGCATGTTAATAACTGTTCTTGCCTTTCCTTGAAGCTTCTCCATTCCTATTTTATGATTTGTCAAAAGGGAGTCTAGTTGAGACAGCAGTATTAAAAACATGGAGGTGAAAAGTGGGAAGGGCTGATGTAACGCTGAATCCAGGTGGGAATGCTGCACAGGATCGGGGAGGTTGCATTACCTCTGCCATAAGAGTGGCAAGCCCGTATCTCGGTGCAGTTGGTGTTGAGTCCTACTGACAGTAGCTCCAAAGGCATGTTGAAAATTTGGAGTGAAGAGCTGTTAAAACATTGAACACCTTGGAAAACGTTACCTGCAGGGATAACTTTCAGAACAGCTTTACAAATTTAAGGAAGATTTGATCAGAGTCTTAAGCACCCTACAGAAAGAATACAAATTTGATAATAAAGCAATCTTCAGTCTGCTAAAATAAATGTAAACAGATAGCTGAGGGTAGTCAAATGTAGATTTACAATAACTTGCAAAATCCTAACAGGATAATTTGCTGTCAGAACAACTCTCTGGAGGCTTTGGCGGCCATCCATCCATCCTTTGGAGTTTAAATGTGATCTACCTAAAAATCCTATAATTTAACACGGTGGTTCTACGTTTCCTGAGCGTCTCTGGTAACAGAAGGAACCAGAACCAGAACTCTAAAAATACAGTTTATTTCTATAAGACCAGCAAAGGCAGCCAAGCAAACGCTTCAGGTAATAGGTGCAAAAAAGGAACAGTCTGTCTCACGGAAATAATATTTAGAACAGCTGAGATTAAAAAAGTGACACTGGCCCAGAGGCTATTCCAAGATATTGGATGATTCTTCATGCAGCCAAATTCCCTGGGAGGTTGTGAGCAATGTCGAGTGGACATAAGGTGCAATCTCATTTCCTCTGGATAAAAAAACACACTTAATCTCACACACTGTGGGATTACAGGTGTGCATACTGGAAATGAAAGGGGAAGGTATTATTTCCAAACCCAGTCAGTACTTCACTAAAATTCCCTATGATGATACAAACTCACCCTGGGATTTTATGCCCAAATGTGGATAACTGAACTAGGATCCTTGCTGATTCCCTTCCAACGCTATATATCTGTTCACCGTACCTAACTTGGCCTGAGGCAAAATGTCTCAGCCTTTCTCATGGGCAATGCCCGGGACTGTGGGGGATGTACTGCTTCTCAGCACAGCCTCCCCAGGGCTGCTAACAAATTGGGCAATCCTGGGAATTTCTGCTGTGGTCTCATCTGTTCATGGTATTTTCATTCTATTTGGTAACATGGGAAGGAAACACCAGTGGTGTAAGAGCAGGAGGGAAGCAATATTGGATGATGTCTGTTATTCCAGATTACACCAATGCCAGACCAGAGTGTGAGCTCTGGTAATGAGCTCATGTGGGGGGTGCTGCTGAGGTGAAAAGTAAACCCAATATCCTGGTGGCTTGTACTCACCTCTTTTATGCACCACTGGCTTGGATAATGCCTACCCAGGTAACTTTTACACCTTGTCTTGCAAACTTTTGATCAGTGTTGCTGTGCAAAGGTCCCTCCTTGCAATTTCCACCCTAGAAGGGCTGCATTTTAATAGGGAGGAAACTGAAACCCGTAACCCAAGCTGTGTGTGATGTGAATGAGTAAACTATGGGAAAACATGAGACACAGTAAACAAACTTGATATTTACCTGCCCAGTCAAACAGGACAGAGTTTAAGATTTTTTTCTTGTTACTAGCATAGAAAAACCTGACCAGACCTGACCTAAATCCCTTTGAAATGACTATATGTTATTGCCCAATTCCTTTAGGTTTCTCAGCTTAGGTGCAACTGGGTAGGTGGCTGCTGCCAGTGTAACAGTTTGGAAAGGAAATGAAAGACCCATTAATCCCTTGAAAAGTCCACGTGTGTTTTGCCTTGGGGCTCTACACTCAGCATGACCTCAGTTTGCATCCTTTACTCACACAGAAATGCTCTTGTCTTTAGCCCTGTTGCCAGGAGTTCATTTCTCTGCTGGGCTCTGCTGTCAGCCTCCCGGTAGCCCTTGCCAATAGCACTTTCATTGAATGTGCCTTCTGTTGGCACCCTGTCTTGGGAAATGAAGATCTGCAGCATACCAAGGGCTAGTCACATCTTCTGCAATGGATTTTTTTTTTTGGTAGCTTCTTCCTGTTTTTTTCCTTAGTGTTATCTGTCTCCTAACTTCTTATTATTTCAAAGCTGATTGTTTCTAACCTCCCCCCTTGAATCTGACACTCCCTTTGTGTTTTTCTACCATGCAGTATTGTTATTCTGAATGTTTAAAGATTTGGGGTTCTGCTTTCGATTTCACTTTGCTGTCCCATTGCATCTTTCATCCTCTGGCATTTAGTTTTGAGGTATAGTTTCCTGTGAACCTGCTGCCTCTAAGCCTTGTTCTCACTGATTCTGCTCGTTTGCTCCAGGGAAGTGCTTTCCATGTAAAGCCTCCATCTGTGGACTAGAATATTGGTGCAATGCACATATGTGAGAGGTAAGGCATGGAGGGCAGCCACAGGGCTAATGTGAATAGGGCACATTAATACAGTTTGTGCTTCCGAGTTTTTGCAGCCTTGGTCACTGGGGAATGTCAGTTTCAGTGGCTTATGTTGGATAACTTCCAGAATTGTCCTTTTGTGGGACTGAAAATGGCACTGAGAGGTTTCCGCATAGCTCATGCAAATGCCATAAACATTTTAATACAACTAATGCATTGAGAGGATATAGCTACCGTATGGTATGTCCGAGACATGGGCACTTATCCAAAATAGTAATTCTCTTAGTGCACTTATTTCTTTGGTGTGATGATGATGAGGGATTTCCTTTAACATCTGTAGAGGACACCTGGGCCTGCAATGTTCTTTTTAGAAAGGTTATTTCAACAATAGATAGATATTTTCTTGTCATTATACACAGTACAGTATCTGTTTCCAGAGTCATTGCTTTAGTAGAGAGCCATTTTATTGAAGTATTATTCATTGATAATGGTCATATTCTTGCCATGTATTGCCAAATAAATATAACAATAAGTGAGCAAATATTACTGCATGTGCACATGTCTGAGAACCTACAGTCACTGAAGGTTATCAGTGCAGACAAACTGTAAAATAGCCAGACAAGGGCTTAATCCTGCGAAGTGCTTCACTTGCTGCAAGGGGTCTGTGTCCACGGGGGTCCCAGGAGACGTATTTGTCAGTGGTGGGCTGCCAGCCTCTTTCACAGACACAGGGCTCAGACCTGGCAGGAAGCAGGCCCAAAGACGGACAGCACATGTAATACGTCCCACATAAAAGTAGCCACCTCTTTGAATTTCAGACATATGGTCATGAATGGCCACCCCCCCTACAGCTATCTGAAACCTCTCTGTGCCTTTCTCTTGTCCCAGGTGTGTGCACGACCCATTCCGGTAGCATCTAGGGATTCTGTTATGTTGATGTCACGTTGTTAATGTTTCCATGAGAAATGCACCAGACAAAAGCTTGGTTCACCTATTTTTATTTATATATTTATCTATAACATATAGATCTGGTTTTCTTGTACTTGGATAAAATCACATAAACCACTACTTAGGATCAGGGTTTCTCTCAAGAGGCTGTTTCACATTGTGGCCAGTGGAGCCCAGGCTCAGCTGTGTGTTGCTGCTTGTCAAGCACCAAAAACCCTTGGGATCGCTGACTGTATGAGTTCAGGGTCTCCCAGCCGTGGTTCATACCTTTGCTGCATAATGAATTACAAAACGCAGGCTCCAGGCCACTGGGTCTTTCCTTCTCCCTTAGGTGCTGTAAATATATTTTGCCCCAAGTCACGGTGCTGTCTGCAGAAGTTGCAGGCGTGTTCTGTAAATTGCTGCCCTTGCAGTTAGGAGATGTGTAAAATACAACTTTTGTTTGTGTGTCAGAGCAGTCCTGAACATTGTTATAGGCAGTTATAATTTCCAATCTGTTGAATTCACATTGTACTGTAAAACACTTCGCCAAAAAGGTAGCACTTCTTTGGTTTGTCTTCTACGAACGGGCCATTTAGGATGAAATGCTGCATGAACCCTCGCGTGGCAATGCTGTAAGTTGGCAACAAAGTATATTCCCCAAAGTACCCTACCATGCCTCAGATAGATGCATACCTCAGTAGATTGATGTGGTCTTTCTGCTCTCACTGCCACATGAAGATCTGGTGTGTGGAGGTCACAGTTACTACCAGGCAAGAGATTCCCCATCATATGAAGGTGAACCAGCCCTGGAGAAATGTCGTTTTCTTTAATGTCCTTGGCCAGTAACCAGATGAGCAAACTTTATATTCACAAAACATTGCTCCTGACTTCGGAGCTTTTCTGACAAATTTCTGCCTCACTTGTTTGGTGATAAACTGGGCAAAGGCTCACTTGGCATGCTAGAGAACATTTTCTCCATTGGAGGCAGGAGGAGCTTGTATATTAATTATTAAGGCAAGAGAAAGATATATACCCCTCTCAGCTACCCCAGCCTGGCTGGTAAATAACAGTGCAATGCAAAAATCCTGAGGTGCAGAGGAGTTTGTGCCTAAAAGAGAGAACAGAGGGCTTCTGTTGCTCACTGGTGTCCATATGCCCCGCAAGTGTGAAGCCTCACCTAGCCTCTCAGTGAGCCTTTCATTTGCCACTGCAATCAGAAGACCTTCATGTTGGATGGATACACTTCTACCTATGTGCACCTATTTAGTCAGCTGTCTTAGCTCTATGGTTGCAGGGAGCCTTCCTGCTATTAACACAATGCACAAATAAAGATTTGCAATTAGATGCAAATTCTATGCTTTGAAACAAGTCTGACTGTATTCCCTAGGTCAAGATTCTCCCCTACTCACTCCTGCCTTGGATTTGAGCTGTGTTTAAGCAGGGTCATCAAGCTCTTGGAGGTGAGTGTGTTTTGCTGCCCTTGCCAAGGTTGGTTGCTGGCATTATTGATAGTGAGGTTGAAGCAGGTTCTAGAGTGCTCTGCTGAGTCCAGTCCTGGGGCTGTCCAGATCAATTGTGAAAGACAGATCCTGCCCAAACAAGGCAGGATCACACATGGGCATTGATCAGATTATGGATCTTGTAGGAAATTATTGATGGATACAAGAGCTTATACTTCTTGAACAGTATTTTCTCTCTTCTTTATTAAGTGTCTCCCAAGTGAAGAGAAACATATCATTAATTCCAAAAAAGGGAAAGCTGGAAAGATCAAAGTCTTTCAAATGGCAACACTTTTTTTTTTTTTCCTCCAAGAAACTAGTAAAAACAACATTGGAAAATGTTATTAGGCTTCCACCTTAGGAAAAAAAATGAAATTACTTTGGCAATTACTTATTTCCAAAGAATTAGAAGGTAAGAAAATATAGTCTGTTCCATTTTCTAATTTAAAGCAATTAGAAAGGCCCAATTTTGCAAAATTCTGAACTCTGGGAAGGACTTTGGTATCGAGGGTCCCTCTGGGATTTACACGTTCTTCCTAGTTTCCTTTGCAAAATTGCAAGTTTTGTATTCATAGCTTACCTCTTCTACTGCTCTCCTAAAATCTGCTGTGCTGGTGATTTTGAGGTGTTCCCATTGGCTTTCTATGTTGGCACAGACCCTCATGAGGAATCGGTGAACTACACTGATTTGAGCTCTTCTTCCTTGCCCAGCTTTCTGCGGACTGAAGAAGAGGAAGGAAAAACAGGAGCCTTACAACAGCTCCCTATCACTGCTGTGTAATCCCATTTGAAGTCTTTGGTGGCTCTAGGGAA
Organism: Fregata magnificens; assembly: GCA_013389945.1. Taxonomy (NCBI): domain Eukaryota; kingdom Metazoa; phylum Chordata; class Aves; order Suliformes; family Fregatidae; genus Fregata; species Fregata magnificens. The sequence continues at coordinate 244,376 of WAAD01015778.1, forward strand.
GTGGCAGGAGCTCTGCTTGGCACCATTAACCTTGACCGTCAGGGTGAGCCTGCAGGAAGAAGAGGCTCTCTGACTTATTGCTTTGACCCTGTAACATGCCAGGTTAGTACTAGTTTAATTCCAGTAAATTCAATACGGTTACACTAGGGATCAATTTGTTCTGAAGTTTTTTTGGTGTGTTCATACATAGAAGTGTCAAGTATTATTAGCAACAGAAGTTTATCTTGCGAGATAGTATTAAGAACCTGATAGAAGTGTGATTTTGTTTCATACCGGCAGAGAATATAGGAAATGCTGTTTGACTCCCTTCACAGCATGGATTAGCAAAATTAGACTTGTCTCCTTTGCACTAACAAGCCCCAGAACAGAATGTGAGCCATTAAATGAAGGAAACTCCTTTCAGCCACACAAACATGCAGAAAGCTGTGGGAAAATAAATCACCTAGGCGTCCAGGAGGATAGATTATTACAGAGTTCATATCTGTAGGGCATCTACTCTGCAGGATTTCTTGTGCACAGTGACATGGCTTTATGGTTTTATTTACATTTTCTGAAGAGTTCACATGACTTGTTGCTATGGGGAATGCTACAGTTGTCTGGGATACCCTTTTATATTTACATCACACACACAATTCTGCCTATATACTGTCTTGATGCTGCTTGACAAATCAGTAAGTAACTATGATGGGCGTGTTAATTTAACAGTTTGAGTCAGGTTTTAATCTAGTAAGAGTATTGTTGGATCTTTATTTTATTTTACCATTTGTTTATTTTTTCTTTCTTTGAATTTTTCATGAGTAATGCCTTTGGAACCCAGACAAATCCGGAAGCTTGTAAATCCTGTTCTCTGAGGCTGCCCATAACACTGCTTGCCCTAGGCAAGATTTGCAGAGAAGCTCATTTCTATATAGGCACCCAAATAAGTGACCAGAATTTAACTCGACCTTCAGGGAGCCTGGGTGCCAGTTGTCCCCTACTCAGGTGGTTGAGCATTTCTGGTAACGTAGCCCTGGATAGGCATAGTGAACACCTGAAATTTTTCCTGAAATCTTTTGAAAATCTGCCCTCAAGGCTAAACCCTGAACTTTTCATCTAGTGGGTCTTGAATCTGGCCCAAACTAGTTTCACTTACAAATAAAACTCAACTTTGAGTAGAAGTTAGGTGAGGACAATAAGCATGAGTTAAAATAAATAGATATTTTGAAGTCTGCTGTTTCAAAGCATGTCTCTGTGGAAGTTCGGTTCACAGACTTGGTTCACATAGTGAGGAGTAAACAGTAATGTTTCAAAGTATTCCTGGAAACTTCCTCCCACGGCTGTCCCCTTAAGCACATACCACCCTCTGCTTCATTTTACAGAGGATTGTGCTAGGGAAGGCTTGGATTCAGAGTTCGCACCTCAGGCAGCAAGGCCTCAGGGTGTAATGAGAAAATTGCCATTTTTTCCTCAATAAATTCTTTCGAGCTGGAAAGAAGTGTCCCTTCCATGACATTTTCCCCTCTTCACTGCCTCTTTTCTTCTTTTTTTTCCCCCTTTAAACTTTTCAAGATACCTGGCTTCCAAATGTCAGAAAGGAGCCTGACACTACAAAGTTTTAGAGCCTCATAAAATCCTCAGAGAACTGGTTGAACACCACAAAAACATTGCTTACATCCAAATGATATTATTTCAGTTCTGAATGACTGTGCGTTTTGACCACATTCATGTTCTTCATTATTTACTAATCTCAGATGTTCACACTAGACTAGTTTTGCTCACATGCATGTTTAACGAATGACTGTCTTTCAGAGGAATTGAATAATTAGACGTTTGTTCCCAGAGAGAGTATTAACTGCTTGCCATGTATTATCTGTTATTTCATTAATTATTTATCACTTGTAATCCTTATTTAGGAAGTTCTAGTTATCCAGTCATCCAAGAATGGTATTGTGCAACTTGTGCCATAATTTCGTAATCGTATGAAGTCATGAAAAGCTGTCACTACTTCTGGAAGTTGGTGCTGCTGCCTGCCTGTTCTTGTCCCTCATCCTACATGGTCCCTTCTTCCATCACAAGAACTCACTTGCTCTTTCAGAGAAGGAGGCCAAGAAACTGATAACTAGGTTAAAACAAAGGAAAATCTTGGCCAGCAAATGCTTGTGTTGGTACACAAAGGAGCTGGCAGCACAGGGAGTGCGCATGAGTTCCTGGAAGATAGCTTGACTTTGTGTTCTGGTGGCCTTCGTAAACTGGCTTAAACTGATTGAGAAACGACATTGTAAAATGAGTATTACCCATTCCTGAGGAGGAGCTGGTGTGTAGCCAAAGCAACAAGTTTGTGAATGCCCTAGATGGCAAACATGTTTTAACTTCTAGATGTGGATGCTTTCTCTTGCAAGGGTGAAGGGATCCCCTAGGTGCCCATGGCAGGCCTGTGGCACCAGTAGTCCCCACCATGGCACCATCTGCTAAATTTTCAGGTGGGATTGGGAGGGTGGCCTCATATAAAGACACGGGCCAGTGGTTCTCTGTCCCCACCTGAAAAGTTGGCGTAGTTTTATCAACAGAAAAAAAGATGTAAATTAATCAGATAAAGCTTACCGTTCAGTCCAAGTTGGGACATTCCTGCCCACAAAATGGCTTTTTCCTGCCCCACTCCTGTGTTCCCAGTGCTGTCACCCGCTGCATTTCCTTGTACATTCATAACCCGGTCTAATCACACAGCCAAGCGTACGCCACTGCAGAGAGCGGAACACCACTGGTTTTTAAAATGCAAGTTATTCAATAAAGAGCAGCATGGTAGGGCATAGATACAAACCCAGCACACTTTGTGGCTCTTGCAAACTATAACAAAGCACAACGTCCAATTCATCACCCTTTCTACATATATTTATAAAGGCTTGATGGCAATTTCCCCCAGCTTGGCCCACAGGACTTCAGCCAGTGCCCTCTGCTCCTCACTCAAGAGCCAAGTGCTTATTAAAGGAGAAAGAGGGTAGGTAATGAATAACAACAACAGGGTTAATTCTTTTCATTTCTGGGTCAGGAATAGGCTGAAACACAATCAGAGATGTAAAAAAAAAATTAGAAACAGCGTGGTGGTTAGAGGGAAAACAAAGCAAGCCCAGCATAGTGCCAATTACTAAACAGCCTAAAGAGGAAGAATTTTGGTGGCAATGACTGCTGATCAGCCAAGGTGCTCTTGAAACAGATAGCTGCATCCTTGCATTTCATATGACAGTAAGAATGAAGATCAACCCTTGACCTGTGTATTTGCCCCATGCAGCGTGTTTCCTTCAGCTCCCAATGAAACAGGGCCCCAGTCTGGCTCCTTTTGCAGGCACAGCTCAGCTGCTAGAAGAGCTGGGCTCCCCTTCTTGGCATGCCTTGTCCTCTCACTCTCCCTTTTGCTTTTCTTATTGTCTTATGGATTGTTGACTTCTGGTTACTTATCTACTTCTCCCCCCGCCCAGTCCTGCCCTGGAGAACGCACACAATGAGTCTGGTCTTCTATTTCTCTTAACTCTGGGATTAAGAAACAAAGCAGCACATCTCAACAATGAACATTGTTTTTTGACCTTGAGCAGTTTGTTTGTGAGTTTGATTTTGCTGTCTCCTCCTCCAGTGTCTCCAGTAATCTCAAGCCTCTTGAGCCCCTCTCATCCCCTCTCCAAGGTCTGTTCCTGCTTTGTGTTCCCAGAACTGCTTATCATGCAGGTAAGGGGAAGCATCAGTTTACTAGAAAGGGAATTATATGTTTAAACATCACCAGTCTGACACCTATTGATTTTTATTTTAGGAGGTAACATGTAAAACACATAAATAAAATCCAGGCTTTGGTGGCTTCCTTCTAGGTCAGGTTGCAGCCATTCCACCACTGATATCTGATCATAGCAACATTCACAGACTGTGGAACCCACCTCCCCACACTGACCCAACTGCCTGTGGAGATTTAATTCCTGCTGGGTGATTTGCATCACAGCCTTGTGTATGTGCGTGTTTTTAACTCCAGAGTGGTACAATGACACACCTCCAGCCCTCTATACTGCTTTGTGTCTGAATCGGACCCTTTCCCTCTGTGGTGTCTTCTGCCTTGGATGGCTTTACAGACAACATACCATGTCACTGCTTAAGCCTTCTTTGAATCTACATGCTGAGAATGACTCTGTGCTCCAGGCACACCTACCATATTCAGCTAGTTGTCCTGTACCATGGCCATTTATCAGCCTGAATGTGTGCTAAGGCTTGGGGATGGGAAATCTCAGCACCCAGGTATGGAGACACCTTGGGACTGCTGGGAGGCTCACACAGTGCTGTAGAGCGAGACCAAAAGTGGGTTCAAAGAAGAGCTGTATGTACTGCTTCAGATGCATGGCTCCCTTAAGAAAAGAAGCTGCAGTTTAAGGCCCAACAGCTGGAGGTGCCTCACAGCTGCAAGGCTGAAGATCCGTTGACTTCCCCTGCAAAGTCTTTAGGATTAACCCAAAGCACCTGCAGCCCCACTGTGGTGGGTAAGAGAGAGTTTTGCATTGTCTTTCAGTTCAGTTTGCCCCTGTAGCACAGGGGCAGTGTTATCTTTAGCTGCCCAATGAGATCTGCAAGGGAATGATGATTTACGGCTCTGAAGAGGGTCTTCATGGGCATGTGGTGGGTGCTAAGGAGAATGTGTTAGTCAGGGGGATTGTCCTTGTGGGATCAGATTCCTTTTGCTGACCTCTTCTGCCTCTGAGGACAGTTGAGCTGCCAGCAGTGCTGCAGAGGGGGTAAGTATCTGTGTATTTGCCTCTGCTGTGAGTGACTGCAGTCTGTGCTCAGTGGATGCTGTGTTTGTCTAGTCCCCCGGTGCAGAATGGTCTCAGCTTGAGCTAGGTGAGCCCCTTCCTGACTTCTGCTTGCTGGCTGCCATGTACTTCCATCCCTGTAGTTGGTGTATAAGCTACTCTGGGGAAAAAAAGCTCCTTTCTGCGGAAGCCTGTTGTATCCTTTATTGCTCTAACTCTGCACCCTGTGTTTTAATACCAAGTTGGTTGTGGCCCCTACCATTTCACTTGCTGTTTGTGCTCAGCTCCTGACTGCGCAAAAAACCTTAATGCTGACCTGTATTTATTGACAATTGAGCTTTTCATGGTTTTGTAAAAAAAGTACATGCTGCTTCTGATCATGAAGGGAATTAATGCAGAAAATCAGCACAAGCTGTCTACCTTTTGAAATCTTAAGCATGAGGCTTTCTTTTCATTTAATGTCTTATTGGAAGTTGCTATTTTTAAAAATCATAGAAAAGCTTTTTGTAGTGCAGCATACATCTTGGAAGGGCTTTTTAAGTATCAGTGTAATTCTTAGAGGACCTTTTTTAACAGAAAAACTTTTACCAATGCTCTTAAATTTACTGTGAGCTGTGCTGAAGTAATACAGAAGATCAAAGTGACTTACTGCCTTCCAGTCAGCAGAAGTTCACAGGTCTTGCCTGTGACCACACCTGTTTGTTACAGATTGGTCTGGCTTCACATGGGGGAAAGAGTGAACAGAAATAGCTGACTTATACTGAAAAAGAAAGAAAAACCATTGTTGTTGGATATGAGGAGCTACCATATGTTGTTAAAGGCAATCACTGTGCAAACAAAACCATCACCACCAAATGTCTTGAGCTGATTGCAAGACAGCTTCAAAGGTCCAGAGAACTTTGTACTCGGTGTGTAAAATGAAACTTTTAGGCACTTGGCTGACTGTAACTTAGCTAGCTAATTCTGTGGGTAGTTCTTGAAACTGGCAGGGGTTGTCCATTTTGCTCTTGTAAGCTGTCTGGGGCCTGAACGGGAGCAATGCATCTCTTAATGGATTCTCTTACCCTCAGTAACGTGTTCTTAGGTATTTTTATTTCTTGGCTATTCCTAAGAGGCGATCCAGTCAACATGGTGTAAAGCAGTTGTTTTCTGCTCTCATTCTGAGAGTGAGGCTGTATTTTAGTAATTCACCAGTAAGAGGCCATGGGGGTTTCCTGGAGAAATCTAGGTGATGACAAGTAAAGCCTACTTTCAAGCTGAGTCTTTTTGGAACGTGCTTTTGAAACCTTGAAAAGTTGTCCTGGAAAAAATCCCACTCGTACTTAGGAAGTATTTTAATCAGTATTTTAGTTAAGTGTTCAGACAAAGGAAAACAAAGGAAATCGATATCATTAAAGAAAACTATGATCATATTGTATATTGCTATGTGAATGCTTTCAGCAGAGGATATATAGCTCAGAATGTGTTCAGATCTTAAAATACTATTATTTTGAAAAGTGGAAATGAGAGAAAATATCTGATGCTGTGTGAAGTGTTGCCAATCTATATGAGCCTTAAGTTTTCTAGTCCTTGGGACGTGAATCAAAATGTAAGATGCTGCATGGGGTTGTTGTGAGACTCTTGGGACAACTCATGAAGGCTGTGGCATGGCCAGATCCTTATTCTAAGTTATCAGCTGACCCAGATCCATCTCAGCCTAGAGGGCTCCGTGCTGCCCCAGTGCCTTGCTCCCGGGACCTTTCCTGAGAGCAGGCAGCTCTTGGTAGTCCTCATCTTACTTTCCACTTCTCTCTTAGTTATCCAGCGGATTTATCAGGTGTGCAGCACTTCTTACTCTAGAGGTCAGTGTAATGTTAAGAATGGAAATGATGCATATCCAATTCTTTTTCCCTGATGAGATGTTCCAGGGTGAACTCTAAATTATACTCCTTCCCATATAAGGTGGAAGAGAAATTTCATACTGGGGAAATGTACTTGTAAAAGCACAACAGCCAATATGGGAAGCTCAGAGGGCGTTAAAGAAAACAATCATTGAGCCTCTTTGTTGAATGGAAGTTATGAATGCACTAGTAGTAATTTTCTGAAGCCATAGACAATAACATAATGTGAGTGGGTGATGGAAGAAATTACATAGGGTGAAATTTAGAGAGCTGACAGCAGCCTATGCATCACTTAAGACCTATTTCTGAGGGCTTAATTGCAGCTTAAATAGCACACAGGCCTTGTGCTCATCTTCTGTGTAGAAACAAATTCCATCTAGAATGAGCACCATGAGCAGAACATGGAAAATGTAATCTGATCAGCTGTAAAACTCCTGCTTTGGGGAAGGGCTGTTCTGAACTGAGAACAGATGTGGGCAAAGTAGATTTATGTTGTAGCACGCACACTATAAAGGTCTAATGCTGTGTTTCGCCATAGGATGCACTGATGTTAGTCCAAAGAGATGCCATGAGAATATCAATCTTTAAACAAATGGGAAAACTGAGTAATGAGCACACCCCAGGCATTGTGGTAATCTACTCCATTTGTGTGCTGTGTGGCTGATAACACTAAAAGCAATCCCACTTACAAGTGCTTTGGAGGCATTTATTTTACTTTTGGGCTGGCTTTCTGCAAATATTCGGAATTAGTGGGATGAATGCTTACAAAAGTAAATTTTCAGCTTTGTTGTGTGACTATATAAGAGAAATCAGAACTGGACGGTCACATGTGTCTTTGCTACAAAATGGTTGCATGCTGGTTCAGTAAGAAAAGAAAGAGCTCTCTACAGCCTCTCTGAGAGAGATCAAGCTAGCAAGCCACTTTGCATAGTGAATATTGAACGCTTAATTTTTCCACCAATTCTCAGAATGTTTTAAAAAAGTATGGTGGGCAGATTTAAAGCTGAGCCCATTGAACTCTTCCTTATCTTTACATGCTTGGATTTCTTGTAATATTTAACTTTTTCTTTGCGTTTCCTGGACTTAGGATTCTTAGTTCTGAGATAATCAATATTCCCTTGTAATGTATTTTGACATACGTTCCCAATAAGCGTTTTCAACTTGAAGTCCTAACAAATGTTGTTTTTGTCAGAACAGAAAAGGTAAATGGATGTAGTCTCCTGCTAGCCACTTTGAAAGCAGAAGTAGAGATGAAAAATTAGGACTACGCTAACAGCACTTCTCAAAACACAAAGCTTGATGGATTTAACTGTTTTCTTTTTAATTGAGAAGCAACCTGCAAATCATTGCTGTTGTCTGGAAAGAGATCTGTTATTCAGATGTCTGCTAAATGGTTTGCATGAATTCTATTCCGGTTCTGGGTTTGTTCACAAACCATTCACAAATTGTCTACTTTTATTATTCACAGTGTGTGATTGGGCATGTGGTATATTTTCTGCTCTCTGGTTTAATGACTGAAACATTTTGACAGGGAATAGCAAATGGTGAATGACAACTAGAAAACAACATGCAACTTGGGGCATTTGCAAACACTTTCAAGAATATTAACAATCAGAAGAACACTGCTGAAGCCTGGGTAGTCTGACCTCTATGAACGATAATGATTCACATCTCGACCATTTAGTTACGGATGTATTTGAGTCAGTTTGTCATTTGTCCGGCTCTGTTAAGTTTGCAAGCAAAATCATTGTCTGTGAATGATGCGTCTTTCAGTCAGTTCAAGCCTTGAATTACTTGTAAATAAAGTCTAATTCTGAAACTTGGCCACAGGGGAGCAAGTTCTCTGATTTCCATATCAGAATGATGAACTAAAATAACGTACTTCTGTCCTCTAGGACTGTTGACACAGAGGCAGGTACCGTATTCTTGTTCAAAGAGTTATAAATGCGGTGCTAAAGTCAGTTTGCCTGTGCATTAGCGTTAGAAAAGCTGCATTTCTGAGATATAACTAAGTTACGGTCAAGTAAAGATATCCTGATGCTTTTATTTGAGTATAAGAATTAGCCTAGTTTTATTTGATAAACCTCAATCTCTGTTTCCATGCAAAACCCATTGAGTTTCTTCACTTCAGCTTGGCAGTAGAAAAGCAACCCTATTCCAGTTCAGAAGGTTTTGAAATGGTGGATGGTGTGATTCTCACACAGAATACATGCAGCTTTTTTTTGCTGCAGCCTGGGGTTCTTGAGCTGTATGAATGATTAAGATTTCATAACACTGCAGGCAAAATTCTTTCCCTTGATCCATGCTGTAGATACAGTTTGCATTTTCTGCACACATGGTACTTTCATTTCCATCAATGGGAATTCCACATGCCGAATAAGGAAGAAATATTTGCATTCTGGATAAGTGCCTTATTTGGGCACTTTATTAATACTTACTCACTTGGGCAAAGCTCCTACTGACTTTGATCTTGTTGGCGAGCTGCCTGCTGGATTTGAATCCCTGGTTTGAAGAGTTGGTAAATGGCATTTTAATGGCAAGGGTCAGCAATGATTGCCGTACAACTTTTCTTGCTTTCCCCACCACAAAGCTATCATCTGAAGTAAGGCATTGCAGTTCTTTTTGGAAGATTAATAGTTCTCTGCTAGTAACAGATTTTCCACTAGCCAGAAAGCAGTACACCCACTGATGAGTTTATCATTTGAACTTTGAATCCAGTTGGGAAGTTGAGACGTAAACTCTCCCGTGATGGTGATTTGTGGTATATTTCCAGTTTTCAGGGTCAGGTTATTAACCAGAGTAACAGTGATATAAGCACATGTCATAGAGAACATGAATCAGAGGAAGCGTCTGACAAAGACCTCACTGTGCAGGCAGCTTTCCTAGGAGGCTGTGAAAGTCTGACACGTGTCATGAAGCTCCAGGTGTCAGGTTTGAAAATACCACAAGTATTAACAACTTGCGTATGTGTATATAAAACTTTTCTTGGCAGCATTTTTGGTACTCAGAAGATTTTATGCTGTGGCCTGTCTAAAGAAGGATTTTCATTTTGCTCTAAGATATGCAGTTCCTAGAGTTTTTCTTTGCTTTTCCCTATCAGTTTGAGGGAGAAAAATAGTGACAAGAAACCAACCCAACCACCTGTATTAGATGGCTTGTAATTTTTTACATAGGAGGAGTGTTTCTCGCTTTGTATTTGGTAACAGTGCTCTGGGTTCCTGTTAAAGTTAAGATATTGAAAGAGCATAATTGTCTGCAAATTTCTAATGCTTGTCCTGTCACCCTGAAAGTACTGTAATGTAAAACATTCTGGGAGAAAACCTGTGGTGTAAAAGATAAATATTATTTGAGCTGTGCTAACACTGGAAATCATTATCCATAGAAAATTCTGATATTCTGACAAGTTTCTGTCCTGAGCTGGAATAAATATTGAAAATATTTATGAACAGGGAGTTCTAAAGGGCAACATAGTATAGAAATATTTAACCTTTTGTTTAGAACCAGTATAATGTTATATGCCTTGGGAACATGTTATGGAAAGTGTAGTTCAGGTGTCTCTTGCCTCTATTCAACTGCAGGAGTTCGATAGCTTTGCAGCGTGGTGTATCCCATGCTACACTCTGTTTTATGGCTTCCACAAAATACTAAACACGGAGAAGAAACCAGAAAATACTTCTGTGGCAAATTCCAATCTGATAAAATCTGCTTTTGTTGGGGTTTTTTCCTCATTGCAAATCTCTTTGAGAAAAAAACTCCCAATCAGATCTAATAATAATATGGAATTCAACCTCTTAATTGTACTTAGAAAGAGAACTTGCCATACCATAACTCTATGTGTGCTGTAATGATCTGTTCAGATTTACTGTGTTAGAGAGAAAAAAAGTCTGTCCTTTAACTGTATTCAAAATAATGCTGCATCCCACTTCTGTAGTGACTCCTACTCAAGTTGATGTAGACTGCAGATTCGAGGGTGATTCATATGCAGTGAAGTTACACAAGTTTTGTGGTTTAGGTGAATAGCATGTGAGACTTAGTAGTACTTGGGCAGTACTTTGGTAGTACTTCAGAGAAGAAACATTTCTCTTCTGTTCTGGTGGCTTAAGCCATGCCATGGGGTCAGGAGGCGAAGCCTTTAACTGCAGTTCTGTGAATGACCTGCCTCTCTCCGCTTCTGCGTGGTGGCTCCTCCGCTTTCCACCTGGGAAGAGAAGGTAGTCCCCATTGAGGAGCTATTGTCACATATTTACATATTCAAGCACTAGTTCTCTAAAAATATGCACAATAAAATTTCTGCGTACGGCGTGCAGTTAGTTCTGTGCATTGTAAATGTGGGAGACTGAAGCCCTGGGAGAAGCAGCCCATTCTCACAAGCGTCCTGGCTCCTCTGAAGGCTTTGCTTTAGCCGCTAGGTGATGCAGCAGCTTCTCTTTGTGTCACGGGAAGTCGTGGAGGGAGAAGCTTGGAGAGTCTGGCATATGAATTAAGAATGAGTAATTGGAGAAGATACCCTCTCCTCTAGAAGCAATACACAGACTAGATAATAGGCCTTGGAAAACTAACGAGATTATAGGGTTTCCAGCTTTACGTTTTCTAATTGCTTCAAATGAAACCCCATTAGAAACAGCTGGTCTGATTCTCAACTGATATAAATTGTCATATATTTTTAGATTTAAATAGCACTCGGCTGGTCTACCCCAGATGTAAACTCTGGCCTAGATTATGTGATAGCTATCAGCTTGGAATGGAAACTTTAGGGCTATGTTTACAGGCAAATTTATTTTAACGTATTATCAGGAAAATCCAGCATATTTCCAGGTATTGTGTATCTGAAAAAATAATCACCAATACAAGACTGCTAAGAAGACAGAGTTAAAGTAATGCATGTATCCACATCATCACTGCTCAGGGCAGCTAGATGAAACTTGAGTCCAAGCCACATGCTGGTAACAGGTAATCTAGGGCCAGATGCTCCAAGCCAAGGGCATCTTCAGTGTCCTGAATCCAAAGAAAGAGAAAGGTATCACATTTTTCAGTAGCTGCTGAGAGCCACACGGAACTGGAAATACATTGAGTAAGAAAACTGAAAATAGCTTTTCAGTAAGAGTAAAATGGATCAGATTTAAACAGATTTATCCTGTGAGATATTGTGATTCTTATTTGAAAGACAATTAACAAATGATTTGTTGTTCATTCTAGGCCAGATTCACCTACCTTAAATTCAGAAGAAATCACAAATTTGGCCCTTAATATTTCCTCTTAATTGGAGTTTGGATGACTGTTGAGCAGTCCATTGCTATAGTCCTTTCCAAGAGTGGTGGTTTTATAGATTTTTGACCTGTGTTGAACAAATTGTCTTACTCCTGGATCTAAGGCACGAGGGAATTGGGTCATGGTGTCGGAAGTCTGCAATGATGCAAAATTTTGCGGGTGGGGAAGTTTACTTGTCTCTTGTTTTCTGCTTTTCCACGGTGAGTTTATTTTCTAAGGTAGGAGGAAAAAAACAAACAGAGCAGGATTAAAGTGGGAGGGAGAAATATTTTCCAATAACCATGAGCTAACTGCTGATCTATAGAAGATAAGTTTTTTTTATAGGCAATAGCTCTATTTCTGACCTAATTTAAACTAATTTCAGAGCAGTCAATGCCAATATACATTGCTTTAAAAGAAAGACTTCAAATGAGCTCACTCGGGAATGAAGCAACACTGAAGTTCTTGGATATTTGAAGCTGTGGGACTTATTTTTGGGGAATAAATTGTCTGAAAGAATTGGATTCCAGATTACTTTCCAAATTAATGGCAACTTTCCTGCATGTTTGTAGTTTTACAGAATTACATAATCAAGCAATATAGAGCCGCATGAGTAATTAAGGGTTATAAACCTGAAGCCCTGTAGTATAGACATCGATATAAATATACTCAGCAATAAAGGATTGTTATGTTAATCTGTATATATTGATCAGTTAAAAAATTATTAAAAAGGCCCTATTCAAAATCACATGGTTTACAATGGGACATTAGTTGATTAAAATTCTCACATCACAGATGACAAATATCCTTTCTTTGATAATAAAACATTAAGTTAACAAATCTAGGAAAATCCTAAAATTACAATGGACTTGTCTTGTTGCTTACATTTCTCTCAATGCAGACAGTGTAAATCACTGTTCATGTTATTGCTATTTACATATTACTATTTCCTGTCATCTGTTTTGCGTTAGCCTTGCCACAGTTCAGTGTTTGAATCACAGCCATGGCTGGAGACTGTTTTGCCACAATTGTTTCCATTGCAGTTAAAGCATATGAGGTATTATTAAAATTGATCTTGGTTTCTTAAATGAGTTGTTCTATCAAAATTTCAGTTTGGGGATGCATTTTATTTGGCAGTGTCCTGATGGAAAAAATGAAGGCAGCGTACTGGGAATCAAGACTGGGCAGAAAAATACAAAACAGGGGACTGGCTTGAAGGCTATGTAAATTAAAAGCCCTCAGTGAAGCTGGACTCTAGTTCGGTACCTTAGAGGTCATGTTCTCATGCTTTTGTGTCCAATCTTAGCTACTAAAATTTAATTCTTCAAATATGAAGGCCAAGGATTTCACATAATAACATGCTTCCAAGAGGAGTTTCAAGTTATTAATACTCTAAAACCTGTTGTAAAATTGGGAAGGTGGCCAAGTGGTAGGACAACATACTTGCACATATTGGTAAGATCCCATTTCAGGAAAGAAAGTAATCCAAAATTGACATCACCTGGCCATCTGTCCCAGTAACGACTGCATTACATTCCAGGTTAAATGAATCTAGAGGGGACTATACCCTTTTCTGGACTTATTTAGTGAGGCTTACTTTTTCACCTGCAGCTTATGTTAATCTAATGATAACCATGTCTCTGAAACCAGCTGAATTGAAGGTGGAACACTTAAAAATTGAGAAATATTTGGTCTCATTTGCTCCTCCCCCTCCTTTTTTTTTTTTTTACACTGATGAACACTGATGCTTTTAGAGGAGTTTCATCAGATAGTTGCTGCCATAGCTAAGATGTTTCTTCGTGTGCTATAAAAGCTTGTATTTACATTCATTCAATTAAGACACTTCAGCTGATAGAAACTGGCCCTCACTGTGCTGAAAGCAAAGGACTTCTGCTGATATGTGCCAGGGTTTGTGGGGCTGGAGATACCAAATTGGTCTTCTACATGTGCATATCATCATTTTTGTGTGAAAGCAGGGAACAAGGAGAGGAAGGAAAAGTAAACACAGTGCAAAGCATCATTCCCTACTTCATATTTTTGTTTCCTTCTACCATTCTCAGTAGATTATCTTCTCTGTCATGGATGAAAAAGACTAGTACTGTTTACACCAAAATCTGGCAATAGATCTCCTGCTTGCTTATATGACTGCTTCTAGCTCTTTTTCTGGATACATTTTCAGAGTAGTTGCCAATGCCACTTATCAGTGAGTAGGTCTGCGGAGTGAGAATTTGAATGGGATGCCTGCTTAGAGGCAAACATGGAGCCTTTTAAATCACAAGCATTGTACTGTTCTTTATTTTACGACCCAAAACAGAACGTGTGCATCTTTCAGTATTTACTGGCTTTCCATTAGGGGAGGGGCTGTCTGCAGCTGCTTACAGCTCTTACTCTTTTTAATCATACCAGATTTTGATCATTTGGGCTGAAATTAGAAGATACACTCAAGATCTCAAACAGCAAAGATCTTAGTGCCATTCAGGTGCTATCACCACATAGGTGTGATATCACATCGATATCATTGATATATTCATATGATGAATTATATACATTTTTATATAATATAAAAATATATGTATTTATATATAAATATGTATATTAATATTAAAATAATAAGTATAAATATGATATATTGATATATTCATATCAATACACTATATTTATTGATCCCACAAGGGAAGGACTGGATTTGCTCTGTTGGTAGCTGATAATCTCTAGCTGACACACTTGTACGAATAATTCATATGACAGAATGCAAAGACACCACGGCTTGACCTGTCTTCCTCATGAGAAGAGGGGCTGCTCACTTTGGGAACACCAAATGTCCCATTCATACACATCCTTCATGCTGAGTGAAGACCACGGGGGTGCCTTCTGGAGATGCTTTCCCCATCTGCCCAGCATCCAAACTGATAGGACCTCCGGTGTGCACCTAAGCCCCGTGGAGGCTGGTTCCTCGTGCTCCTGGCATTCAGCCTTACCTCTCTGCTGCCGAGGCAGCTTCACAGATGTGTGGGAGATTTCGGCAAGACTCGTGCTGCTGAGGTCAAAGGCCATTAAGATGCTGAGCCTTCTGCCACTAGACACTAAAAGGCTCAGTTTTCAAGGCCCTGTCACAATTTCATATGTGTGGAAAGTAATTATCCTAAAAATGTAAAGGAACAAAGAGGTTTTTTTCCCTTTTAATCCCCTTGCATCTCAGTTTTGCATCTGTAAAACGAGAACAATATACTACTGCTCATAAAAGTGAAGATGTGTGTTGTATTTCTCATGAATCATGCAAATGCTGTGTGATGTCCCATATTCTAGTAAAGCATACAAGGAAACAAGCAACGCTATTGTCAGAGCTCAGCCTCGACAGAGGCGGGAGGGAAAAGGCTGAGAGATTTTTCTGAGTGAGGATATCTAAGGAAAGCCCTGAGTAGTTGCTCTTTCTGCAAATTATTTCCACCCTTTTAACTGAATAAGCAGGGGATCTTGAAGAAAGATGGTGTATCGAAGAGGACATAATTTATATTCCCATGCATAGCAGGACGGAATGAAAGTAGGGATGTCTTTGGTGTTTCTGGACTTCCTGAGTACTAATTAAAATGAGGTCTGCAGGCACCTTTCCTACTGACTTCAAGCCCCAGGATTGGCCTGGATGAAATGGTACGGTGAAATAAGTATTAGTGGGTTTTGGGGATCCACTTGCTAATAAAGGTGACTATCATAAATTCCCCTGTTGTAACAGCCTGCTTGTGGCTGTGTCCCCGCTCGCGCCTGAGTCTGTATTTGCAGACTGCGTATGCAACCAGGGCCTCAGTCCCAGCTGGTGACCACACTGGCAGCAGAAGCTGAACCTCCCTTCCCTGTTGGGATTCACGGGCGTTGGAGAGGAGATTTGCACCACTGAGGTGGGAGCACCAGGGGAGGCGGGGGTGTGTGGGATAGCACTTCAGCAATGTGACTGTTTCAGCCTCCCAGTGAGCCCTATATTGGGTTTGTAGGGTAGGAAGGGCTCCTCTCGTTTGGCAGGCTTAGTAGGAAGGGCTCCTCTTGTTTGGCAGGCTTGGTCCTGTGCTCTCCCAGGCTCCTGCATCACACAATCCATTTTTATAAATGCAAGGATTTAGGATGCTCAGCAGGTGAGTTCCCAGATACATTGCCTGTCTGATGCTGAAACATTTTAATTTGATTTCCCTCTCGAATGTTCTGCTCACACAACGGAAAGTTGTGACAGTGTAGGTATACTTGAGTCTGCTCAAGTGAGGACGTTCCCGTTGTGCTGATATAGAGGCCGCAGATGAGAAGTGGTGGTATGACTCGGTCTTATTAGAAGGTATTAAACCACTTCATCTTTTATCCCTACAAGCATAACCTGAGGAAGGCTGTGGGTGGCTATAATGTCATTGTCTCATTTTTCTTTATATTTCTGTTGCTCAACAAACATTAATGCACTGTAGGAGAGTTAGCGATTTTATTTAGGTGGAGCTGTAAAAGTGCTTATTCCCCTCAAATTTCATCTCCTTTTTTTCCTTTGTTCCACTGATGACTGGCATCATCTGTTCATCTCCTGGAGGGTTTTGAACTCAATTATTACGATTGTCTCTTGCTGCCCTTGTTTTCTGTGCACAATTTCTATATTCCCATTGTCTTAGATTAAATTAGCCCAAATCCAGTCCCTAGCCTTAGCAAATTTAAGCCTCAATAAGCCCAAATCCAATCCCTAGCCTTAGCAAATTTAAGCCTCAATATGGGGAAGAACATTCCTAATTTTTAATATGGGAATTGTCTCGCTGGCTTGGGAACTTTTTGAACTTTTGAAAAGCAGTGATCTTGTTTCTTGTAGCACCTCAGTAGATGTTCTTGCACTTTCTGCTCTCCTCCTCACGTTCTCATCTGCCCAAGACACACAGTTCATGGTTTAGCACCTTGGTTTCACAGTTCATAAAAATTGGCCTAGCCTTGCAGTTTTTACTTGAGCAAATCTTTTTTTTACACTTACCTAAATTAGGATCAGGTCCTAAAACATTGGGGTATTATAACTGTATAACAAAGCAACTGCCTTTTTCAATGTAGATGACTCCTTTCCCCACAAACCTTTGAAATTAATTTTGTGTGAAATTAAACTTTGGCCCAAAATGTAGGGAGGGAGGAGTTCTGCTTATGGAGATCTTCTGTTGGAATATCTTCTTATGCCAAATGCAAAAGAAATAATTTTGAAACAAAATGGAAAGATGAGGCTTCTTGTTTCAAACTACCAGATTAAAATATGCACAGATTTTTTTTTTCAGAAGCTTGTTTTCCCTTCTTTTATTAAACCTCTGAGGCAATTCAGTGAATTTGATCTGCATTTGCACATTATTTCAGTTGAGAAATAAGTCCTTTTTGCGAATAAAATATTTGCCTGAAAAATATTTGCTTGGCTCTAGCAATGTAGCATATGGGCCTGTGTAATTCCTCTCCATGGAATGCGTTTAACTCCGGGTGACAACCATACTGCCAGTGCTTAATAATCCTCAGCGGAGAATGTGTCAGGAATGATGTGGTTCTTGGGATCTCAGCTTATGTTATACTTACCTGTAATGGACCCTTACCCGAGGAAGATGGGTTGCCTTGTGGGCAAGTTCCCAGGTGCAGATTTCTCTTGCAGCTGAAAGTTCCTTTTCATGCTCTCCAACTGCCAGCCCACGAAGCACACCTGCAAAGGAGCACTGTACAGCAGAAATGCTCTTCAGACCTCAGGCTACCCTAAACTGAGCAGTAAGCATGCTCTTTGCTGAACCAGGCTTCTTTCAAAATTCCTTACTGCCTCCTTGTTGCGTATTACCCTCCCATAGAGAGAGGGGGGTGGGGAAATGATATAACATTTGGTAGTAAATTGCAGAAATGATGGCCACAGGGTTCTGCATCCCTTAAGAACATTTCTGCTGTGCTATGTTGGAAACTGTTTAAACCATAGGTCCAACCCTACTTCAGAGTATGTAATATATTAATTTTAATGACTGAAGAAATGAAGGATACTCGTATAGCTGAAGTTCTAATACAATATGTAAGACTGAATGAAAAATAAATTAATTTTAAATGGTTTGCAGACATACAAAAGGTTCATTCGCTGCATATAACATGCTCAGTAAAATAATATCCTTTAATGTGCTGAACTCTTCATGCTTTTCATGAAGCTGCATCTAATTGTACTACTCAGAGTTGACTAATTCTGCCACTGCCTGCCTTTGAGAAAAATAGCGTTTCAAGACATGACTAACACTCTAAGTAGTCATTAATTCTTAATTAATTCAGAATGAAAATTAAACTTCTATACTGTATATATCAACCTGAATACCATACAGAATACATACAGTCAGGTCATTTATTCTGAAATGAATATTAGTTAATACTACATGATTTTAAAAAAACAACCACAACTCCTTAAAATATTAGCAAAAGCTAAACCATTTACTAATATAAATATTGGGTTTATTGTCATATACATGTTAACGTATTATAATAAGGCTTTGTTTATATTTATTCTGCATGATGAAGCTCAGCTTCTAGGAATATTTTACCTTTTGAACATTAAGCATGAACTTATGATCATATCAGTGTGAATGATCCACTACTCGTTTATGTTAAGAATATTTAATCTAACAGTCTTTGTTGTTTTCTGTTTGCCTAAATTAAAGGAGATGGGGTTGTCTGCCTGTCTTTCTCCAAGTAGACATTTCCCTCAACAATTCCCAGGGAGCTGAACTAAAGCTTTCTGGGGTGAAGTTCACCTTTTCTTCATGATGCAATAATCCTGTTTTATGGGTCTCATGGGCTCCTAGAGATAACCCTTCAGTGTGATCCCATGCTTGTCTTTTGTTCCAGTTGCGGTTGTGAAAGAGGTCCTAATAAGCCAGGTTAGCAGAAACATATATTTAGAGTGGGTCAGCTTGATATTGTACCCTCTTGCACTGACACAGCTGGATCCAGATGAGGACTTCAATGCTTAGGGACATAGTGGATGAGAGTGTCAAGGAGTTCTCCTTTACATAAGGACAACAGATTCAATAATGTGTGTTTCTGATTATGACCCCTTGCCCTGCTTGCCCAGTGAAAGTATTTGGCCAGATCTGGGCTTGTGCCACACGTCAGCAGCACTTAGGTGCCTATGGTCACCAAGAGGCACTTAGACACTGTACAAGTACACTGGTACCTTCCTCCAGTGAATTTGACTTGAAATTGTATCTATTTTTTTCATTGAGAAGAATGGCTATAAAGAGCAGAAATATAAGGTGAATACTAATATGAATATACATATATCTGAATATGAATATACATATATGCCTGAATGTCTGTGCCAGAACCATCGATGGGACATCTTGATGTCTGCTTCTGAGGAAAATTCAACTTTATCAGTCCTGTATGCCTTTGATCTTTGCATCAGAAATTATAAATAATGAATTCTGAAAGAGACTCTGGGCATTTTACATACAGCAGAATACGGAAAGAAATAGTGTCTTTGAAGGAAGCCATGATTTCACTAAAAATTGTTTGTTAACATAAGAGGGGGGTAAATTAATTTAATCCATTTGCAATGTAATACAGTGAGAAATTACACAAAAACCAAATAAAAATGTCGGTAACAAACTGTCCAGATCGATGGTGGGGGTAGTGCCAGAAGAGATGGAGCATGGGATGCTCAGCAAGGGGCTAGCCTCTCTAGAAGATGAGAATAAAGAAACTATTTAGAGAATAGGCTAACAAGAAGTTCCAGGACCCTGTAAAGACATGATTGAAAATACTCCTTTTGAAGATCTGGAACCAAACCCAAAGCCTATTTAGACATTTTAGCAGGTGGGAAGTCGCATTAATTTTAAACCCCATCCTTTTGCAGCCTCTGAGCATCAGACTGAGTGGCTGTTTCTCTCTTTTTGTCCTTTCTCTTTTTGCCAGGACCTGGCATTATTTATCTCTTGGGCAGCAGTCACTGGAAATAGGTTTCCCGATCCCTTGTGACAACTGGAGGAGAGTGGTGTCCTGAAATTTAAACCTTCTAATGAAGAGCTTAGGAGGGGAATCTAGCCTGTTCAAAGGCCTTTCCACCTATTTATTAGACGCAGCGCTACACAGAAATCAGCAGCTGTCAGACTGCCAGCCAGAAGACAATACAATTCTTTCCAAGCCCCTGACCAATTTTTGTTCGTCTCTGGAATTGGTTGTTCCTGCCTCTCACATTCAGTCTCTTAGAATAAAGACGGCTGAATTGAAAACTATAATTTTAATGCAGCTCTAGCTTCGGTGCTGGTAATCAGGACACAATGTACCGCTGAGGATGCACGCTGTATTATGCAACTCATTCAGCCTGTAATTATCCCCGATTCCCCTCCTGTTGGAGCAGAACAGCTACAGACACTTACGTGACCGTTCCAGGCTGTGCGGCTCCCACTGTTTGTTAACTGCTGAGATAACAAACTATACTGGTGGTGGTGAGCTGGCCTGCAGGGATACAAAGGCTTTTAATATTCCAGTTAATTTATTTTTAGGGTTCTCGTGAACATGTCAAATATCCAATGTTTACAGCTCGGAAGCAGAATTTGTACTGTCATTATCTTATAATATTCCCTGGTGCTAAGTGCTGAAATGTTTTAAACCCTCCCCTTTCCTCTTGGTTCTTCAGTGGAAGTTGGGCTACGCGGTGGTGTTGCTTGAAACGTGAAGTGGTTCTCATACCTCTTCAATTCAGGGTTGTTCAGAGGTCAACTGAGTGATGGATTAAAGGAAAAAAAAAAAGTGTTACATCGACTGAAACTATCTACTAGCTGTAGGGAAAAGCAAATGCAGTAGTAGGGATGGCCAGAACGACTTGTTTGACTCACAGGAGCAGGTTCTATCCACAGACAGCTCAGAGCTGTGCTTCCACTTCAGTCTGGTATGTGGCACTATCCCTTGGAAAGCCTGAGGGCTGAACTCAGCCTACCTGCCCTGCCCTGCCTGGGAGGGAAGGAGACGGGCAGGAGAGCAGGTATCTGGCAGAGGCTTGCTCCAGCAGCAGTACCTGCCACCAGTACTGTTTCTGCAGCTGGGGGCACAGCCAGCTGGGGACAAATGACCAGAGATGCCATTTTGTGACCACCTTCGTCCTCCAGCCTCCACTCTGGTACACTTATCCTATCCTTTACTGTTCTACTGGATTTCATGTTATAAACATGCCCAATTCATCAGCCTGTTTCTTTGGGGGGAAAAAAAACCCAAACCAAACCACTTCCTTTCAACCACATCCAAAGGTGCTGACGTCAGTGGAAGCCTTACTTTCCTTGAGGGGCTTTGGATCAGGTCATCGGTGTGGGAAGTATGTAGGGCTTCCTGTAACTTGTTAAATAGGCAAAATTGGTGCAGCCTTTCGGGGGGGGGGCGCGTGGGGGAAAGTGCTAACAGACACATGCTGGTGTAATTTAGGCTCTGTGAAATTCAGAAATTTTTTTTTCAGGATTCTGAAATATTCAACCTTATTGATTTCCATTTTCCCCTGCTGGATTTCCGAACTGTAAAATAGGAGCTATTCTGTTATTTCAGTCAGTGGCTCATCCTGGATTTCTCGCTCTACAGTGTTTCTGCTCCTCGGAGAGTGCGGTTCCCCAGGCAGGAGGACCCTCTCCTAGAAGCCAGGAAGACATTGCTTTATGCCTGAAGGTGTTTGCCCGCTGGTACCAGATGATATTTTTCTTTCTTCAGCACATGCCTCCCTATGGCTGAGCAATGGGGAACTGAACTGGTGCGTAAGATATCCACAAGCAGTGGCTTTCTGATATTTCCAGTCGACAATTTTGGGGATAGATTTTAAGCCATGAAGGTGTGGGTATGTTCAAGTCTAGGCTTTTTGGCACCGTTTTGGCACTCATATTTTGGCAACAAAATATAAGACAACCCTGACATTTGAACCAAGACGTCTCCACAACAGGTCATGAGACCCCGTAACTTTGGGTTAGATTCTGCTTTCATTTACATTTGTTTACATTTTATGTAATGACACTGCAGCTACCAGCTAATTCTCTGCTGGATGTAATTGAAGTTAGTACACCAGCCAGGATGTTCTCAATGAGCCTTTTACCTTTTTTATACTTACTGAAGCAATTTCATATTGTGAGCATCAGGAACGTTGGTCAGCACTGTGGTGTTACGAGTAAATGAAACATGGAATACTTCTTACCTTAATTTGTGTCTTTTGAAAAATAACTGAAGCACAGTGCTGTTAGACAATTAAGCTTAGTGAGAGATTTAAAACACCATTTTAAAAATGTTGTACTTTTACTCTACTTTTTATAACTAAAATATGTTAAGGCTGTAAGGGAGAAAAGCAATACAACAGGAAGTTTCAGTGTAGTAAAGCTTCATTGAAACAGAAGTGGTATTACAGTAGTTCTTAAGCAGAGCATACCTGCTTCAGTGGAGAAATAATTATTGTCAGGTAACAAAATATTAAGCAAATGATTGTACCATTAAATAATGATAAATGCCAATGAAATGCCACTTTAAAAGGGTTAAGTGACAGGAGGAAACACAAAGCATTACAACCTACTGAAAGAGATATCTTTTTTTTTTTTTTTTTTTTTTAGAAGTAAATAAGTGCTGGGATCAGGCTTTGGGCAGAATTGTTGGTTGTGGAAGATGAGGAGAAATTATTTACCTGCTTTTGTATCTCAGACACAACCCATGTCTTTGGCACCATTGGGCTTAACTCTGCACAAATGCAACCTTATCCAAAATTTCAGGAATTCAGTGAAGCAGTTTCATTGATTTCCTACAACTTCTTGACCTGAATTTCATTCAAATACAGCTGCTGAATTGTAACCAGTGGTACCTGACTGCTAATAGAAAAAGTGAGTTTCTTCCTTCACCACCCTGGACCTGAGCCTTAGTAAGGTTACTATCAAAGTGTACTGTCATTAGGATTTCTAAAGTAAATGAGACAGGAGAAGACAACCTATACTTGAATGTATTGCTTTGAATGTTTACAAGGAGGAAGAGGTAATGGAAGTCTGGATGCCTGAATTATTGCTGTACTGCCTTTAAAAAAAATATTACCATATAGAAACCGAACCTGCCAAGAGTGTGTACCTATGAACCCAGCAAGGACTCCCCTCCACACACTCCTCCTGTGGGTATAATGATGGTATTTGACTTTTAAAACTCTACGTGTTTCAGCACGATGATGACTGGAATAATAATAATGGAAAAATCTGATGTTACCTAGCAATGATGCAGTTTATGCGTTACCAGTGTGTTCTAATGTTATGCCTAATGAAAGATGACAAGACTTGCTTTAAGTCTTAATCCATCAGCAACACTATAATCTACTCAGGTGAGCTGTATTTTCCTTCTTGCACAGATAAATAGCATAAAAATTGGATCATTCAGAGAAACTTTGAAGCAATGTTCTGGGAACAGTTACTGTGTATACAAGTTTCCTTTTGTCCTCCGTACTTGGCCCAGCTTCAAAAAGTGCCTCTTTGCTGAGGAATTTCAGGTTATCATAATTGGGGATGATTTTTCTTTAAAAAGAGAGGTCGCCTTTTCCCCTGTGTGCTGAGAGGGAGGTGCATATCAGGAACTAGGAGACCAGTCATGGCTTCCATGGACATATTTGACCTCTGTGTGGGCCCATGGCCAAGGGTGAGGTGCAGGTTATTTATGCTTTTTTATCCCCATTCCTTGTTATTTAGTCGGTCAACCCTTCTGGGCAAGGACTGCCCCCACCCACGTGCGTGTAGTAATGCAAAATGAAAATGTAGCAGCAGCCAGAGCTTTGTCAATGATGGTCACTTATTTATGGTTGATGGTGAAAAGGTACTGAATGGAGACGAAAAATGTTTGCTACCCTGAAAAGCTCAGTGCCTTCACGCAGAGATGGCTCCACAGCAGAGCCAATAACGCTGAACGTTGTTGGAAAGTAGGGAGGGGAGAACGGGGAGGAAGAGGGACAGTGTGCTGAAGAAGGGATGGGCATGGTGCTTTTGCTCCTCCTCCAGCATAAATGATGGGTTCAGATGCCCAGGACTTTTCCTCACCCGTGCAGGAGAGGTATGAAACTTGATTTCAGGCACAGAGGCATAGACCCACAGCTTGCGAATCCAGTGCAGGACATAGCGCCTCCCTTTCTTTCCTCCAAAAGCTGTTGCACTGGTTGGAAAACGTGAAGGTCTGTGGGGAAACCACAGAGCCTGTTACGTCTGTGCTTAGCTATCGACGGCATCATTCCTTAAATTAAAGCTATGGACAGTAACTTCACATGTCACCAATGTGATCTAGTCACTGTAGAGCTTCAGCTCCTGTTATTGGCTCACAGAACTAAAGATGTAATTTTAGAGAAACATATGAAAGGTCAGTTAATTTTCCCAAACCTTAATCTTGAAATATCTATGTTTATTCGACCTTCCAGTTCAGTCAGAATTGGCGTGAGTTCAACCTCCTGCTAAATGAATGCTGCCTATTGATTTCACACAGACTTACGCCAGTTCAGATATATTTAAAAGGCATTCCTTCAGCTTTCCGAGGCTTATAAATTGAAGTATTGTAAGGCTGCCAGGTGTGGGTTACCCAGATGAGATATCACAAATGAAAGTCCTTTGTGTGAATGTTTCTTAACAAATAATATTTTTTTTATGTGGTAAGGTTGGATCCTGGCTTAGGGGTCTAATACCCGTGGTAGTCTGGACCATCAGTTGATATCTTTGTCTCAATTTTCATTTCTGTGTTTCCATTAGAGCAGAACCGGTCAAAATGTTTTGGCTAATACCTAAATGTTGAAAAGTTTCAAAACAGCTTCAGTCTCCTGGGGGGGGATCAGTTTTTTCCCATTTAAAAAATATAAACAAGGATTTTTTTCTTGAGTTTTCCTTATGGAAAAGACGTTGGTTTTCTGGTATGCTCCTTTGAGCATAGGGTCTTTGTGTTGTATTGTCACGCTTTCCAGGAAGTGGCTGCATTTCAATGGCAAAAAGATATACAAAGGATTTAGGATGCTCTGTGTTGTACCTGTCCTTGTATATGGTGAGTGGAGCTGAATGGTTAGAGTAAAATGAGTGTGTTAAGCCCAGTATGTAGCAACTGAGAACATGATACAACAGTCCTGGAATGCATCATCTCTCTCTTTTTTTTTTTTTTTTTTTTTTTTTNTTTCTAACTGTGATGTTACAGCAGCAGTTACATACTTAGCCTATTTAATCTTGTATTTTTAGTATAATTCTCCCTTCTTGAACACAGCTATACAAATCTTATTCTCTCCATTTCAATATGTGACTTTAACTTTTAATCTTTTCTCCAGTGACTCACTTTTCAATTGGAACAAGACATTGTTGTGTGTATTTATTTCATTCCTTTGAATTTTGAAGCCTCAGTAAGAATTACGTTTTGTGCTTCTAATAATTATAGACTATTTTCCTCTTATTTTTAATCTATCATACTGTGGCTTGGTCAGTCATTCTTCATATCAGTTACTACAACCCTTCGTCATCAATTTGTCCTGAACACAAGGTGGCTTACTCAATTATCCTTCTTCCAGTTCAAGGTTTCTCATCCACATAATCAAGACAAGCTGACCAGCAGATGGGAAATAGTTACCTTCAGGACCTGAACACAGGTTTTTCCCTTGGTCCCTTCAGTACCTGCAAGACTATATCTAAAGGAGTGTGATATCCTCCAAAAATTGCCCTGTCTCTTGCTGATAGGAGCTTTGTTTCATGTTTGTTGGTTGCAGGTATTTGTGTTTTCCCATGGCGGTGCAGACCTGCTGCTCATTAAACACCTACAGATGTCATCCTGAAACTGCCTAGCCCTTAAAATGGCTGTAAACTCCATATGCAGACAATGTTCAGCACCATTTTCCGGGGTGTTCAAGTAGGTCTGCTGGACTCTTTTTTTTTTTTTCTTTTTTTTTTTTTTTAAGCTTCTGAGGTCTTTTAATTACTTTCATTGGGGTTTTTTTTGCATCTTATAATAGAATACATGCTCACCCTTAAATTACATATCTCAAAGAAACACTTAAATTTAGTAAGGTGCTTATTGAACAGTATGTTTCCCAAAAGCTACAAGATTATTAAGCAAAGCTTAGTGATGTTTGTTGGCCAAGTAATTTGTACATTATGCTGTAGGAGCTCAGTAAAGTTTTCATCAATGTTATTTAATATATGGTAACCACCCATTGTTTTAGTTGTATCGAACTGCTGGATTTTCTACAGCTTAGAGGCCAGCAGGGGCTGTGAGACTAGAAACTTGGCATTCACAGTTTAGTACTTTAATGAAGTGTTGGAAATGTTCAGAGATGTCACTAAATGCCAATCTGCAATGTCGGAGTCGGCTGGTCAGCTCGAAGAGGTGTGAGCTGGCTCCAGAGTAGAACTGCACAGTGCAAAAGATCCTGTGAAAATGGTACCTTTTTATTTTTGTTAAATAACTCCACTGTGGAGAAAGAGACTCTGGTCTTTATGCTCTTGGAAGAGCCATGTAATAGTGAGGATCTGCTGGGAGCTACGTGTCAGCTGTCTCATTTTGGAAGAAATATGATTTTAGGAAATAAGCAAAAGATTAGATCACCTAATTAAACACCAGACAGGTAATGGTAGATCTGCTTTGCTCCGTTACAAGCAGTAGGGTCTTGTAAGCTTTGAAAGTTACGCTCTGAACATTCATATGCAATATGTTTAAATTTGAAGTGTGGCCTGGCAGAACAACCAGGAGGGTGTGATTGGTATGGGCTTAGTATGGTATTGTGTTTGGGCACAAAGTGGTATTTTCCAAAGCACTAAAGTGACTCAGGAGCCTTAGTCTCACTGTAAAGGATGATTTAAGCAAGCGAACTCTTAAGCATGTTGACTTCTAAATGAAACCTGACTTCTAATTGCTTGAAGGGCAAATCTGCAAAGGAATTCAGATGTTTATTATAATTTTCAAGAATACATAACTAGCCAGGATGCCTACTTCTGTTGATTTCAAATTACTTCCTTCTAAATTATTCTTGCTGTTCCCCTTAGATTTTGTGCTATCTACTAAACAATTTTACTGTTTTGGCTAAATTTCTTCCTGATGTAAGGGCATTTACTTAACACACTTGTTCCCAGGAAAGGCTTTGCATTTTGCTCTCTGTTTCCAGAACAGAAAAAACAAAACAACCCTTAGATTGTCTCTTTGGAGTTCCTTACCTTTTTAATCTGTGTATTTTAAGATTCACAGAGAGTATAAGATGTTTAAAAGTCCTCATTATTCTGTGTTTGTCTGCTTTGAACTGTCTTTGCCATTAGCTTCTAAATGATCTAAGTTTCTATAACTGACTGGAGTGTTCTTCGTTTACTGTTCTCCAGGCTTTAACACCATCAATTTATAAGCACTTCTTAATTTGCTTCCTGTTCTAATGCTTTTTGTGTTCTTGGCCAGCTTTCTCCCTCTGTCCTGCCACTTGTAGTATTGCAGGTGTTTATTATTGACCTTGAATTAGTGTTTTATTAAAAACAAACAAACCAACCACAAAAAACCAACCCCCCCTAATTTTCAATGAAAGAACCTGTGCGATCTTCATTGTATCATTGTACAATGGAGTATATGACTATTTCAGACATGAATCTTTCTGCCATCCTCTGCCTCCAAACTTCTCCAAGTTCCTGGGGCTTCTGCTGGCCTTGCCAGCAATACAACTGTGAGTGCAGGAATGCTGTTGAAGAGCACTTGTTTACCAAAACCTAGCCTAACATCCCTTTTACCAGGCTGCCAAGCAGCTGCCATCACTCCTGGGCTAGGCTCATCTCCTGGTGTAAATGGTGCTGTTATCAGGTCAATCAGTGTGGGCAGGGAGAAAGCAGTGGTGATATGCAGGTAGAATTTGCTTGCTTTGTGTTACCTTGCCAACTCCTCCCTGCCTTTCTGCATCCCTTCTTGTGTCTTCACAAGAGTTAATAATCTCCTCTGGGAAAGAAAGCTCTGCTTAGGTTGACAAATTTATACAAAACCAAGATGAACAAGCTTTTCTTCCATCCCTGGCTGGATTCTGTTGCTGAAAGATAAGATCTTGCCAACACTAGGAAAGATAAAGGCGAGATTCAGGAAGTACCTCAGTGAAGGGCCAGTGGGTTTTATCCACCATAAAAATGGGCTATCAACGAACACCATGGATCACAGGCTGTTGAGCTTGATATGGCGGTATCTGGGTTAAAGAGAGGAAAGGACGTTGTGAAGTAGGACCACAGCTCTCCTGTGTCTGGTGGGAAGAGAAGCTTTTCTGGAGGGTGCATATGAACCTATTGGGCTACATTTAGCCTTTGGCTGCTGTGTGACACAATGGTCTCTCTAATTCAAACTCTTAAATCTCAGTAGACTGTGAAGATAGCGGTGAATGTTTACTTTGCCACCAAGCTGGGCAGCATCTGAGGTTTTGCATTGCTATGGTCTTACTGTTAATTGCATGCATTTGGAATAAGAGATGTTGCAGGAGCTAAACCAAGAGACAAGTCCTTGCTCCGCAGAGCTCATGATGTAAATCAAGGGCTGAGAGTAACAAGGGATCACAACAGGAGAGTGAGTGGGAACTGCTGAGGATAGTGAAGCCAAAGCGCAAAGCTGCCAGCTCTTCAGCTGCTTGATTGATAGCGTGGCAGTGATTTGTATCTATTACAGCAGACGATGTTTCTGTAGTTTTCCTTATTTCAGCTGGCATAACTTTTTCTAACGGCTAACTATGAGTCTCCCAACACTAAGGAAAATTGCATGATAATTAGAAGTAATGCTACAGTAAATACTATTTTGTACCAGTTTAAGGTTTTTACTTCTTGCAAAAATACACTAGCAACGAAAAAATTCCAATCAACTTTTTTCCCCAAAACAAACTAAAAAAATTAAATGTGGTGAATTTTTTGTTTTGTTTATTTTTTCCCTCCCTGAAAGCCCCCAGAACAATTTATCTGTGGGAAAGATATATAATATACAAAACTGCGAGTAGTAGCACTGTCCACTAATTCTTAAGTGAGCACAGTTTGTTGACAACCTTCTGATTAAACTTTCCTCCTTCCTCCCTTTCAGCCCAATTTAAATCAAAATATCGACAGAAACAATTTCTGTGAGGAAAATGGAAAAGTTCATAGGGTAGTTGAAGTTGCATAGCCTTTCTCATCAATGTGCCTGGGTCTTTGTTCAATTTATGTATTATTTATCTTGCCCCTGAGGTGTAACATGAATAACATTTGTAAGGCATTCCTACTAGACTTCTTGCGTATTGTGAAGAAATAATATTCCAAATAGGACCAAGTTTCACACAGCAATTTACCACGACAAGTTCACAATTATAGTTGCACACAAATAAAATACTGTCAAAATAGGCATGTGTTCCGCTTATGGGAAAGCTGCTTGGAGGATCAGCAGAGCTCTGTAGATGGATTCATGAGAGCTGTGTTTCCAGCTCTGGCAGAGAACTTTTCTTTGACCTTGGCCCAATCACTTCACCTCTCTCTGCCTTCATTTTTACTCCTGCCTCTCTCTGCTTTGATATTTTAGCTAAACACATTGGTGCTGGGACTACCCGCTTGTGCTTACACCCACACTGTGATCCTACTGCCTTCAGCCTTTGCTGTGACCTCTTGGCACGGTGCTAATGGAAACAGTGAAAAGTCACACCTTCCCTTTCAGTGGGGCTGCAGGACTGCTAACAAGCTGCGTTAGCATGTCAGCATCCCTGTGAGATAGGAGCCAGCATCCCTAAGGTGCGAAGTGGTGTGCCCCCACCGCTGTTACCACCTCCAGGCCAGGGTGTGTAAAACAGAAATGCGGTGGCGCCGCGGGAATTAAACCTCACACCTTGCAAAGAGGAGTCTGTCCTGCCTGGGAGCACAGTTCAGCTCCTGAGAGACAGAACAAGCAGTGATTTTCCTCCTTCAAAGCATCACATTTATTTTTAAATGTAAAAAAAATCCCAAACCATATATATATGTAAATATTGAAAAAGGCAGTAGAATAGATAGGGCTATAACTGGTCAGAGCAAACCCACTGGTAGCTCAGTGTTTGCTAGCTGAAGCAGATGTTTGTTCAGCCTGCAGCTGCCCTGTGTAGCCCATGCCGCAAACTCCGTGCTGGAGAATGGCCATTAAGGGACATGCCCTCGTGCTCTTCTTGAAGCCAGCTGATGGGAGCAGGGCTGCATTGGATGAAGTGCAAGCCAGCAATGCCAGGAGCAAGAGAAATAAAGATTTCTGCTGATTTTGGTGGTCCTGCTTCCTCCTCTCCGACCAGTGACCCATGCAGGAGCAGGTTGTGTCTTTGCTGGCCCATCCTCTGGGAGAGCAGAAAATGCTTCTCGTGAGCCAGTGCCAGAAGAAGGTATTGCACACCGCTGGCATCATGGATGGAGAAGGGAAAATACTTGTTTTGGCAAACAAGCCAAGGATTTTGAAGAGAAAGGACAAGGGTGTTGCAAGCTCAGTAGCTATATTTCTCCGTACTGGTAACTGCAGGTATGACACCGTCCCTGGGCCAAATAGCATTCCCAATAATGCACGAGTATCTCCAGCAGAAGCAACAAGGTTACTCCAGATTTATGTCAGTGTTCCCAGGAGATTACTGTGTTTTTCAGTCATGTTTAAGAACAATCACTGCAATGCTACTGAGCTCATCAAAAGGATAAAATGTAAATATTACTGAAGCCTAACACAGCACAGACATCAGTGTGATATTAAAGGAGTTTTTTATCAGTAGCCTCTCCGAAGATTTATATCCGTTTATCAATGCCTTTGCTAAATTAAATACATAAAATCTTTACATGAGACAAAGTCATGAACAATATCAGTATTCAGACAGTATTAGTGACATTCAGCATGACGAACTGCGTAGGAAGCTGGTTGTCAAAGCCCTGTGATAGTGAAAACGGCTCCGTTCACAGTACGAAGATATTGCTTATCTCTCTTAAAGTCTGAAAGGCTGCTAAAAAAATCCCTTATATATTTTGTACTTACATTAGAGGCATCAGCATACCATTAAATTGCTTGATGTTTTGTTTCTGTTGCTCTGCTGAGGATACGTGGGTCAGTCCAGCCTCTCCTCTCCACCTCACTCCTCCAAGAAACAAAAAACCCCAAACCTGAGCAACTGCAACTGGGGTTTGTTTTGGTGTTGTTTTTTTTTTTTTAAACACAGTGCTAAACACAAAGCAGTGTTCAGCATTTTCTAGGACAAATCTGAAGACACTGATAATAGATTCTGAATTTATCTGAGAATTACTACAAACGGCTTATTTCCACACATGGAAGCACGCTCTGTCCAGGAGTCCAGACCTGAATCTGCACATCTTCTGTTCTGAATTAGCTGTAAAAAGGGAAATCCTGAGCATTTCAAGATGATATATAACAGAAGCAACAGACCCATAAAGGTTTATCTTTTGTTTACTTTAGTATGCTAGGAGATTAGAAAGCTCCCAAAAGCACAGGAACCAATATAGTAGATTAGGGAAGGGATGTAGGTGTTTAAGTTCTGTTGGTTTTAATGGGAGATGGATACCTTAGCATCTTTGTACATCGGGACTAAGGCGCTACAAGAAGTGCACCTTGCCAAACAAATGCAGCAGATGCACAGGGCAGGTATGTACCTGATCTGAGGTGTCCACGTGGTACCTGGAGAAGTGAGGGGACAGCAGCATTCAGCACATCTGTGGTAGAACCTGCACTGGGTCTGGGCTTGACAAATGAGCTGACACCTGAGGTGAGTTAGAGTTAAGCCTGAGCATAGTATGCTGAGGGGCCTGGTTTCCATATGAACATGAAGGTTATCTCCATGCCAGAGTTATCTCCATGCCAGAGTTAGTGCAGTAGGAGCTATAGATACAGCTGTTACTCTGAATTGTGATTCAGGAGCATTACTCAGCATTGCAGTGTGAAAGATGCTTGGAACCAGATTTTTCCTGCAGTCCCTCTGGGTTGTTAGCAGCAAGCATCATGGCTATTTTTTCATATTTATCCAGTGTTGTTGCTCAAGGTCTGTGGAACATGCCCATTGAATCAGAAAGATAGAGACAGGAGAGAGTAACAGGAGAAGCAACACTGTGTGCTCTGCCAACCTGCAGCTGTGACCTTCCTGTTTACTATTTTTTTTTTAACATTTGTTAAAGGAACAAAGCAGCAAATCACCAACAATAACAGAAAAATCAATACCCGCTTCTGCTTCTTTTGTGAGATCTGGAACACGGCCTCAATCTGTCAGACTGAATTACGGAGACTGTGGGTGTCAGCAAGGGCTCAAACAAATAGACCTGCCACGCTGCTCATTGATAAAAGGCTTAGGTCTGTACCAGTGTCACCATTACTGCTGCCTCCAAAAGGCACGGAGGGAACACTAACCTTTCAGATGAAAGGCGAGTTATGGAGCAATGAATGTGTTCACTTGCACTTTGCATGTAAGATTGCACTAATCTCCGGAATAAAAAGGGTAAACAAACAGTTTGACAAATACAAGGCTCTGGGGCATTACCTTGCTAATGGATGTTAAATCAAATGGATGTATTTGAATGGAAGGTGATATATCAACACAGGAATGTCATCCTAAAACAGGCCATTGATCCACTAGCTGAGAATCCAGTCTTTGACAAAGGTCAATGCATCAGAGAGGGGAACAACCTCTTCCAAACTCATCATTTTCCCAGGCAACAGTAAAAGGCTGTATCAGTATAAAGAGGAAAGCTTCCTCCTGACTCCAGATAGTAATTAGTTTATACCCCGGAGCATGAAGATTAACATCCCTTATCACTTTTAATTTTGCCAGTGGATCTTAAGCTACTGCAATGAGCTTTTGAATCTGCGAGTAATATACTATGTGATTTTTATCTTACAGAAAGGAGCTGGTGGGGAAGTCCAGCATGGTCTTTGTATTGTCCCACTGCCATTTCTGCAAACAGACCAGGTAGGATAGCTGCTCATGCCAGTGGAGTAAGAGGACTGTGACCAGCAGTGCTGTCAGGAGTAGCTCCAGAGAAATCAAAAGTTAGCATCAGGGATTTATAGGCACAGAATCAAGCTTACAAGAGGAGCTGAACGTAACTTTACTATTACATTTACTATGAGAGGGGATTAGACCACCTTTGATTTTCTTTAACTAAAGATGCTTGACACCATGAAATGTAGCACAGTGCAGTCTCCTGAGTCATAAAGGCTCCACTGATGAGTTTGTATGGCAAACAGCAACCCACAGAGCAGTGCGGAGCTTGGGCTGTGCGCTGTGCAAACAGCTGCCCTGCTTCTAGAGTCGCCTGGCTCTTATGTCCTGGCAGGCAGGGGCTCAGTACCCAGCTTCCCTGCCCCTCTCACCCCAGGCTGGGGCAGGCAGTGCCAACTCAGTGCCCCCTGTGTCCGTCGTTCCTGACGTGTCCCAGTTCAGCAAGGCATTGCTGACTCGCCCCAGACATCATTCCCACTGTGGGATAGACAGAACTGCCTATCTTACTCCAGAAGTCCACCCAGACTTCTGAAGGTCTTCAGCTTGTTGACTGTGCAGCTCACCCTTCCTTCCTTGGCCTGTTCCTTTTCTTCATTAGCTTTCTTGCCCTTATCTGCTTTTCAAGCGTCTGTTCTAAGCCTCCTTCTCTTAAGAGTGTTGTTAAAGCTAATCCAGCCAGACAACAACCAACAGCTCCCGTAAGGGCCTTGTGCAGACCAATACCTCCTGTTTCATCTTTTCATTTAACTAAGATGTCCCCTTATTACTTTATTTCAAAACGTGCTTTGAGGATATGAATATCGCTAGATCCCACATTAAAAAAAAAAGGACACAGAAAATATGATCTCATTCTTCCCCAGCTCTAAGTAGGCAGCAGTTAATTTCACAGGCTGGTTATAAACTATGTTCAAAGAGGAAAAGTCTTTCCTTTAATCCATATCAGCCTTTGCAGCCTTTCTAATTTCATGAAATGTCTCCTTATTCTTGTCCTGTACTATGGGTAGAATAGGAAAATCCAAGGGGCTTTCATTGTGTTGTTCATTATTTCTCATGCCTTTGTCATTCTACATCTATCTATGCAGTGATGAAATACCATTAATAAGGGAGTGGAAGCCTTTTGTTGAGGAGAGGACCTGATCGCAGTAGATGTGTAACTAATAATATATGTGGTTAAGACTGTCATTTGGACCAAGGCTAGCACCTGAGAAAGCAGTGAGGAGCATACTGTTTCTCCAGATGAAAAGAGCCAATGCCATAAAGGAAGTGAAATAAAGATGAGCATCCAAGGACCAAAAAAAAAAAAAAAAAAAAAAANTTTTGAGATTGTATTCACTTCTATACCAAATGCCCCCTTTTTTGCCTTTCTTGTTTCAATTCTCAGTACAGCGGCAGTGCCGTGCGAAGGCTTAGTCTTGCAGTATCCTCATTTTCAAGACTCTTATGGTAGTATTTGCTCTTGCAAAGTGCAAAAAGTCTTGGTGATTTCACACATTCAACAGATCTAGACAAGTCTCTGAACTCCTGTGTAACTGAACCAAACCTGAATTTGCAACCTTCGTTACTGACCTGGTTCAGCTTCCCATGAAGTCAGCTGGAGTCTTTCCATTTAAGTCAGCATGACCACTTAGAGGCTAATAGGCTTGTATAGGTTTGTACCAACTTGCTTTTTGGGTAGCATCATTAGAAATGTTTCTACACAGACCCAAAAGAGGAAATGACAAGCAGATATTTAAAGTAGTATGTGACAAAAGATCATGCAGTCTGAGAGTGCTTGGATTTTCACAGAAGGCTGTGGTTAAAAGTCAAGCACCATATTGAAGGAAATTTCAACATGTAGTTTCCACCCCCAAGATCCCCAAATCCTGGCCCGGCTGGAGCTGAAGTGGAAGTCAGATCACACTGCTCCCTGAAACCAAACCTGGTACACCTTTAGTCAGGTGTTAACCTTATTTTTCATGGAGATATAGACATCTATAGCAAATGAGGATCGGGCTGTTATTGTTAGAAATAAACCTGGCTAGAAGCTGAAATTCCTGTTTGAAACCAGCATGTAGGAAAAAAGTCAGAAAACAGACTGCTGTGAAGTGTTGGGGAAACTCCTCTGCATAACCAGAGACCAGGTAGTGTTCAGTACCTGGGAGGTACAGCCTAATTTGCAAAGAAATGAAAGAAAATAGGATTTTGGAAGGTAGGGCTCCCGGACTGGTGGGCAGTCAGCCTGGCAAGTGGGTTGCTGGCATCTAGCAGGCAAGATGCTCACTGTGTTTCTGCTACACACTCTCCTGATTTGCCTTGTTACCCTAATCAGCATCTTTCTGCAAAGCATTTTTGTTTCTGTGAACCAGTATTCTCTGGTGGTACAATGGTCTCCCCGGTTCTGTTTCTGAGGTTGCTGCAGTGCTGCTTTCGGGCAGTGAAGTTTCCTGCTAAGGTTATGCGAGATGAAACTGGAGGTGTATTTCAGGCACAGCTAAGGAGGCGAAAGCTGTTTCGCTTGATTGTTCCCTGCTACTCATTTGCCAAAGTCTTATCAGCCATTATAATGTCAGCAGAAAGCCGGGCATGTACTCAGGCTGTCATCTCAGAGATTCGCTAAAGATCGGCTTTGGAAAAGGATTATGCTGAATTTTCTTTTCTTCTGTATTTATGAGTTTGTTGGCTTGGTTTTGCACTGTGCCAATCTTGTGCTTGCCCCGGGGGAATATGAACTGCAGCATTCTTCTTGCCAGCTATTTCCTGAATACCTGTGGTAACAGTTTCCAAGGGGCTGTGCGACTTATTTGTTCATCTAAATAGAAAAGTATTGCAGCGGCAGTGTTCACAGCAAACTGGAGGGAATTGAAGTAGAGTGAAGTTGCTAGAAATTGAAGAGCTAGGAAAATATTACTTAACCTTGCCTGGAAAATAAGCCACAACACATAGCAGACCCTTTTAAATGAAGCATACAAATATGCAAATGCCAGTGTGGCTGCTTGTCTTATGGAATTGTTTTGTGAGCACAGTTTCCATTGGCAAAGACATCCACGTTACATGAGCCACAATCAATCAGTTTTAGAAGAGTGTACAGTTTTGCAGAGTGATGGCAAGGCATAGTTAGTTATCCGCCAGGCGTGCGTCCATAGCTGTTTCTTACACAGCGTTGATGTAGGATCTCAGTAGCTCAAGAATAGCAAACAAAATTCATATTCACCACGTACAGCACTCTGAATAATTCACAACCCAAACTATTTGTCCTGCACATCAGGTAAGGTGGTAAACAGATAATCTCCTATGCAGGAAAGGCAGCCAAGTGATAGGATGCGTCAAGCATGTGTGAGATATACCAGGATTATCTTGCATAGCAAAAGGGAACTAGAAAGAGTTGCTGCTCTCATTCACCCACACAGGCTTTTGAAGTCAAGCAACTTCTTAGTGCTGTGGTCTGTGGCTCCACGAATAAATCTGTGGCACAGAGCTTGGGAGAGTTGTGGTTTTACTTGTACCTCTGCTTGGTTTTAAAGAGGTCACTTCATCTCTTTCCTTTTCCACCTTTTGTATTTTAAGTAGGAAACCTCCATAGACTGGACATTGTCCTGCTGATCGTCAGTGCCATTAAGTGGCTCCTCCGGAGACTGGTACAGTACCATTTAGGCAAACCCCTCCACCTCAGGCTTGACTGACAAGCAAAGGTTGACCCCTGAGTGCCAGAGCTGGGTGCTGGGCCCTGGGCAGGAGTCACACTGCCTGGCTGCAGATAGCCAGTGGAGGTGCCAAGTGGCCAGCAGAGAAGACGCACCAGGTATCTTCAGATAAAGCCGAGAGGGAATTGGGGCAATGGGAGTGTTTCACGCTGAGTGACACAGGCTGAGTACTGTCCTCTCTGTAGCTGTTCAATGTGTGGAGTTGTAAAAAAAGCACGAGTTGTTTGTGTTGGGCAAGTTTAGGACAGCAGTGTATTTTCACTAGCATAGAAGTGGATTACCTGCAATATCAACCTGGTGTGAAAATTTGTAGTTCATGGAGCTACAGAACCCTGTGTCCCCTTTGGTCCCCAGAAAAATAAAACCATGAAAGCACAAGTAATGAGTTTTTGCTGACCATTGATTGGTGTGTGGCTTTTCACGTGTTTCTGTTCTACCTTCAGCTGTTGTGCCTTTGGTGGCACCATGCCAGCAATTAGGTTCCTGCAGAATAATCACATCCAGCAATATTTTGTGGTTTTTTTTTTCCTGTCCTTCTAGTTGTTATTTTAAAAGCAACAAATGGTTTTGCTCTCGGTGCAGCTTAACAAAATCCCAGTCACCTGGTAACCCACCATTTGGCAGGTGAATGGACACAACAGAAGTGCAGGGAGAAATCCTCCAAGCTACCATGGAAGTTTTGCTCTTCTCAGGGTCAGCAGAGACTGGAGAGTGCTGGTGACCAACGGGCAAGGGGTCTGCTGCCTGGCACGGGGGAATGGGGTCCAGACAACACATTCCAGCGTCGGCTATGCCCTGCCACTTGCTGCAACATTTTTCTGATAGGAGATAGCTGAAGTGAATATAAGCCAAACAGCGAGCAAATGCATGCACCAAAAGCTCAGGAAGATATTTTAGCAGTTAGTTTGTTCTCTCTGGGAGCAGATTTGCTCAGAGGCTCGGTACAGCTGAGAGCGGTTTGAGGTGGTGTAGAGAGACAACCACTTCCTCGTGCTGACTCAGGCCTCCCCACCCAGCATGTGAAAACCATGTTAGTTCTCCTTTAATATTCTTTGGAAAAGGCTTCTTTTCATTTTGGTGGGTTTTTTTTCTTTTTCCTGAGGCTCTGCAGGCACAAGCGTGTTTCACAGCTGGTTTAGCAAGGATGTGTCTAATTTAGAGGACATTGAGGGTTCCACAAACCGTGGCGACGCTGATCGCATGGGTAAGGCAAAGCACTCAGGAGGGTCTTTCCTGAAACGGCTGCCCGGCACAGTGATGCCAAACCAAGAGGGAGGTAAAGCACTGAGTAGCCTCAGAGCAGCTCCTGCAGTGGCAGCTCAGACACGGGAGATGGTGGATTCTCTGCTGCCCAGTTGAATACGCTTTCTTCTGCCTCTCATACCGAGCTTTCCACCTTTAATTTTTCTTCAAAGCCATTCCACATGCCTGTTAGTTTAGCACTGGCTATTCTCTTCTGCCTCATTTCCCGCTTCTCCTGGTGCCCAGGACACATTGCTATTTAACGCTTGGCAATGGCACGGCATGTCAGACACCAGCCTGTTGGTTTCCTACTTCACACGGTCTTATGAGATTAACTGCACCCTACATTGACCAGGCTAATTTGTTGTGGTGGGAAGGGACATCTGAAGCTCACCTTAGGAAATGCAGCCTGTAGTGCACCTAGCAAAATGAGCATCTAGTGTACTATCAGAGCCTGGAGGAATTGGTCTTAGCTGTTAGGCTGTGAAATGTAAATGGTGAAAAGATCACTGACGTACGTGATCAACAAGTACAAACAAAGCACCAAGTATATAAGTTGCTTTGAGAGGACCCAGTGGCAGGGCTGTATGTAAAGCCTCTGAGCAGAGGCCTGGCTTGAGCAGCCCAGGCTCCGCCCCTGCTTTGGTAAATTCCCAAATCCTCCAAATAGAAATAGCTGTTGGGTAGATACAAGACGTACACAGTAATACTGTTTAAATCTTTCTTTTCTGTTTTGCAAGAAGGATGTGGTTTCTTGTGCCAGTTCTGGTAGTGCTCAGTTGAAGCCTTGGGGAGATCAGGAGGAGCTAAGGGCTTCCCACCCAGTTAATCTCTCACTTGTGGTGCTTGCTTCATTTTTTTCTTTAAATTTAGAGAATTGAAGTGTAGTATGTGTCTCATCTGGTTTCATGTTGAACCAAGACTTCCAGATGGTTCTGGTTTTTCTCTTGAGTGATGATATCCCAGCTGTGATGGCAGGACAGCCTCACAGGTCTTCCTATTGCCATGTGAGAGGGCGTCTGGTGGTTCAAAGCAGATGAGGAACATGTGATATGAAAAGGCCTTTGTAGCACAGAGTCAGACTACAATAGCTCTGTGCTCAACAACAGGTTGTGGTTCGAAGAAATATTGCTTCTGTCAGCCTTGCATAATGGAAACAGTAATCAGCATCCATTAGGTCAGAATGTTTTGTCAATCCACAGTGAAGCAGAAAGGACTACATCTCAGAAAACCTTTTCATTAAGCAAAGAAAATTGATACCAGTGCTTGGTTCAGCCTAACACTTTGTTCATGGAGGCGAGTGTGGATAATGGCTGGGTTTGTTTTCTTTTCATTTCATTCGTTTCTCTATGCACAGTTATTTTGATTAGGAAACGTCCACCTTTCATTCTAGATGAACAATTCTAAAAACTTTCTCCCAACATTTATTATCTTGGGTACACAATCAACGCTTGTGTAAAGAACAACGTTAGAACATGGTTCAGGAAAAAGTGTTTTGGCTTACGTGATTGAAGTCATGCAATCTCATTTTAGTTGAAAAATATTTTTTATCTGCATAATAACTACAATCTCTTTTTTTCTTTGTGGATTTTGTCAAAATAGATATAGGCCATGTTCATGAGTAATACTGTGCCTATGAGTAGCTCATTATATGTGTGCATTAACGATGTAGTACTGGCTACATGGGGGCCTCTCTGGTTAGCTGCCTAGCCAGTGTACGAAAGGACTAAGCGTTGAAGGGAGTGGGTTGGTGATTTGACAGAAGGGGTAATACAATATCTTTGTAGTGGCATTCTGTGGGGGTAACAGAAAGTAATTAATGCTAAGGCTGATTCGTTAACCAGAAATCATTACTGTATATCAGCCGTGCAAATACCACTATCCCATTACCATGATGGACTGATGATGATGAAAAAGAGTTGATGGATGGGTGGGCTCTTGCATACCGTCGTCAAATCTAGTTGCTAGAAGATTTTCTCTCTCAATGCTTTTCCTATTACCATTAAGCTTCTCTTAGTAGAGAGGCGGATCCTTCCCAAACCTTCTTTCTAGCTCTTCTAATTCCGTGTGTTTTTCCTGCTTGCCCCAAACCTCCTTTGTTTATAGGGTTGTAATTAGGAGTAGCTTTTTCTCTCATGCTTATACCATCAATAAACCTTCTCCGTTAAAAAAATAACTCATTTCAGGAGACAGAGAAGAGAAAACATTTTACTTGTACTCTGTTGCAGGTGGCTTTGGGAAGCCTTGATATTGCAGGTGATGAAACATAAAACAAGAGATCAAGGCCTGGGAATAGCAACGCTGCATGTTAGGTGCAATATCACTTCTTTCTCTTCCCTTGTATACTTCGTGAATGATTGTGGAGAAGGGAGTTGGTTGTTGGGCTCTCCCCTGGGATTTGTGTGCTCTTCTCACACGTGGGCAGCCAAGGGGCCCGGGCTCAGCCAGGGAGGCTACAGACAGGTGGCAGAACTGGCCAGCTGTGGCTTGGGGCTACATCCTTTCCTGTGATCAGTGCGTCTCGACTCCTTGATGGCATTTACTCAGCTGCAGTGTGGACTCCACAACAGGTCCACCTGTTCTTCCGCTTTTGCTGAACTGTCTTGTTCTCCAGGGCTGGAGTGGGGATGATGTGTTCTGTGGTCTGATGCTGTCGGTATCCTTTGATTTGGTGTATAGATAACCACAGTCCTGCATTGCTGTGAAAGTTGCTGTCCCCTGGATCGGGATTGATCCAATGCATACGAATATGAGGAATGAGTATGAACATAACCAATACGCATAGGAGGGATTTGTACTGATATCGAGTATAACGTGATATACCATCATCCCAAAGTAACTGTTCTTGGTAGCTACAGAAAGTTATCCCAAACTTCTCCGTGAATAAACCCTCTGGGATCCTGATTTTTGGCTTCTTTTTCTTGCACTGTGTTTCCCCGTTGTTTGCTACTCTAACTGCTCGTCTGTCTCTAGATATAAATGGCTCTTTTCACCACAGTAACTGAAGATCATGAATAAAATGAGATTGTAAATTCCTATAGGGGACATCTAGCCCACATCCAAGTGCTATATAAATAATGATCCATCTAGAAGGAAGGTGCTAGAGAAATATGAAGTTGTTATCATGGTTACTTCCATAGTATGTACACCCGATATTGGGTGTAACTGCCACAAAACTGTTTAACAAGTCCCTTATCACAGAGCTCTAGAACAATTCCTCCCCAGACTAACTTTCTTCTCTCCTCGTGCATTTATCTCCCAGTCTCTTGGACCACAATCATACATTATGCTGTCAGCTTTATGGTTCTTTTCTACTATCACTCATAAGAAGTGTTATGCTTAGTCATAAAACTGCAGCTAAGAAAAAAATTAGTGCATCTAGCATTATTAGGAAGCCTTCATGTCATTATCTATCTGTTCAGTGTTTCCTTTGATTCCTCGTTTGTGACCTATTACAAATCTAGGTTGCTGAGGAGATATTTTTTTGGCGGAGATTATTTTCATCCTTATCTGATGTATTCATTTCAGGGAAGAAGTCTATTCTCCATGTTATTTCCTTCTTTTTCCATATAAAGCATGAATCTGACTGTGATACAGCAGTTTTGAGTAGGGGACTTTACAGTGGATTTGGCCCTGGGCTGAGGTGCAGAAAACAAAGGCCAACATTAGTGATCCCAAGAATTCTTGTGTGAAGGTGAGGGCTGCAGTAACCTGAAGGACAGCAACAGTCGTGGAAGTGTATAACAGAGCTGTGGTAGGGTTATGTCTCTGATAGGCAAAGAGCATCACGAGAGAGAAAGATAAAAGAAATATAAGACTCTTGTCCCAAGAGAACTAACCCAAAATGAGGACAGTGGGCATTGCTTTGGCTTTAATTTGATTTTGGGCTTTTCTTTAAAGCTTGCAGGTTTTAATGACATTGAGTCCCTACTCATGTTCCGAGACCAATTACTCCATGAATTTTCTAAATTTTTCATACTAAAATTATTTTTTAACTAGATCAAAACTTCTTTGGTTTAACTTTGATTAAAATGCTAGATAGGAGAAAAATGTCAAAAAAACCCCTCAATAAGATCATTAGTCTGTTTCAATATCTTAATAGTGATTTTTTTCATCTGAAAGTGATCATCTCAAAAGCTTATTTCAATTATTATTTGAGAAAAAACTGAAGTAGAATGTTAAAAAATATTGAAGTTTTGTTCCTCTGCTAATTGAAGTTATGTTTTCCATTTTGGAATTAAAATGAACTCCCAAAATTTCTGGGGAATTCTACCACCTCTTCAGAGATTATCCCATAGGAAGTGTACTCTTAGACTGGACAACCTCGCTGATGAAGTTGGTATAAAAACAGTATCCAATTATGGTCAAAGACTGGTAAGATCTTAAAGAGTCTACACTGCACAGCAAAAAAAAGGTGCGATCCTGAAGGAGGGTCCAGATCCTCTCCAGTAAGGTCTGGCCTAAAACATGAGACCTTGCTTTGCTTCCATGGGCTTTTCCCATCCCCAATGTCTTGCTCTGCTTTTTTACTTCATCTTGAAGCTATCTGTGCTGAAGGAGGTGACATGGTCCATCCAACTCTCCTTACCCAGGGGAGTGTTGGAAAGGGAGAGACTGGCCATAGGGCGAAAATTTGATTTTTCTTCTGAGGTCCAAGAAAAGCAGCACTCATGGCTGATGTGCCAGCTCTGAAATTGTGCTGGCAGCTTTTTCTAAGACTGACTTGAAAAAAAGAGGAGGAATGGGGGGGAAAAAAAGAGATGTAAAAATGTAGATGTGGTATTTGCTGACTACCTCATGCTTGGAGAACGCTACTTTCCTTTTGTGTTTTGGCCATTATATCATCAAAACCTGGCATGTTTTCCACCGCCTGTGGGGATTACCAATACAACAAGTCTGTACCTGGAGGCCTGAACCTTGCCTTAACTATTTAATGTTGTGCAATGATTATGCCATGTCTCTAGGGCCATTTACTCCATCAGATTAACACATCAGGCAAGAACACATACTTAGAGAGAAGTATATCCTGACAGATATAATCAAACACCGTTTAAATCAAGGGAGACGACTGTGACATTAATCTACCCTGGTATAACAGCCCATTTAAATGAGTAGGAGGAGGGAGGTGGTACAAGTGAGGATAGATGGTGTGTTTAAGTAGAGAAATGAAATCTGTAGAATGACTTCAGTGGAGATAGTTTTGATTGAAGTCAAGTAGTAAAATGAACAAGTGAGAGAGATAAATTTCTTTAAGCCAGAGACACTTCATGTTAAAAAAATGTATGTGCATACCAGGGTTCTGTAACCTGCTCAGACCCACAGAGATCTGTGGTCTTGATACAGATAAATTAACAAACTGGAACAAAATGGCTCGTATTCCTTGTGGAAGCCTAAAAATTGTTTTCTACCTTTTACAAATCATTCAGCGTGAGCTTGAGTTAGTAGATTAAGGCCAACCAGTTTATAAATAAAAGGATTTTTTTGAGGCTAGAGACCAGTTTAGGTTGCCAGCTGTGAAGTTAGTGAAAAATGGTAAGGCAGGTTTACGGACAAGAGTGAATTACTAAGGGTCTGTGCAGAAGGTGAGACTGAAGAGAGAGTGCTGCCGCTAATTAACTGGAGCAGCAATGCAAATAAATGCAATCAGGAAATGCAGACATGCAGACGCATTGGTACCTTGCTTTGTGCAGTCTGTTGTATTTGAAAAAGGCAATGGATCCTAGCTAGTGAATTTCTGGAGTATCAGACAAAATCACAGCTTAGTGTACATGCTCTGAAGGTACTGCTCAAGGCTGCAGGGAGCACAGGGTCTCCTTCTAAGAAAAGGCTGGTGGAGAATTGGTACAGAGCTCTCTCACTTGTATGTGTATGGGCATGTTGCCTTAGCTTGGACTTCTGCAAAGGCTCTGTCATTTCACGCTTATTCTTACTGTGCAAATAGTTACTTAATTCATATTAGAAGTGGGTTTGGCTCACTGGATGACTTAAGTGGGAGAACAGCCTGTAAGCAGAGAGAACAGATTAGCTGTTCCCCTGCCTTTTCTCCAGAGCTAAGGCCCACCGACGTTCCTGAAATGATGCCTTTTTTTTTTTTTTCCCCCTCATCCGGCATACAGCTATGAGCTATTAACTATACTTACTTAGGATGCTTGACGTGGTGTCCTCCTCCTGCCAGGACTCTGCAGCTCAGAACCCCGGTAAAACGGGCTTTTAGGAAACAAGCGCCACATGGAGCATGAGTAGCTCTTCAAAGTTGCATAGAAAGCTGGGAGAGCTGTGTTCCAACTAAATGCCACTACAGGTTACACAAAAAGAGATCAGGATTGAAAGGTACCTGCTATGCTGTTCTGGAATGGCTAGTTAGCTGATGCAAATCCAGTCCAAAGTACTGTTATCAGTAATCAGACCTAGGAGGTAGGTATAAGTATTGTGTAAGTCTCACCAGGAAGAACACTAAGACTAGAC
Organism: Fregata magnificens; assembly: GCA_013389945.1. Lineage (NCBI taxonomy): Eukaryota > Metazoa > Chordata > Aves > Suliformes > Fregatidae > Fregata > Fregata magnificens. Next base: position 288,567 of record WAAD01015778.1, read on the forward strand.
TGAGCTTGCTAGACAGAAATACTTATTTTTTTTATCATAGGGAGACATAAATAATCCTGAGACTGCAGCCATTTTATTAAAACTTTTTCAAACTCAAAACCGTATCCTGAAGATATTACTACAAACCACTGTTACACCTCAAAAATAATTTCTTGGATCAGATAGAAATCAGCCGAGGAAAAGCTTCTTTAATAAAGCACCTTACAAATGCAGAATTTTTTTGGTCCAGCACTTTTTTTTCTTTAAAGGTCATTTTAGCTACCATCTTCCTTTGACCTCAGAGAAGCTGGGGCATAAAGTTTATACAGCCAAGGGCAGAGCATGCACAAGCAGCGGATGAACCACACGTCCCGTCACATACCTCCAACCCTGTTCAACAGGATTCCTTAAAGCCGGACTCGGATGGGCCTTTCCTTTCTATATGGCTCTTCCGTTTCTCTTTTCTCTATTTTAGAGCAGGGGCACTGTGTTAGGAGAAAAACATATCTCAGTAAGTCTACTCTGTTTATTAGGAGTTTGTTTCACTTAGACACATGCTACTTTTTTCTAACACAATGACTGTTTTGTCGTGCCGAATAAGTTTTCCTACTCTTCATCTTCCATTTGGGAATGTGGGCTAAACCTCAGAACAAAGGATATGATAAAAGACACTTTCATTAGGAGGACAGGGAGCTTTTGAAGTACACTCCTGAAGTCAGCAAACAAAAACTAGGCAGCAAAGAGAGCTGCCTGTTACAGTGTGCTGCAGAGATGAGACTAAACCCAAATGAAATATGATGCTTTTTAGTCACTTGTCCTGCTCCTGAACGATGAAAGGTATCTGATGACTTTCTCCTGAGTCAGAGCTTTCATTGCCCCTGAGAAAGGGATGCACTAGTTATATAAATGGCAATTAATCGAAGTACCTAAGAGCCTGGGAAACTCCAGAGCAGAGAAACACAAGCCTTTGTAGGTGGCACGCAGAAGCTATCAATCAGGAAAAGTATAACTTTTTTTCTTCCAAGTGGCAATTGTTCCTGCTAATATATTTATTTCTGAAATCCTACATCCAGCCCCTGGAGGCTCAAAGATGATGTGCAATATCATTACAAAACCAAACTCTTACATTTGAAATGCGCAGAACATAATGAGGAAACCCTCATCAAACTAGAGCAACCACTCTTGGTATTTTGCCTGAAACTGTCTCTATATCCCAGATGAGAGCTCTTCCCCATGCTCATCTTCTAAAGATGTAAGACCTACTTTAGCGAATGACATTTCCTAGTATGGAGGGCAGAGCTATGAGAAGCCCTCGGGATATTGGAGTGGCTTCAGATTCCTCTCTCCACCGAGTTTGTTCAACCGTGCACTATCTACAGTCTATACGATTAATTAATGTGTGATAGATTAGTAAGTCCCAAATAGGAAATCATGTTTTCGCCACAGGCTGTAGCAGAAGTGCGCAGGGTCTTATTCTGACATTGCTTGTGCTGATAAATCCTGAGAGCAACTCTGCTGAGTCTATCAGGCTGGCAAAGTCAACGCAAGGAAGATCCGATAGGGCACAGCAGCTACCAAAGCCACCCATCACCCTCGTATCAGAGTCAGCCACTACAAATATACAAACACACATGCGTATGCTATCCTTTTGTCTCAATCCTTTTGTTTAATGGAATGAAAAATAATAAGCATCCAGGGAAAAGCATAGCTGAAGAGGAGTGAAGCAGTCTGTCTAGTGATATTCTGCAGCCATTGCTGCTTTAGCTTCATTTTTCTTCGTCCTTGCAGAACTCTCTCTTCTGAGCATGTCTTTTGTCTCTTTGGTGGCATTGGTGCCAACCTCTGCGGTACGAAGGTGTCTCAGGCTGATGCATCTCCGTATCTCTGTGCTGCGCGGCACTGGGGCTCCCGGCTGGCTGTGGGGCAGGAGCAGCCCTTGCTCTTACCCCGCGTTACTGCAGCACCAACTACGGTTGCGGCAGTGGGAAACGCAGCCGCTGCTTCTCTACAGAAGTGCACGTGCTAATAAGGACTTCCACACAAACCAGGCAGCCCTTCCTTGCTTTTAAAAGTGGCAAAGCTGTTAATTTGCAAAAGCAGTTCACAGATTAGTAGAAAAATAAAAGCTAGTGATGGTTACCTCTTAAAGCTCCTCTGTCTAGGTTGTTAAACAGGACAACTTATACTGAGGACGAGCGAAGCTCAGCTGCTTTCTGAAAGCAGAATTACCGTACCAAAAGAAGGAGCTGTGCTTGTTGCATATAAATATTAGTGTTTTGTTTAAAATCTTGGGAAAATACAGCCCTAATTGCAAATCCACCCACTATTAGTATCCCATAAACATAAAAGAATTGTGGATGAGCAATCCTTTGAGACACATCTTTAAGTGCATACTTAACCCAATTGCTCCTAACAAAATATTTGTACCGAATCTGAAGGTTGGAATCAAGCACAGTGTCATTTTTTTCCGGTGAGGGTTTCGATAAAAGGTCAAGCTACATCAATAGCATGGCTCTGGTCTGCAGCACAGTCAGCCTGTAATTTTGTCTTCCTCAGTAAAATCTCAATACGTCTGGATTTCTGCACACCCGATCTTGAAACTGTATCTCTACCAGAGGGTGGAAACCCATTGAATTCAGCAGGGTACCAACACTGCGTGTGTGGTTTTGTTATATTTGTCTTTGTATCAGCGTATGACCCTCAGAATTTATAGGAGTTCTTTATCAGCAAAAGCCCCACGCATTCGTATGTCATTTTTTCCCCTCTGTCTAGATCTCACCTCATTAATCAGTGCATTGCAATGATTTTAGCTGGCTGCAGTAACTGCTGAATTCAGTGACTTGAGTGGATATTTTGCTAATGGACCACCCAGCTATGCTTGGGTATCGTCTTCCATGCATACGTTGCAGTTTGTGCTTATGGTATCTGACGTGACTGCATTTCACTTTGCTTGGATCATATGTTCTTCTCCTCCATTTACTTTTGTCACTTTTTCCTCTTTACGATTTTCTGAAGTCGGCTGCATAGAATCTCTCTCCATCCACCTCCTTAACATGAAAGGGCTCTGAGCTGAATAGCACATATTTAAGGTTCACTTTCCATAAACGTTCCTCAGGATTCTTTGGCAACCTGTGCAGTCGAAAAACAATTATGCCAACAAACCTGTTCTGAGAATAGCTGTAGAAATTTGCATTCTGTCCCAGTTTCTGACACAGACTTCCCTTCTAAGGATGGAAAATTGCTCAGTTCTTATCTGTCTCAATTCTTCAACTCCGAGGCAGGAATAATAACATTTCCTTTTCCCAGTGCTTTCTCTGTATCTTTAGATTAGAAGCACAAAAGGGACAATGGCTGCTTGATTATGTTATAGGGTGGCTGCTAACACACAGAATTGCTTATCTTGGTTATTATTAATGTACATAAAAATAATGCTTTCAAATACAAAGGAAAATTAGTTTAAAATTTGAACCAATATCGATTTTCAGTATTTTCCAAAGTCTAATTAGTAACAAATAAGGGGAGTTTATCCTTCACGGTGTTTGTATCGTTGTGCTATTTTGCTGTGTCATGTTAATCCTGGTGCTAAGGCACTGCGTGTGTCGTGCATGTCCTCAAAGAGTTTTTCCAAGGCTGCTCCTGATATGGTGCAGTGCTGTGTAGCCCTCAAGCCTGCAAATGAACAAGACCTTTCTGGTTTGTCAGTGCATCTTTTTAATCTTTTTTTATGGCTATTTAGGAAGAGGGTTTCGCTGTAATTTACCGTTACAGTTACAGACTAGGCCACTAGGTAGTCTGTCGTTCCTTGAGAGTATTTCCATACTGCTCATGTTTCTGTTTTGCTTTGATATTTACGCATTCTGAATAGTGAGAACAGCTGGTTGGGTGGCTATATTTCCTCCTGGTGCGGGGGGGGGAGGGGGGAAGGGGGAAGTGAACTCTTGGTTTAAAAAAAGATCTTCACCAGCATGTTCTCTGAAAAGTTTTTCAATTTTTATTTTCCAAAAAGGTAGTGGTCCTCTGAAACGGAATGCTTTGCAACTGAAATGTGCTTTTTTTTTGTTTGTTTGTTTGGTTTTTTTGTGTGTGTGGAAACGTCCACTTTGCTAAAAAAGTAATTTTCCTTCAGAAAGACGATATGACTATTTCTGTAACAGTGAACACATTACACATCTATGATTGTTTTTGTCACGTATCCGTAGTGCTGTTAGTATAGACGGGGCTCCAGGTTGCTTGGAATCGCTCTGCTGCCAAATATTGTACACCGAGTGCAGGGAAGTATGGACATCTATTTCTCAGGTAGTTTTTGATACTTTTTCATCTCAAGCAATATGTGAGGTGTTGGTAATTTAAAAAGTGGTCAGCAAGCCTCTTAGCCCAAGATTCATACTTTTAGGTTCTGTATTATTGGGAGGAGAGTGTTTTGTGTCTGAAGCAGTTCAGATGAGTCCTAAATTCTCCTCTGGTTTTGAAAGCGTGACTAGTGGCCACTTAATCTCCTTTATTCCTGTTAACCGTCTGCAGTATATCTAATTTGCTGGGTTTCTAAGATACTTGCTTTGTTTTTAACAAGCTTTGAGGTATAGGTTAACCGATGTCTTTATAGAGTATCTGACTACAATCTGCTGAGCTAAAATTTGTGGCTCAGCTGTCTCTTTTCTCTTCATATCATAAGCAATTCACCATTTTTATGATTTTACCCCTACCCTGACCCTGGGGAAAAAAAGTCTGTAGATCACCTTGCAGTCTGAGCCTTGTGCCTGGCAAGGTACTTTTCCTGCTAATTACCAGAGCTGTTAATTCTGTTGTCAGGTTTGACAGTTGAGAGATAGTGGCTATAAATTTCCTACCAGTGGAGTGAAGAGTTAAGAGCATGACTGTAAATGGATGAGAAGCAATTTTGAAAGTGTTTCTGCTTTTCGCACTGTGAGATTGCAAGATTTCAGCAATCTTCTGTTTCCAAAGGAGGGATCAGCTCCTATTTACCTAGTACCCCTGCAGGGAGAGTGACCTGCATGGTGAGGGGCTCACTGCAGTTTTGACAGGTTATTTACGGAGATATTACTTCAGAAACACCACACAGTAACTTACAGCAGATGTGTGGTAACAACCCAGCAGCTCTTTGCAAGCAAGAGTAACTGCATGGTTATCTCGTGGCGATGCTACTGCTTTATCTCGTGGCAACATGACAAATAATTTTAGCCAGCACTGCAAGTGGTGAATTTAATCTGGGGCTACCTTCATGCTAGACGTTAAATTCTAGGTTTGACTGAAATACCTTTGCCCCTGCAGACTGCTTACCAGAAATATGAACGTCCATCTCGGTATCCAGATACATTGTGGTATTTCGTACTAGGAATCAGCGGCATGGCCAAGGTCGTCTTCTATTGCTATGGTCTCTGTTGTCGTACTCTAAGCCCCTTACCTTTTCATGGTTTCCAAATCTAGTATCAATATCTCATGCATACAAAGGGCTAATGGCACAGTAAGATTAAGTAGAACTGCTCATCTGTGTGTCATAAGCATCGATCGGTTAAAGAAAAAGGACATGCTCTCTTAGCTCAATGCACTGGGGTTTTGGAAGAGGTAAAGAAGTTTGTAACCAGAGTTTGCCCTAGGGACAGTACTGAAACTCTTGTCCCTGGAGGGTTTTAGGAATACTCAATAGCATCTCTGCTCTTCTTTTATAAGAAAAGTGTTAACATATATACACGTATGTTCCCTACAAGTGATCTGTGTTGGGAAGCTGTGGATTTCTAACCTGCCAAGATCTGACACAGCTTTGGATGTCCTTTGCAAAGTCCAAGGATATCTACTGGTTTTTCCCAGTTCTGCAAGAAGTTGGTTACTCCCTTCTGTTCTAAAAGTGTTATAACTTACAAATGTGGCTGCTGCGATGCAGCTCCCAGGTCAACACAGGTATGCATCAAAGTCTTTCTGATTGTGTTTAGGTTTGGGGTTTTTTTTTAACAAATTACTTCTTTTGCTGCCCCTCAAGCACATCAATCTTTGAAGTTAAAAGTCTTCTCAAGCACAGTTAGTGAGCTTGCTTCAAGCATAGTGCTGATCTGGCTCTTGATCATCAAAAAGCCTCTGAAAAGCTTAATTTAGCCTTCCTAAAGAATCTGGACATCTGCCAATACTTTAAAGTATATTAAATATTTATTTGGTTTTTGCATACAGAAAAAGTGGAGGTGATATGTATTTTACAGAAGTCCATGGCTTTTAGTACTTATCTGGGAGGTTTAAAACGTTTCCCTAGGGTTTGGTTCCCCTTCTCTGGGGCAGGTGTTCTCTCCACAGGTTATTTTTTACCGATAACTTGTTATTCTCCGAGTATACTTGCCTTAGCTTTCAGCAGGCAGCATACTGCTAATGGAGCAGAGGGATGCAAACAAGAAAATCTTGAAAGCCTTGTCAGTAGGGCTGGAGCCTGATTCTTCAGCTTTCTGCAAGCAACTGGAGCTTACTGTCCACTTGGGACGATTGTTTATGGAGAAAACATTCCACTCTTCTTTGATTATTTTTGTTTGTATAAGGCTGGTTGGGATTATTATGGAAAAACATTGGCTCTGAACTTCAAAATGGGAATTTAGCATGAAAATGTTTATTTTTCCCCATGAAAATGCTTTAAGAAAGAATTTTTTCTTTTTTTTCAGTTTCCTTTTGCATCCTCAGCTAACCCCTGCCCTCATGGGTCTGTATGACCATTGCCAACCGTGACAGCTCTCTGCTTCTGCTTCTTCCTCACTTTCAGTATCTTGCCTAACTCTAGGAGTTACTTCTCTGGGGAGGATGATGTCTCTTGCTATTCAAAACAGAGTCTCCTCTGAGGCTTGAAGGAGCTACTATAACTGAAAATAATACTATTGTGTGGATGTCCTCAAACCTGCGAGGGTTCTTTGCATTTTTCCAGGAAAAGACGATGAAAAGCTCGATATTTTACCCCTGGTGATATACCACTTTGAAGATGTATTTGTCTCTATATGGATTGAAAAGCAGAGCACAAGATCTCAAAATCAAGCTGCTCTGAACAGCAAAGCTCCTGTGAACCACTCAGAGCTAAACCCATGGTGTTTTTCTTAACCTTGCCACAGAGGATGAGGAGAGCCGGGACGCCTGTTACACTCCTCCTGCTGCCTCTGGGCATAGCCGTGTTTTGCCTTAGCTGTCAGCTTATCTTTGTGAAACAGAGATACTGCAGATCTTTTATTTTTTTTTTACACTAAGGTTGTTCCTTTATTTAAGTCTTCTATCTCCCTACTGATAACTGGGATAACAAAGCCTGCCGATGTTGCCTCTCTCAATATATACTTTAATACATTTGACCCACTTGTCATATTCTTGGCATCGCAGCCTGTGTGTTTTACCAAGACTGCTGTGACAATGAGCTAATGACACATACAGGGGACTTGCATTGATCCAGTGGACTTACACAACTGTGTGGCATGAGAGGGTTAGGAACGTGGAGAGTAGCTCTGTAGTCTATTGCTTGAAACGTACATCGCAGCAGGGCGGGACCTATTTAAAAATCACCAGAGGTCTTGCTAGTTAACTTCCCTTTCATGTAATAGAAAAAAAGGTTGAATGAGTCATGTGAAGCCAGCCATGAGATTAATATAGACAAAGATGTCATATCCTCATGTATGCAGCTGTGAATGGCATATCTACTTTGCCATCTGCAGATTAAATGGACATAGTGTCTCAGTGGCTGCTGCAGGGCTTGGTATAACTCAGTTATCATCAGGCAGATTTCCTGTTGCCTAATACCCAAACACAATAGTTGTTTAGCGTCAGACTTTGGTTTCTGGAGTAGTTTCAAAACCCGCCAGCCACAGTATGTAGTTTTATAACACCACCACCGTTAACTAATTGCACTCACTCGCAGAATTATGAAACCCAAGAGGATAATTTGGTGCATCATGAGTATATCTTTGTGAATTTTTCATAGGCAGTTTATATTTTAGCTGATACTTAAAATAAGAATATTTTCCTGTGGATCTGTTTGCTCTAATTTCTTTCCTCCTGGTAATTTGGGGCTTTCTTTTCTAACAATTAGAAAAACGACATTCTGTTTAATTACAATATTTACAGAAACAGCTTTTTTCCATATTGTGAGTTGTAACAAGTCTTATGTCAATTAACCTCTATATTTGCAAAGACACATCTGCATTGACCTTTAAGTATCATTCATTCTATTTGCAAATTGGACAGTTGAATGTGAGCGCTTGATTTATAAAAATCATTTAAGGACATATTATGTTAAGCACGCAATTAATCTTGATAGGAAAATACCGTAACTCCCTCAAATCATTCTGGTATTCTGGTCGTGGCTGATAATCACTGAGGAAGTATATCTCTATCTAGATTCTTCATCAAAACTTATTTGTGAGTTCATTCCAATAGGCCAAAGCTGGGAGAAAATCTGTGCTCTTCATACTGAAATCTTTGATGCAGTCACGTAATTCCCATTTACTTCAGTGAGTCACCCATGTGCACAGAGATGAGAATTCTCCCTTGTTAGGGCTTTAAAGATTTCCATGGGAGTTTGCTTCCTTGAATATTTTATTTTCAGCTTTGTTATGGTAAGATGATTTTTCTGACATTTCGCTGATCACAAAGCAGCTGGCCCCGTAAAAAATAAAGCACACACACAAAGAAGCAAATGACTGGGTGTCTGGGGGAAAATGTGAGTTCTGTGTCTGAGCTGCAACAGATTGTCATCATTAAAACAAAGTATCAGCAAATGCTGGAATGATGGGCATTAAAGAGTGGAAGCACTTTCTCAGGTTGAAAGACAAAAGAAAGGTGGTACTTTAATTAAGCCATTGTTCATTTTGGGTGTATCACCTAGCTCTGATCATTTTTAAAATTCTAAAATAATGGTGTTAAATACAAAGAAGAAAACAAGTAGAAACACTGTAAGGTGCACTTGATTTAACTGTACAAATCGCACCATCCCTTATTGCAGGTCTAAATGTACCGCTGCACAGATCTGCCAAGATTGGAGCACCACAAAATCCAAAACCACAGATGCTTGTCCATATCGGGGGTTCTCTGGCAGAGAAGAGTTGAAATCCAAATTTAAAACTGCGATACAGCCAACCCCAGACATAGCCGTTTTCCACTATGATCTCTCTTCCGTCTCCGTAGTACATTTATAGCAGAAGATGGTCCTTATTCTGCATCCCCACAGCACCCCTTTGCCAGTTCCTGCCAGGGTCTTTACTTCTAAGAGACCAGGCAGGTGAGTGATGGAGGGGTCTGTAGTTAGGTGCTGGAAGGAGACATGGGAAGGACCTGGCCTCCTTGTTGTACCAACTCCCAAAGACTTTTCCTGTCATAGGAAAAGACATAGGCAAAAGAAATGGCCCGTGAAGGGCAAAAACCCCAGCCAATGGTATTAGGTGGGGAACTAGTTCATTCCCTTCCCCGAGTTTTTTATTAAATGCTTTCTCTTCAGAGTTTTCCATTTGTTTTCTATTTCTATTTAATTTATTGATTTATTTGTTTCTGCTTATCTATGTTGCATGAGTCATCATGCTGTTAAAGACCCTTATTAAGGAAAGTGAATAATCTCCTTGACGTTACTTATATGTGTCTCTGTTCCCTCCACTTGTGGCTGTTTTCTCCCTGGTTATTGGAAATCAAAGGCCAGAAAATGGGTTTGACGTGGAATTTTCATAGGATTTTTTTTTTATGTTTTCCCTTAAAAGCTTTTTAATCAAAAGCTGGAACTAAAACCCAAATTACTTCTACGTTTTCAAAAGGAATAGGTCAGCACTCTGGGTTTATATCAAATGGTACATTTTCAGAAACAAAGAATTGTAACCTCAAGTTGAATAGAAGTGTTCTTAGGCAGACAGCATCCTGGCCACTGGCCCAGGCAGCTGCATTGTTTCTCCCAGGGCTGGGTTTCTGCGCAGTCAGAAGCGATGCAGAATCTGGAAACCAAGACTTCAGAGCAGAACAATGATGGAACTGAATGTGCTGTCGTGTGGGGATGATTTCCTTGGTCCTTTTTCAGCAGCTTTCCTGTACTTGCTTTCATTCCACTCCCCTCCTTCCCATTCACTTTTCTTTCCTTATTCTTCCCTTTTCCCTTGTCTCTCACCACTCACTTCCCTGTCCCCTCCTTCCCTTGTTGCCTTCACTGTTCTCATGTCTTTGTCCTTGCAGTGATGCACTAACATGACCCAATACTGGCAAAACTTTGCAGGGGCACATTTCCTGCAGAAAGATGGGTTTCAGGGCAGGCTCAAAATGTTATTTCTTCTGCACAACCGAAAGAACTGGGTTCGTACCTCAAAACACGCTTCCTTGTTCATCACGTGGTTGCTTAGCTGGTGCCTCACAAAGCCAATATGAATTTTAATTCATAGTGGTTCATTGAGAGGGACCTCTCAAGTCTTGGAGTGGTCTTGTGGCCTTCCAGAGCTTGCCCCTTTCTCTATAGCTGGCTATCAGAGAGGGGTCTTTGTTTTTCTTTAAAGTTCTTGTTGACTACTCTCTGTTTGCCTTATCAGCCGGGGAGAAGAAATGTGAAGATGTATGTTTCTGATGAAATATTTAGACTTTTAATACTAGCAGCTCACAAGATACATAAACCATAATTTATTTCTGTTTACAGCACTTCTGCTGGAAGTATCCTGCTAATCTACCTAATATATGTAAGAAAGTGCAGACATGCTAAGATTTTTTTTTTTTTATTATGACTATCAATCTTCACTACAATATTATGAAGCAACAAGGAATGGACTGTTCCAGGAACTAGATGTCCTATTTATTAAAGACAATGCCTCATGTTATCTGTCAGAGCCCCGTACGCAGCACTGGGTGACCTTTTTTGAAGAAACTCATTTGGGTGACATAGTTTTCCGGCAGGCTTTAGGTGTAAGATTTTGTCACTTTTCCAGATGAGGTTGCATTAGATCCTATACACATGCATCATTGAATAAGACATCCTGTGGCTGATGCCCTCATAGGAGCTATAGGGCTAAGCACAGCTGGACAGAGTTGCCTGGGGCCAGTGGAGGAGCAATATTCAGAAAACATCCTTCCCTCAGGCCTGATGCTCAAGGGAGCACGTCTCAGAGATGAGCCTGGGGACTAAATTTCCAAATTTCCAGGGGGGGGGGATAAAAATCAGGGTGACTTAGGTCTTTTGGCTTCATGACAGCCGACCTCCACATCCCACCTGCGGCCAGGTCCTCGAGGCAAAAATGACCTTTCCCATAGCCTTTCTCTCTCTGCTTCCATGGCCAGCAAACCTAGAGCAATTCTTTTGTAACCATATTTAGCTTTCAGTTTGCTTCCACTCCAGCCCTGAACAAAGGATTTATAACCCCAGAGCTGATCAGTGTTTTTTCCCACTTGCAACTCTTGGTTTAAATAAAAAAAAAAAAAGCATCTTCTCCTTGGAGCGATACCTTTTTCTCTGGGGATTTCTTCCTACTTGTTATCTCTAGGTGGCTGTGGTTTAGCCCTGTCTCTTCCTGTAATGCTTTCGCGTGCGTTGTTGCAGTGGCATTAGCAAGGTGTATTTTCGTGCTCAGACACTGTTAGTAGATGTGGGTCTTCACAGGATAAAACTTTAGAAAATGAGATCTAGCTTTTTCCCCCTTTCATCTGAAATGGGAACTGGTTAACTGATGCTGTGGTGACTTCTTGAGGCAAGAACTCTGGCGGGGTGGACCAAGGGAGCAGGAGGAGTTTCATCCCCAAAGCTAGCAGGGAGGCACACTCAGAAGTGGGGTCTGCACCCCACATTTCTAATTGAGAGTTCTCCCAGCCTTTGCAGCCATGATACAAATAGGTGTGCAGCTAAAAATGGAAATGGACCCAAAATAAAGGAGATAGGCAATAGCAATGTGCTTGACTGGCTGAAGACTGCTGCATGTTTTTAAGTTAACTGGATGCTCTACACTTGGCTTCAGTATATCAGATCAAAAATTAAATCCTATTAATACTTTTATTTAAACTAGTCATTCAAATTTGAGTGGGCTGAGAAGCCATAAGCACCCAGGTTTGCCCAGGATTACCCCTGGCATAAATTATGTACACATATCAGAAGTATGAGATTATCAAGTGAGTTCATTTAAATTAATGTTATTAAAGCAAATGGGAAATTGATTTTTGGTAATAGAGGGCTTAATTTACCCTAGCTTAACTCCATTGACTTTGGTGGATTTGCTCCTACTTCGCTTTGGTATAAATCAGGGGAATACCAAGTCCACGGAATGTAAACACAAAGACCAAGCGAAATATTTACCATCTATGTCTTATCCCATTCGAAGTGGTAGAAAATGTATTTCTTCTGATTTATTCCACTGTAATGCAGACAGTGGCCAGGAATAGCAGAAGTAATGACTAGCTGTTTATTGCAGTGTTTGGCCTTAATAACTAATAACATGCTAACACAAACATAATTACAGATTCAAGTTGAGCTTATATTTAAGATATTCTTAAAGCAAAAGCAGAACTCAGGTATTGACCATTCACAGACAGAAATGGTTTCCAACCTCCGGGCTCAGCTGCGTGCTAAGGTCTGAAGTCACCCACGTACCCAACTGCAGTCCTTCCTCCCCCTTTTCTGAAGTGCCTTCTTACTGCTCCATGAGTGAAAAATTAATGGGCCTTCTTTCATTTGCTTTTGTGACGAGAAGGAAGCACTTCCATTAATGACACTAAGAATAGGATTTACTGTAACTTGGCCTCAGATGGTATTTGTGGTTCCCACACATCCTGTAACAATATGCTTTCTAAACTTAAACGGATATTGCCACACTGACTGTTATAGAAAAGCAGAAGGAAGATGATGAAGCAGCTCCTCCAAGCTAATTTTTTTCTGAGGCAAATTTATTGGCTTCGTGTTCAACACCTCAGCAAGGCAAAAACAGCCCCGACATGAAAGTGAGACAGGTTGCGAGTGTATTTTACCCGTGTGTCTGCATTGGGGTGATTTTCTGCAATTAATTACTGATGTGAGTGGTAAAGTAGAAAAACAGATTTTTACAGCGGTGTTTTCACTCTTGCGTGGTAGTATTATCTGACAAGGGCACAAATACCATATTCAACTCCACCTTTCCCATTCGTCGGCCAAACCTCTCTTCCATCTTTTCAGCCATTCCCCCGGCAGCTGCATCCTCTAGCAACCTTCTACTGATCACTTTGCACCCAACCCCCCCGTCAATGCTCCTCTGGGGTAGCTCTGTCACCAATTGATGAATTGGTAGTGTTCAGCTCCAGCTGGCAATCAGCTGCCTCTGCTCCTTGACCTCTTGCCCGAGGCTGCCTGTAGACCTGTCGATCATGGAAATACTTTTTGTGAAGTCAACTCTTTAAGCAATTAAGCATCTATATGTAGGCAGCTGGAGCATCTTGCATGGCGCTTGGGCCAGCTAAAACTTCTCTTACCCATTACCAGCCTCTGAGTAAGCCAGTCCTGCATAGAATAGAGAAATACCAGCCATCCATCATCCCCCGTATGGCTTAGGAGTGTAATTTCATGAGCTGCCTGTGTGGGAGAGAAGTGTGAGAAGATGCTGCGTCAGTGTGTGGGCTGCACATGGGACAAAGAGGTGACTTAAAATTTATAGGGGAAAGAGAGAGTGAGTAATAATGTGCCCACCACGGACCTTTCTTCAGAAGAAATATGCAAACAAAAAATAATTTGAATGATGGATTTAACTACCAACTGAAGATGAAGCCGGGAAGCTGAGGTGTGAGCCAGCCCTCTGGCAAGATATGGGAGCAAGCAGACATAAACCACAAAGTGAAATAACACTGTGTGTGGGGGGGTGAAGCTGTGTGACTTGGAGCTTGGAAAGAGAAAGTTTCTGTGTACCTGCTAGTTTTTTTTCTTGCTTTCCTCTATGGTGCTTTCCCATAATTAATGGAACCACCAGGAGACTAAAGTGACATGATCCTCCAGACCTGAAATCTGAGTCCTGGGGGATTTCTAAGATGAATCCAGACCAGAATACTGTACCCGCAGGGCTGTGGGAAAGGGATTGCAGTTTGTGCCTTGGACCTTAGCGACAGATGGATATGAACCAGAACACCACATCAGACCCCTCAGATTTTGGAGACATTGTAAATAGGGCGCATATCCAAACATTACCACATTATATTTGCTCTAGCAAAAAAAGACTTAACATGCATGCATGAAACAGAAAATAAACTGCTAGGAAAACACAGAGACTGTATTTGAGCTGATGGAATGATCTATCCTGATGTGATATTTGTCAGCTCCGGTCTCCTGTATTCACCTATGCAATTCTCCAGCATTCATCAGTCAAGTTGAAACAGGTTTTTAGCAGTAAAGAGAAGACTTTCTTCAAAGAAAGTCTCTCCTCATGCGCATGATCTGGAGAGAGCATTTCTTTATTCTGCCTGTTGCCATTTGGGGTGAATAGGATATAATCTTTTCTCTTCTGTCCATCCTTATGCATCTTCCTGCTTGAGATCCTTACAACTGCAAAGTCAGTTCAGTGAAAAACATCTCTCTCCCATTCTCTTCCTTCATTTCCTAAGAAAATAGATAGTTTGAAAGGCATGAAATATAATGCCAAGTGCTGCCTTCCTAAAGAATGTCTAAAATTCCTGCGAGACAATGCATTGTTTCAAAACAAAGCTATTTCAGGCAATTCTATCCTCGTATGTACAAAGCTATTCATCTGAGAGACTTTTTTTTCAGCACAAATATTCTTGCTCTGGGGTTTTATCTTTTAGAAAGAAAAAAGAAAGTGTTTTGGAAGATCAGTTTCATATTGTTACAATTTAAAATAAAACAAACAAAAACAGATTCTGCAGAAGTTCAAACCAACTGTCATTCTTGCTGCCCGTGTCTAGTCAAAGCCAGCACGATCCCTCTGGAACATCTTTTACAAACGTTATTTATTTGACAGTCTGCCTCTGGTGGTTTTTTTGTCAAATGTTACCAAGAATCCTGTGCCATGCTTAGCTTTTAAAGGAAGAGTGTAATGGGTTTGGTTTTACACACTTTAGGGTCTTACGTGGATCTTGGTGTGGTGGGAACTACCCCCAAACCTGCGGAATGTCTCCACGTCCTCATCTCCATGCCAGCTTTCCCAGGGTATTGGCACTGTGTTTATTGCTGTTTGGTGTGGCTAGCAGGAGAGAGAACCAAAGTGCTGGCCTGTTGCAAGCTATTTTCTACCAGCGAGGATGTGGCCTGTAGATTTTTATGAACTTCGATTCACAAAAATCACAGAGCTGGAAGGTTATGAGCTCTGTAGAAGCGTTGTCATTTCCAAAGGAAAGGCAGGCATTTCCAAAGGCAGGTAGGTTTTGGCCAAGTAGAGAACCTCCACTGCTGTTTTGTGTACTCTCCCCGTGCTGAATTCATTGTGGGCTTGAACCAGGAAAACCTGGCTAATGCTGCCACAGTAAAAGACAGAATGAGCTCAAAAGTATGGATAGAGCCATGAGGCCTTCATTTCTTTCACTTGTTTTGCAGAAAAGAGAGCCTCAGGCCATTAGTGGCACCTCCTTTCTCAGCACCAAGCCTGCTCACTGAAATTGGAGATACAAAACTATTTCACTAGCCCCTGCATTTTGACTCCACTCCAAGTCATTGGATTTGTTATTGTGGTAGGAGAGAGAGATTCACAGAGCAAAGGCAGGACGCTATTGCGCTAAAATGTGTAACATGCTCTCTGGGAAGTAAACTGAAGGCCTCCTGCTAGATAAAGATTTAAAGATGTCCTTTTTCGTTTCAGTGTTGATGGTAACATGGAGGAAGCTGTTTTTAGCAGCCATTGGTAATTAGCCAGTTTGCAGTGTTATCAGAAATATGTGCTTTTTTTGCAACAACAAAAAACCCCAGAAACATCCTTTCTTTAGAAATATCTGTTAAACAAAACCAAAAAGTGGAAGAAGAAAATTAGCAGCTGCTATTGCACTAAACTTTAACATACAGATACTGCTTTCTGAGAGCTATCATTACAGCCAAATTAAAATATAGCTGAGATTTTTCTAAATAAAACTGTCAATGAAGATAAAAAGTTTTTATGTTGACAGTAAAGCAAATGATTTTTTCCACTCTGTTGAGGTTTTGTAACGGTGCAGTATATCTGGTTGACTTATGGCACGCTAATGACAGATTAACAGCTGCAGGAGAGACGATTGCTCTCAGAATCACTCTCAAGCAAGCGAAGCTGAAGGCCTGTGGGTAGGGGCTGGACTTGGAGGTAAAAATGGGTGGAGGATTCACGCGAGGCTGCACATCGGTAACACAGAGATTAACAAAAGCACTTATGGATGTGAGAAGAAGTGGTTCCTAGGGTGGGGGCAGCCCCATGGTGGAGGTTACGTCTCGGCGCTGCAGGAACTGAGATGCAGGAGCAAAGTAACTGAACTCAGGTATTTTCTGTAGGTTAGGGAAGGTGTGCACCAGCAGCAGTGATAATTGCTGGGGATATTAAGTAGGTTAAGCGAGAATTATGATCTGCTGCAGTCTTTTAATGCATTGCTAGCATGTTCAGCCAGCACAAATGTCCCCGCAACCAGCCTGAAGTAGCTATTTCCTGAAATATTCACATGGGGAGAAAAGGTCACGATAGAAGAATTTTTCTCTTCTCACCACCCAAAATCGGAGACCTTGTTCCCGCTTTGGGGTGGAAAAGGCTCGGAGCTCAGCTATCCCCATGGTCTCACAGGAGGAGGAGTCCTGCCGTGGTGGGTAAATGCTGACCTGTCCTGCTGCACTCGGGTTTGCTACATGTCCTGCTGGGGAGATGTGAAATGAAGAGAAGGATTTGGAAGGTTGCCTTCTTGGTGGAAACACCCACTGGGTTAAAAATTCACTCTAAAGAGCTCACTAATCTACTGTTATTTTATCTATCTGAAGTAGTGCTTGGTAGTTTGTATTTGGAATTTGTGTCATGTGTTGCAAATGAGGCAGCAGAACGGTTTGAATATCGTGGTTTGAAGTTGAGCAAGCATCCCTCTGCTTGGTATCATCGTTGTAAGATGATGGCAGTGGTGGTTACACATTTTCTCTGATGCTCTTTGTTGTAAACAAATAGACAAAGAGGGGCTGGAGTGGTGCAGCAGCAGAAGCCATTCATTGCTGCTCTGTCCTCTGTGCCCACAGCAAGTGGAGAGAAAGGGACTCTGAACCCTTGAGCCATAACTCATTCTCAAGTCTCCAAATGTGCTGGAGCTGCTCCCTTCATTGTACAGTGCCCAGTTATAACCTTGTCCAAGGACAGGGACTATTGGCAGCTGTACCAGGTCCCCCACGCCTTAGTTCCCAAGTCCTGAATTTCACCACTTTTAGCAAAGAACATGCGTTTAGCTCTTCAAAACAACCGTGTCTTGAAGATCCTTGGATGCCTCCAAAACCACTGTCTGTGATGGCCTGAATTCACTTGGAGATATCTTCAACATTTAATTAGACTAGTTATTTCGGCAGGGAGGAGGAAGGAAAAAAAGCAGAACGCTTAGAAAAGAACAGCTTTTCTTTGGGTTGTGACATCTGAATAATTTAAAGAGGTTTTGAGAACTATCCTTTATTTTAATTAGTTTCTGAATCAGTTTCTGTTTTGCCTATTCTTTCTCCCTCCTCTTTGTACTGTTTATTTTTGATGACATCTGCAATCCTGAAAAAAAAAAAGAAAAAGGAAGCAAATTAACTTGGTTCAAGCCACATCAGCACATCCCTTGGAAGATCACAGCAGTCAGCTGTAAAAAATGGGTTTATGCTGAAAGAAAATGAGGAGCTCAGAGGGCTGAAAATGTACTTACCTATTTATTAACGACATCTATCTTTATTATTTTTGTATGACACCAAAAAGTGTTCTTGGCACTTCACAGATGTGCACAAAGGACGTGAGGTGGACTGCTGTGGCACTGGTTTATTAAGGCCACTCTGCATTTACATCTGCCAAACCCAGAACAAAGTCCATCCTTTGACAAACCTTCAGTCTAACTAGGCACAGTCCAGAAGAGCAATGGGGGAAGAAATGAGCCATGTGGCTGTGATTAACACTGTGATTAAGGAACATCACATTAGTTCCAGAAAACTCTTTTGCTCCTTGCAGACCCCTGCCCCGCGGTGCTGTGTCTTTTGCCAACAGTCCTCCTTCTTGTGTCCTATTCCTGCCAAGCAGCGAGTGAAGGGTAACCTCTGCAGAGACAGTCTGCCCCTTTAACCCAGCTGTGGGCCTAAGGAGAGTGAAGGGAGTAGGGATGAAGGAGATGATGCTCACAAAGATCTTAAGCAGAGAAATGAGAAGGAAGAGATCCAGCAACCCAGAGCTGGAGGAAACAGACCTGATCAATTGATTGCTTTTACCACGGTATCACTTAGCTACAGCTATGTGTCTTTTCAAGGAAGATGAGTTGTCCTGTTTGGAAATGGGCACTGCTATTTGCAAACTGAAGTTGCCCATACAAAGAGTTACTCTCCGTGGGTGAAAGGAAAGGAGCTGTGACTCCCTTCTCATGAACCTCGGTGCTACAGAAGTTGATAGAGAGATATGTATCTTTGGCCTATCATTGCCAGTCCACATTCAACACTGATAATTCTGTGTGCTTTCTGGAAAGACAGGATGACTATGGAGTAAAAGAACATGAAATACAGTTGTAATTTTAAGATCATTTTGGATGAAAAATGAAAAATTGCCTTAACCGATATGTTTTGCAAATTAATATAAGCCTCAGCTAATATTTCAGTAAGAAAGAAAAGTGCCAAGCAACCTGTCACAAAAGAAGACAGAATGACTGAAATGTTTCATTTCAATATTTGTCAAACAAGAAGTTTTGAATTTTTTATTTGAAGTGAGCATTTTGGGTTTTGAAATGTAAGCCCTCCCTCCTCCTTTTTTTCAGGAAGCTCGAAGTGAATAATACATTTTTTTCATCCCCAAACAATTTTTATTTTCAACCTTTTCTAAATGCCGGGCAGGCCAGGGGAAAAAAAAAAAAAGTTATTTGTGCAACATTTGTTTGAGAGATGTGGTTTCTGAACAGACTGTGTTGTGATGAGGTCCTGAACACTGACTCACTAGTTCTGATCTGAGTTCAATAAACGGTACGCATAAGATAGGCGATGGAGGTAATTCTGTTATCGTGTCATTCTGTCCTGCCAATCCTCTCCTAAGCATTATCAACTAACGTGTGACAGTTATAAAGTGGATTATAGGCCAGTCTGTCTGATGTAGCTAAGCTGAATCCATCAAACATATATCACTCAAAATCTCAAATTGGACTTGAACCTCGGTCTGTGAAGTTGCAGACAAGTAATTTGTCACGTTTTGCTAACACCTTTCCTCTGCTTGGTGTGTCCCTTGTGGTCCCATACTGCAATTCAGCATGCTTGTTTTAGCTGTGTTTTCAGGATGTAGTATGAAAATTACTAGGCATTTTGAAAAGGTCAGCTCTGTTAGACTCACAGAGTAAGTAGGAGGAATGGACTTGCTCTTACGATATTCATCATCTGTCATTATGTCTTATTAATCATCCCAAACAAATCTTGGATGGTAGTTCATTAGTGAGTGCATGTCCTACAACTGTCTGTGGTAGGTACCATTTTTACTGTATCTTCTCTTTCTGACTTTTTCCATCATGTTACTAATTGAGATTCTTATTGTGGCATTTTGGTTATTGTCAGTATAAAACACGTGCAAACATGTTACCTCTATTAGGAAAAGCTGAACAGAGAAAAGCCGTGTTGAAGAGTGAGAATTAGCCTCAGCAAGCAGCAGGGCTGTCTGGATGGGGAGGTACCTACGTGCGCAGTTCACTGCTGAAGACAAACTCAGCGGTTTGACAAGATTCAAGAGATCTAAAGTGTTGTCGGTATGAGAGGAATACACAATGTCAAAAACATTTGACACGCTTGGTCTAAAGGAGACATTAGGCAGCATAATAATGGAAGTATTTAACTCCCTAGCACGGCCCAGTCCACCGTTCACAGCTGAAAGGTCTGCGGATACCAAAATGG
The DNA here is from genome assembly GCA_013389945.1 of Fregata magnificens. Taxonomy (NCBI): domain Eukaryota; kingdom Metazoa; phylum Chordata; class Aves; order Suliformes; family Fregatidae; genus Fregata; species Fregata magnificens. The sequence goes on from WAAD01015778.1 coordinate 308,515, forward strand.
GTTTCTGCGCAGACAGACAGACTGGATGGGGCGAGTCCTTTGAGAGAAGTTTGACTGAAGTCATATTTCTGGGCTTCAGAAGCAAGTTCCAAATAACAATGTGGAGGCCTGAAGAGCCAACACACACTTCAACACTTCAAAACAACCCTGTCACTTCGGAAGGGTTGAAGATGTGAAATGCGCCAGGTGAAGCGCCCTGGAAAACAGCCAGCATTCAGGAGCTGTCCTCTTGCTAATTTGTAGATTAGAAAAAATGCTTGGTGCCTTCTCAATATTTATCTTCACATCAGATATGAAAGTTTAAGAGTTTATTTTTTTCTGTGTCTTTTGATGGGGTAGATAGAGGGGAATAGAGGTGCAAGCTTTACTGGAAATGCACTTTTTCCTTTACTGCCACTTTAAATGGGAGTAATGGTCCAGGTTCTTCAGTGGTGAAAATTACTGTAGTGCTAATGACTTTAAGGAAGCTACCATCACTAGGTGACCTAGGGAAAGTGAGATCTGGAGCCATGTGTTACATTTTTTCTCTTGCAGGAATTGCAGGTTTTGCAGAGAAAACATTAACCTGATTTCCGATGGTTTTTTTACCTGACCCCTCAGAATAACGAGCATAAAGCAATAATCTTTCAGAAGCAGATGCTGATTGCTTTTTTGAAACCATAGTACCAGACTCCCTTCTTCTGTAAGCAGGCACAGATATGTGTGAGATAACTGGAGTTACGGAATTCTGCTCAACTCCAAAGGCTGTCCTAACTGTTTGCATGGCTGTCTTCTCTAGCACAGTAAAACTTGTGATGAAGTATCAGGAGAGTCGAGGAGACAGACAGGTTGGCCTCTGACCAGTGTTTCAGCTCACCTTGCGTAACGCAATGGTCACCTTATGCAAACTGCTCTGGTAACACCTGCACTGCTTCCTCATGCCTCCCCGCTAAGTTATTTTTTGGTACTCCTCCCACACACGAGGGGTTTCCGCGAGGCAAAGCCAAGTGGTGCAAAGAGAAAGAGTCTGCTGTCACCCAGCCACCAGCTTCTTTCCCCCTCATGGCTATGTATGGTCACAGGCAAGGAAGAAACATGGTGACACTTCTTACAGGGGCTGTAAGCATTATAATGGAAAGCACTTCGCTCCATAACACAGGTACTGACAGAGAAAAAAATTCTGTGGGAGTTTTGCTCCTTGGTAAGTTTGATCCTGGTGATGTAGGCTTTGCAGATCCAGGCCATGGACCAACACCGCTTCATATGTTGGCACCAGAAGGGTTGGCCTCTGGGGGCAGAAGCCAGGGGCTCTGCTGAGTCTGTCCACTTCACCTGGTGGTTTCCTTGGAGGCAGAGGGGTTTGTTGCGTTAGGACTAAGAGATGCCAAAGAACTGGAGCATCTTTGGTTTTGTCTAGGTTTTTCCTTTATATTAAGCGCAAAAAAACAGGAGAAAGATATTTGCCTGGTACCAACGGAGGTGGCCACGTGGTAGGCAGGAGGGCTATGCTCATCTGTAGCAAGCGGCATCACAGTCTTTAGCTCGGTGATGTGGGCTAGCACACATCTGTTCCTTCCTTCATAGAGGACCTAGCACAGTAGAGTATGCTTTCAGAAAGCACCACAGTACAAGTAAGAAATGGATAATAGAGTATTTTGTTTCCTTCTTCTCCTGCAGAGTTTGGTCTATTTTCATACAGTTATATGTAAAATGAGCCACGTAGATCGCTTTTCAGCTCTCTATTTGTCACGCTGCTGGTAGATCAATACATAGCAAAAAGTTCATAACTTGGCTTTTTTTCCCCATATCCAGTATTTGTTTACAGAGATCGAATCATTCCAAATTAACAGGCAACCACCAAATGATTTTATGATTACCATGGGAGCTCAGTTGTTTTGGGGGTAAAAGGTGGCTGTGCACTATGGTATTTGTTTATGGATAACCCTTTAAATAAATGAGTAGTTGGAAGAGCAGATCTGTTTCATGGGAGTTTCAAGAATAGCATCTTTCAAGTCTCTCAGGTATTTGTTGTGTGGAGTCTGGAAGGCAGATCTTTGTGTACGATGCCCTGCAATGACACCGGTGGCAAGACCAGGAGACCAAACCTGGCATCCTTGGCTGTCAGCAGCGAGAGGTGGAGGGAGCCGTCCAACAGCTGGGCTGCATCAATCCTTTTGTTGCTCGGCCACCTCTAGAGGGTGACAAGTGGCCACACTGAAAGTTGTTACCATAACTGTCATGAGACACTCTGTCGTAAGACTTTGTCATAAAGCTATATGGCATCTTATCAGACTGTCTCTTATCAGGGCTCTTCTGGCACTCCTTTGCAGACTCTGGTAGCAGGGAAGCTGTGGAGCAGTATAAAGAAGGTGAGCAGCAAATAATCATTTACTGTTTCCCCTAACGCAGGAACTGGAGAGCATCAAATGAAATAGATGCTTTCCATGCAGTTGAAATGTGGCACTCCTTGTACAGGGTGTTTTTGATGCTAACACTTCACATATAACCTCTAGAAAGTCCTTGCGTTGCAGATGTTTGGAAGGGAGGACGATCTGTTGAGGCAAACAAGCTTTTCCTGCACTTTTGTTCTCTCCTGGGCTGCAGTTAAGACACTGGATTTGAGCTAGAATGACCTTTGGTCTGACTTGGTATGATAATTCTTGAGCTGGGATGCATTGTAATGGAACAAAACATAACATTTTGCAAGAATCAAATGGTTTTGTTCAGTGTGATTGATGCAGGCTTGGAAATCACATGAGGGCTTTGCAGCAGCACAGCCGTATGCAGTTCTCCAAGTCAGAAAAAGGAAGTAATGTCTACCACCAGGTATGGAAATGCAACATGAAACCAACTCCACCACTTAGATCATCAGTGGACCTTTTAAATAAGCAGAGGACAAAATCTAACTGCTTTTTCTCCCCAGAATGATGACAAAAACTTTAAGCAAAATACCCTCTTTTCTATGTGGAATTAATAGTTCTAGCAAAAGCTTTACATTTCTGGAAATCAGAAGAGGGTTTCTATCCAGCAGGCAAGGGAACTCTAGGAACACTAATGGGACAAAATGATCAGTGGTGCAGGGGGGATGACGTGATGTGGAGACTTTTGAGTGCAGAGGAAGGGACTTGCATTCATGCATCAGCCATGAACAACCTGAGAATCCACTCCTAACATAAAGATACTCAAGAGCGTATTTTCAGGATTAGTATATTAGATAACCAGAATTGAAGGAGAAGCTCTTTTATATAGGAAAGTGAAGGTAGTATTTGGAATCTGATGTCAGGAATTGTTAAGCAAAATGCCACCCAGACACAGCCACTTTGTCAGCAACGTCTACACATCTATTTTTCTTTTGCGAGGGACTGCAGAGATGCTTATGATACAATTATGTATTATGGTGCTATTGTCACATACAGAATGTGAGAGAGGAGAATGTTTGGAAGGAAGCACAGAAATTTAAAAAAAAAAAAAAACCATCAGGACAGCCAAGCTGAATAATACCAGCTGAGGACCTGACTCATTTTGTGATGTCTGTGGCACACCAGATGTGTGCACATGTATTGTGCTTACTGCCCTGTGGGAGTAGCTGAAAGAAAGAAAGAAGGCATTTCTAGAACAATACTGGCATAAGGCATGTATTATAATACTAACCCCCCTCATGTGTTATGGTTTTAGAGTAATTGTGTGGGTGTTTGGTGTTTGAAGGAGAAAGGAGAGATGGTGCAGTGAATCACCTCTTCTTCCCCTTCTGTCTTTTGCACTGTGGGCAAGGCTGGTGGTACTTCAAAGCTTTCTCGTTGTACCACAAAGATGTGCATTAACCTTTTAATGTCTTCTAAGGTCACATGGGACCATTTTGCTTCACTTGACATAATCCAGTCCAGCAAACGCTGCCCTGGAGAGGGGTGTCCTGACTGCCCAGGGTGCCCCAGCCATCCCTAGCTCCCCAGCTCTCCCTCCACCCGCTTGCTCTCCCTTCCTGCACAAGCAGCTCATTGATTCTGATCTTCTTTTCCTTTGGTCTTTTGGGGTTTTTGTCCTCTGTAAAGGATAAAAGAGCCGCCCACTTTAGTCCCAACTATCCAAGAGATAAGCCTGCGCTGTCTGAATTTCTCTGTTGGGTGGTGGGATGCAGGTGCATGGGGGTTTTCCCCCCAGCAGTGTCTCCTCAGAGGTGTGCTCTGGAGCTGAAATCTTGGCCACGAGGAAAGTCAAGGGAAGGTTTCCATTAAGTCTAATGGGGCTAAAGCCTTCACTGAGGCGAATGCATAAGTGATGTATTCCATTTCTACTCTACATGATTAATACAGGGAACCAAATGTCTGTATCAAATTCAGTGTCTGTTGTAGTTATGCCAAGTTTCAGGGCTCAGACAGCTGGCAACCAGTAAGGAATTTCTTTGGAAATGCAAACCATTCGCAAACGGCCCTAATTCTTTTACTACCTTTTTCCTTTTCTTAGCTATTTTTACCTCTCCTTTTATTCATTCCTATTATGTTTGCAAGGGATTTTTCACAATCATTTTGAGCCATGTTGGTTTGTACCGCAGAGAAGATAAAGCCCTGTTTGGCTGAGGTGGCCAGCCCTGCCGGGGAGCTGCTAGGGATCCCGCTCCACCTTGCTGCCTGGCTCTTCAAAGGGAAGCTGTGATGCAATATTTCTGTGGCCAGAGAGCAAAACGAGTCCCATGGGAACAGCTTCATTTCCTTTGATGTTTGGTGGATTTGGCAGTTCAGCATCACTTGATTCACCAGCCTGGCAGAGCGCCGGGATGCCTGCAAAGCAGGTCAAGGCTGTCATAATTTCACTGTGGAACAAACCCATTTTCGGACTCTGTTTCATAACAGCAGCCGAGCGTTTCCCCTGCCCTGTGGAGAGGCTGGCCCCAGCAGTGCACGGCAGCGGGGGGGTGAAACCCTGGCTCAGCACTTTCTGGTCCCCAGCCCCGTCTTGGCTCCTGGCCGTGCTCACGCATGCACCGCAACACTGCAGCCAAGTCAGCGTCCTTGCTGCGGCTGCAGAAGTGGAAAAAACACCCACACGAGAAATAAAGTGAAATTCTCTGCTGCAAGAGGACAGCTGTGTGGTGCGGGGAAATTCGCAGCTTGTTGGCTGGTGACGCTGTTTCTGGGTCAGGCCCTACGCAGGAGCACCAGCTTGGGTGGCCGGGGAGTTGCCGGCTCCAGGGTGCACCCAGGGCCTTGAAGGAGAGTTTTCCAGAGGTTTGAAGCTGTTCTCTTCTCTCTTGCAGGGCAGGGGGGAGGGCTGTGGGAGCTTGACCCAGCCCCCCTCATGCCTGCTGCTGCAGCCAGAGGAGCTGCCATGAGCCCAAACCCAGCTGCCAGCTCTGCAAAGCTGGAGCCTTCCCCAGGGCTGCAGGAATAACTTATTTTTGCTGTGCAGTGGTGTCCAGGTACCCTGCACATGGTTTGTGTGTATGTGTACATATACATATATATCTTCTTTTGGGGGCCTGAATAATAGCTTTGTATGGAAAATCTCTGAGCCTGTGTCAGGCTTTTATATCTTTAAATCGCCCTGATATTTCCTAAATCTGCATTGACTCTGTGTTCCTAGCTCTCTGAACAATGCTAGTGATGAAGAAAGAGATCAAATGCAGATGCACAGGTTCTGCTGAGCTTAGGTGGAAAACAGTTATACTTGCTTTATTCCCCAGAAGTGGTCATTGCCATAGGGCTTATTTTGGGCTAAAGTAACCTAAATAGGCAATGGTGATTGTCAGGAGCGGAGATTTTAGGCCTCAAATGAATGTTGCATTAGCAGAAGTGTTCAGTGCTCAGTAGGGATAAATATGATGGTGCCTGAGTCCGTAGGAGGTTGGTCAGCAGCTCGCAAGCGGCTGCTGGCTGCAGGAGAACACCGTGTTGGTGCTGGTTCTGTACAGGTTGAAGGGGCAGCACTGGTCCCCTAGTTCAGCTCACGTGTCCCTGTGCGATGGGCTGACCAAGTATAATTCTGTAATGATAGCTCTTCTTTCCTGCTTCCCTCCCCATCCTATGTGGTAAATTGGCCTGAGTGAGAAGCCTCAGGGTATAAGGATATAAGAGCAAAATGTAAGCATGCCATACGTTGAAAATAATAATAAAAAGGGTTAATTATCTTTGATACTGGGAGTTGTCGGAGCTGAATAAAATGAGATAGCAGCTTAGAGTGTGTTTGCCTGCATGTGTGGGAGGAAGGTGTGGAGGCTCTTTATTTACAATTATTTCCTTTCCAGAGAGGTGGTGCAGACCAATGCTCCCTCACCCTGTTCAAAAATCAATGAGAATCCTCCTTGGCTTTGATTTTGTTGCTGTTTCACTTAACCTTTAAAATTTACCTGTTGGGTAAGCCAGGAATCAGCAAACCAAAACAGTTTGGATATATCTGAATGAAAGCCAAAACCCTGAACCTCAGCTTTGATATGTATGTACATATATTGTGCTGGAGCACTGGCTGGTTTTGGTGCTCAGAGGTTTGCAGCACAAGATTAGCGCTTGGTGTGCTTGCTGAGACGCCAAGTTGCTGTAGGATCCCAGGGCAGCCCCCACTGATGATTTGTATGAGCATTTTTTGCTAAGTCATCTCTGGTTTTCTTATATTCTCCTTGGGTTGGACAAATAAGCTGTGATCGTGCTGGTTTTTTCCCTTTCACCTGAAACTGCTAGAGGTCCTGAAAGAGGAGCAAAGGCCTTTCGTTTGCCTTCCACGCACCCCGCAGGACCTCCACCACAAGGACTGATTTCACCTTGGTGGCCCTCCCCATTGTGTTGCAAGTGCAATAGCCCCAAAAAGCAACTTTGCTGCTGCAGCCTCTTGCCCTGCCCTCCCCAAGGTGGCTTGTCTGGGGATCCACCATGGTCTCTCTGTGCTTTACCCCAAAAGCATAATTTGAATCCTTTTTCAGGACTCACTCTGACTAGTAGGTTACAGAAACACCTAAACAAAGGAGAAATCATATATATATATATATATAACTAGGTGCAGGGCCCATGACTCTGCACAGCAACTTTAACTGCCTAGAGCTGTGAGCAGGCTTTAACTCCCCCTTGGTGATAGGCTTGGCACAGTGATGCTGGATTTAAAGATTTTCTGAGTGGATGGAGTTAAGCAAGCTGTAAGACTCCGTCACTTCAGCCTTTGTTCAGAGACAGGTAATTCCATTTGAACAAAGTTTTGGTGCTGGATTGCTCCGAATTCCTGTGAGCATCTGTGTTCGTGGAGCATAAGGTGGAATAAAATTAATTCCCCTCCGCTGGGGCTCCCTGTATGGCATGTGCCAGAAGGGACACAGTGGTGGGACAGGGTCGCCATACCTTGGAGTAAGTGTCAGGCAGACTGCAAGTTTTTGCTAAGAAAAATAAGGTAGAAATATTTGTAGATATTTAACCATTATGCCGTGCTACGTTCTTGCTGTGCAGTGCACTAAACATCGCATCTCAAGAGAACAGGCTTAGGGCGAGGAAGAGCAGAGAGGAGCGAGGCAGCTGCTGGAAGGAGATGCGAGGGAAATGTAATTCAGCTTGGAGCTGCAGGAGAGAGCTGTGGCCACAGCAGCAAAGGAAACAGAGTTCCCCGGGCACGTTTGGTGCCCACGGCTGCAAGGGAAAAGGTTTTCTGTTGCATATGTGCCCTCTTTCCTAGTAATTTATCCAATTTTCACCTCTTCTTGAATTGTCAGCTTTACAGTATGCATTTTCAGGAGTAAGGACTGTGCTCGCAGCTTCTGTGCTGTGAAACTCTGAAAACTCGATTTCAACTTTAAAAGTGTTATTCTGCAAGAAAAAACCAAAGGTGTCAGCATCATCTGTGTCTGTGGAATTAGGTGCTTAAAACCAAGACCAACCCATGTTAGCTCACTCAGGACGAAGCCAAATCAAGAGTGGTACCAGTTTTAATAACTTGCTGAGGCTATGTAGCAGAGTTGTGGGTGCCATCATTTCTTTGCAGAGAACACATTAAAAATGGGTATTTTGGCTTGCACCACAGTGCTGCATAATGACAGTGTAATGCTGTGTGCCAGCAATTCAATGGGATCCTCCTTTCTTTGGATCACGTATCTGTTATCGCTCCAGGCAATGGGTATCTGATACAAAATAAAAGTGATGGATGCCAAGTGAACCAGTGAGTGGGGAGAAGATACTGTGGTTCAATGACTAACCAAATTACTTTGGGGGTATTTAAATGCATCTCTAGCTTTTTATTCTGCATGGGCTATTATAGATGAATTCTGTGATGATTCAGCCTTGGAAAAATTAACCTGTTCTGTCCTGTGTGGGAAGCTGGTGATCTCAGGAGTATGATGATGTGGTGAGGGACTATAAGGATAAAAAGCTGCTGGGTCTGGACACTGATGGAAATTATTTCAACATTTATCATTTAATTTTAGTAGAGCAGTATAGCTGTTCATACTTACAAAGTGAACTAAAACTGAATGTTGATTTGAAATACGGGCTGGACTGTGTAGCTTTAGGCAACAAAGAGTGTGCACTACTTCAATGCATTTGCTTGACTTTATCCCCCATTTCGCTGCTGGGTTTTCCATTCCACCATGACAGAAACTGAGGTGGATTGATGAGTTTGCCACAGAAAAAGCAAAGCAGCTGTTAACTGAAGCAGGGAGAATCCCTCAACAAGTTATCTGTAAATAAAACGCTGGATTGGCTTCGCTGGTGTTTGCACCCATCTTGTATTTTGTTCTGAGGAGATTGTAACAGATCAGTTTGTTTGCAAAGACTTTCATATAAGCAGGGAATTAGAGGTTGGTGGCACAGAATGTGCGTAGAAAGACGTTTTGAACTTTTAAATATAAATGTGCATGCTGGAAGCTTTTTCAATAAGAGTGGCCAAAATAAGACACCACCCTCTATGTATCTTGTCCAAATTAATGAACAAGGTCTGCATTTCCAGTATGAGACAGCAAATTCCTTATGAACAGCTCCAACTGTCATGAAAAATATTCAGACTGATGGTAAGTCAGTTTGGAAAATCTGATGCTGCTTTCGGACAGTTTATACCTAGAAGAGATCTTATTCCGTCCGATCAATCCCCTCAACTTTTAATACAAGCTTATAGAAAGTAGAAGCCCTGCAGTTATCAGGAAAACTCTGTTATCTGCTATTACATGAGAATTCCTGAACAAAAAATTATTTTAAAATAAATTTTTATATTGGCATACAAGGGCACAGATGAGGGCAGTGCAGGGGCACTTTTGGGGTACTCTGGGATTTTTCTGATAGGTGTTTGCAGTTGGATTTTGCTGCAGACAGGTTGTCATCGTGCAGAGACTCTGACCTGGTGCGTTTGCTGTTGCCTCAAATGGGCTTATGGTCAACCCTGAATGCATTACGATGTTCGGCTAAAACCCATCAACTAGTTAACCTGGAAGTTGCTATGTCTTCCTCTGCAGCTGTTGAATTAAGACGATGACAAAATAAAGTTGAACTTAGAGACATCTGGGAGGCTGAGGAGCTGAAAACCTTAAACATGGAAAATTATTTTTGCAGATGAGTATGTATAAGCTGACAAGCCTTTAAATTGAATATGCGTTGTCAGTGAGGTGTAGTCAAATAATTATTGAAATCCAGGGAATGGGAGAATATATTGGAAAACAGGAATATTGGTTAGTGGGAGGCCAACAGGCGGCAATCGGAGCCTTCCCTGCCCACGGCTGTAACCCGCCTCCAGCCATTGCCATTAGCCCAAATTGTTGTCTGTTGGGCTGTAAAGTGTTACACATTCCATTTAATTAACAACTTAAATGTGATCTCGATGGTGTGGGAGCTCCTGGAGAAAATGAAATACATTCACAACTTGTATTAACAAAGACAGTGTTTGCAAGGGGGTGGAAACCAACAAAATTGCCCTGGAAATGTTAAAATGCTTTATTGGCACGAGGGGTAGAGCCGAGCGAGGACTGCGGGCTCACCGTGCAGAGCAGTTGGCTGGTGGTTCCGCCCTGGTTTTGGTGAGAGCCAGCACGGTGAGTGATGGTCTCACGACATACCTGCAGACCTGCCTGTGTCTGGAGCCTTCCTCCAGGTGCTGGGTTGATGTAGCACCATCCTGAGCTTCCTTCTGCTGGGGGGGACAGCTCTCTCCAAACCCAAAAGCATGAGGAATGACACTGTACCATTGAGCACTGATGATTAATCAACAACCTAATTATCATTCCCGGAGCAGGCTCTCAGTAGCATTTCTGTCAGGAAGAGTGAAGACTGAGAAACGAGATTTAGTATGCAGCGAATACGAGCTGTTTCCCACACTGCCTGCCACCAGATGACATTGGAGAAGGTTTTAATGTTCTAGGAGCAGGAGGACTTCTTCTGTGTGTAATTGTGGTTTGGTGAACAATGTGAGACAAAAGCCTTTCAAAAAAGATGAACTTGAATTTAAAAAAAGAATGGAATAGATTTGCTGTGGACCATCATGCGTATCCACCACTGGAGGCCTTTAAACCAATGTGGGGACATTTGACAAGAAGTACGTACGCAGTGTTGGGTCTGCTTTGGGAGGAAGGATGGACTAAGTAATTCCTTGAATTTCTTTCCATCCCTATTTCTGATTATTACTATTATTCTTGCCAAAGATACCCAGCAAAACTCCAGATGATTTTTATACAAACACGTTATTCCCACTTTTGTAGGGAAATAATGCTTTCTTAAGTAGTTCAACATGCAGAATATATTCCATGTGGACACATCCTGGCTTTAGGAGCAGGGAATCGCATGACTGTGTTGCTCCCTCACTGGGCATTGCTTGGTGGGCAGTGTTGTGTGCTGCTCTCCCATACTGAGGAACCACCTTTCACATGGGACTTGGAATTCCTCCCTCCTTCCAGCAGCTGTGATATGAACCAGCAATATCCTTCTCAGGTCTCAACTTGGATTCCTGCTCACATTTCATAACAGACAGTATCTCTTTGTCATTTGGCAAGCTGCCTGCCCCACTTGCATTTCTCACGTTATTGAATTTGCTAGGCCCGCTGGGGTGCTCGGTACGTACCGTAACCCACAGCATCAGCTCTGGCTGCTTTTTGGGGGATGGTTTGTTTTTGAGGGAAATATTTTCTCTGTTCTCTCATTGCATGTCAGTTTAAAATCGGGGCTGGAGCCACCCTGGAAAGAGTGAGCAGAGGGTGCTTGGTGCCACGGCAAGAGCAACCTGCAGGTGAAGCCTGCGGTGGTGTGGGGGAAGATATGCCCTTATCTGCACCGTGGAAATGGTCGCTCAAAATACAGGAGCCCTGCCCGGCCGCTGTAGCAATTCACTGCCCCGAGTGCACCGGAGAGGTTAGCTCCCCGGGGGTGCACACTGCTAGCACGCAGCTGGTGCATTCTTGGGTCTGGAAGGGGACTCCGCTTCGTGTTTAACATATCAGCCGAGTCACCCTCGCCACTCGCGTCACGTGCAGCCCTCGGCAGAAAATCCTTGGTGTAACCATGGGAACACGGTTTTGCTTAAGCAGCGCTTGCGAGGATGCAGTTCATAACGAGCCGGGGGCGATCGGGGCGGGTGCGTGGGGGAGAGAGCGAGAGCATTCGTCTTTGCTTTCCTCTACCCCCACGCTAATCAAATGTAAGAAAATTGTGTAAATGAAGGACTATAATTTCCCTTCACCTCCACAGCTTTTCTCAGGTGGTCTGTCGCTGGATATCACTCCTGCATTAAACACAACACCACAGGGCTCATTTTTAAAATCAGATTTTTTTGATGGGTAGATCAGTGAGATGCTCCGAGCCTGGGGCAGGTCCAGCAAACACCCGTGGATCTGGGGTCACGGGGGCCCCAGCTTCCCTGGAGCCCAGGGGTAGAGCACCATGAGCCAGGTGCTCAACGCAGAGGTCAGGTAGCACTTAATGGCCACCTCCATGGCTCCTAAAGTCATTTTTTAGGGGTTTTGCTGCTGGTAGAATTGTGGTCCCTAAATGGCAATTTTGGAGCCTGCCTTCTATCCTATGTTTTACACTATGGCGACCACAGAGTTGGTGTCAGCCATACAGGCGCCCAGTGGCAGTAAATTTATTACCACAAATTGGTAAATCTCTCTCCAAGTCTCCAGAGGGACATAGATGACACCAGTGTTGGCTTCCCCAACAGACGTCGGTGCGAGCTGGCTGCAGCAGGTCGCAGCCATAGCCGCTGCGTGCTCTGTTGCTCTCAGAGAGGATCAAAAGCACTTTATCTCAGTTGCTGTTCAAGTTTTCTCCCAGGTTTTCCCATGATAAGAAGTCACCATAAGATGGAGCTCAGCTGCACGTGGGCTTGTCTGAAATTTTCACTCCCCCACCATACAACACCCCTTTAAGCATTTTGTCCCTAATTAACGGATGTATTTAAGGACATGCTCAACTACAAGTGAACAAACACACTTCAGTGCCGCCCCGATGAGAGGCTTCCCTAAACCAGCTCTCACCGTCCCAGCTTTAGCAGGAGCTGCAGGAGAAATGGTTTTTTAGAAATGTTAGTGCAAGAAACATTCCTCCCCCTCACGCCTTTCGCACCCTTTCTTTTGTGTGAATATTTTTTTTCACATTTTCAGTCATCTACATGCATGACTAAAGGCTGAACCAAAGCCAGCCGGGTTGGTAGATCCATTCCCACAGACTTAGACGAGCTTTGGGTAATGACCCGGTGCACCAGGGCATCAGAGCTGTGCTGAGAGGTCTCAGGCTACACTCAGAGGTGAGCATTTTGGGTGTCAAATGGCAGGGCATACTGGATCACTGGCTTGCTTTCATCCCCTCCAGAATGATTGCTATTTTTCCCTATTTTCTCGATTTCATTTTTTTGTCTGTTCTGTATTATTGTTTTCTGCAAATAGTGAAAAAAAAATCCATCTCGGGCAAAGAGTATGCACCAGCTATTGCCTGCCCCCTCAGGAGAAACCATTTGGGAATACTGTTTTTATATATATATATATATATATATGTATAAAAATTGCTACAGCTATTAAGCAGTGAACTGAGACAGAACTGAACTTGCATCCTTGTTTAGCTGCTCAACACCGCAGTGTGATAATTGCAAAAATATACTTCTTGGAGTGAGAAAATGGTAGAGATTTAGGAAGCAGGATCGATTATTTTTCACATGTTGGATTACTCTGTTATGATATTCTGCCAGGTTGCCGTGGGCAGGGGGAGGTAGCTCGCTTTCACGTGTGGGTGCCTGAGTCGGACAAGAATCTGTAGAAAATCTCAGTGAGACATACATAGCCACCTCCAAACTTCACATCTCTGCCATTGGGTTGTGGGGTGGAGTTAAAAGATGGATCCATTAAACCAGTCTGCTAATTCCTTCGCTAAGACTGAGTCTGGGCAGGATTCCCAGTCACTAAACTTCATCACCTAATCTATGGTTTGCGAGTCGTTCAGGCAGAATGGAAATTCTCCCCAGCTTTTCACGCACATGGCCCTGCCCTCCATAAATAATGTTTATGGAGAAAGCCTAATCATGCTTACTTTAGGGAACATTGTTTTGCTTTCACAGCTACACCCAGTACGGGACTGGGACCAAAACCTCAGAGCCACAGACTTTCCATCCTTCAGGATGGTTGAACGTGCATCCGTCTACTGGAGTTCAAGCTTCCCACCCATTCCCCAACCTTGTCTCAACATATGGGCGGTCTGAAGCTGGGCAGCCCGGGGAAGTGTGGGTGTTTGAGCCCACAAGCTCTTTGCCTTTTCATGGACACATGCTGTGAGACACAGAGTGCTGCCCGCTATTCTTCTCTGCAGTGCTGGGGCTGGATCCAAGCAGAGCATCTGGAAGGCAATGAAGGGCTGAGAAGGACCTGGGGCAGAGCTCAGTTGGGACTTCAGGGTTTGGGGCACTGACTCAGGGGAGCTGGTGGCACTCAGGTGCCGTGTGCTTCAGCTCTGTAAGGAAATAACAGGAAGGTAATAATGATGACGATAATAATACTTCTTTTTTCATCCAGGGATAGTACATTGAGGCCAGCCTGTTATTTTTACTCTACTTTTGTTTTTTTGACTCTTAGTGACAGCAGCAGAAAGTGCAGTTTAACGCCGTTTCCCTCCTCCTCCACCAGCAGCAGTCTCTGTTCGCACAAGCCCTTCACTAGGGATGAAAATATTAGCAAATTGAGCTGAGTGTGAAAGGAGGCTTCCAAGACATGGTTTTGTTGTTTAACCACCTCTTTGCTAATTGCAATAGTTTCCTTGCAGGATAATAAGCTGGACACCTTCAGCGTATATGTTTGCACCTCTGGGGGCAAGTCACACTCCGAGACTCTTCCAAGAAGGGGGAGAGGAGAAGGAAAGAAGAGCACACAGTTTCATGTGCCCTGGCAAGCTGTAACCCTCTCCTCTCCTCCTTTCTTCCCACCCACTGGACAGATGAGGGAAGAGGCAGGGAATGGTTTGGGTTGCTTTCAAAGCTGCTGTCGCTCTCTAGGACGGTGTTTTCCCCCATTTGTGAAAAGGCCTGAGACTGTCCGATGTCTCTGCTGCAGAGAGCATCCTGTGCCCTGCTGCTCAGGTCATTGTGGTGCATGCTGGACTTTGCGAATAAAAAAATCATAGTATATATCCTCAGGAGGTGTAACTATCTTAGTTGCCCTGAAGGCAGTGGGAGTTACCGCTAGCTGCAGAGCTGGCCTTTGCTCTAGCTGCAGAAGAGCACGTGCTGCGCAAATTACATGATCTGACTCTTAATCAAATCTTGTTTGCATCACTCGACGATTCTGGCTCAGCCTCTGGGCTGGATTTTCTTCTTGTTTCCAGGGCTGAAATCAGGAGGTGTGCTGGTTTTGGGTGTACTGGGACAACAGGCAGTTTCTCTCCGACACATGCCAGAGAAAGCAGAGTGGCTTGGGGGGGGCTCGCCTGGCAGACCTGGGTTTGGGACTCACTCTCGCTGCAGCAGTGCAGGCAGGGTGCTTGGGCAGGCTGTGTCTGCTCCAGCCACAGCGTCAGGTTGGGGGGCAGAGCTGAGCCCCCTGTTTTGAAACCTGCAGGTTGGCTGTCGTGTTGGCTGTTTTATCAGCAAATCAGGTTCTGGCTGCATGGAAATCTCATTTTTCTTTTAAAAGCAGGTGATGTCAGACTTCCTTCAGGGAGGAACTTTTATTTTCCCACCTTGCAAGCGAGGCATGTAAAGATGGCCAGGCTGCATGTCTGAGGCTGTCCTAGGGAACAGAGTGGGCTTGGACTGGAATTTTCCCTGGGTATCCCATTAGTCACCCAAAGCACCATGTTTGTAAGCTGGGGCTGTTGTAGCCCAAGCAGTACTGGCAAGAGGGAAGCAGGTGGTGGCCTGGCGTCTGTGGCAAAGGGACATCCCAAATGGCATTGTGAATGCCCCAAGAGGTGGAGGGAGGATGGGACAGGGTTTGTGCCGGCTCTTTTCTAAGCCCGTTTCCATCGTACTGCACAGAGCAATGGGGCACAAAACTATGTTTGTCAGATGATGATGCATCTTCTGTTAATGTCATGAAGACACTGTGGGTGATTTTTTCTCCCTCTCTTGATTTTAACAGAATAGAACATTACCTTATAAAAACAAAACAGGCCTGTTAGCGGGCTGGTGGTAGTGTTGTTTCAAGGTGGATGCAGAAGATTCAGAGAGCTGGATCGCATCCTTTTTTCTGGCACGCTGAGTGATTTTGGCCAAGTCTCTTGCCCTTGTGAATCATCTGATTTTTGCTTGTAAAACAGGGACAAAAGTGCTGTGTTCAGCTGAAAGGACCCTTTTTTATTCAAAAAGCTTTGTAATACACAGAATAAAGGACTGCGGAAGGACAGATAAGTGACAAGTGGTTAAGTTATACAGCAAAGCAAAGTAAAAGGTGCAAGCCTTTGTAACCATATGCAAGAGTTATTTGGAGTCACCAGATGGCAGGATTCTAGACCAAATTTGGTTTTGTTCTGCAAATCAAAACATAGCATCTTTTACAAATGTCTGTCAAGTGAGATGTGGATCTTCTTAAACGGCAGGAGTGCTTGAGTATCACCACAAAGGATCCAGGTGCAGAGAGCCTGGGAGACATGATGAATAATCAGTAAAAACTTGCTGCTAGGCATGGCGGTCACAGGGAGTGCAGCGAGCTGTGTGTTTCCAAGATTTCCACCAAGGCGGGGTGATTTTCGGGAAGAGATGCTGCAGCCCAAGCAGGACCTGGGGCTCGGAAGCGCTGCGGCTGTGAGATGAGGCCATCAGGGCGGCTAATTGCTGTGGTCTCTGCCTCCTTTCCTATCTGCAAACCTGGAGTGTGTCAGCTGTAGACCTCAAGAGTCGTTTTACTAGGTGGCAATAAAATGATATGCATTTTCCGATTAATGGTGCAGGTGGCGTTATTTCATTTTTCATTGCCTGCATGATGTAACAGTGCTCAGGTCATCGTGGCCTTTCTAAAGAGGCAGGAAGAAATGGATAGGACTTCTGTGGGATGTCTTTGCTAGCAGCTTTCCTTCTCTTTAATAGAAGACATCAAAAGAGATCGTAGAGAACTTACAGTGGAGACTAAATGTGTACCACCAGGATAAATAAGGCACAGAGTCTTTTGGATTTAGAGGACATCCCTTCATTTTTGCTCAGTACAGTCCAGTCTCTCCTTTTTCAGTTTTCATGACAGATCTGACAAAGACAATCTTCTCTTTTAATGCTGAGCTGTGAGTACTGCCAGACGCTCGGTTCTGTAAAAGCATGCAGTTTTGATCAAACCAAACCAATTATCCTACCAGAGTGATAGTTTACCATGCGGAATGTGTCCATCTTACAAGACACTGCTGGAGTCTTTTTTTTTTTTTTTTTAAATGTACATATGTATTTTTTAGACCTACACCATTATTTGATTAGATTACTACTCTGCTAGGGACCAAATGGCACACTGCCATGGAGGTAAGCTGCCTTCAGCTAAATAAGGACTTAATTGTGGCACAGGTAATTCAACACACATAATAGACAAGTACATTCAGTCTGGAAGATCAATGATGTCGACAGCTTTTGAAAATTGTAAAATGTAACTGTTATTAGAGCAAGGTGGTGGGTGAGAAACAACGTGGCCCAAAGTAGATCTTGTCAGCAAGGCTAATGTATATTCCTTAAATGATTTGAGAGTTGCTGAGGAGGAAATATAGCCGGTGTGAATCTCCTGATCAGGTGTGAGACGCTTGGGAGCTGGTCACAGAATAGCTTTTGGAAATGTAAAACTGCAGGGCCGGGCTGTAAAAATTAGAGTGAAATCAAGAGAGAGCTCAGCAATATTACAGTGTTAGTTCTGTGGGGCTCTAAGCGACGCCTCTGAGCATCATTTGTTTTCTCTTTAATTACTGGAGAAGTGGTCAAGCTGGTGAAAGTTTATTCCTGTGTATCCCAGGGCAGAGGCTGTGCAGGGAGGGCTTTTGGAGGCGACCAGTCTCAGCAGACCCTGTGAGCAGGCTCCCATCACATCATGCAGCAGGACCTGAGGAGGAGGACTTTCAGCCCAGGAAAGGAAGGAGAAGAACATTGCAATAAAAATAATCTAGGCTGCTTTGCAAGTCATTTAAAAGATTGGAAAGAGTTGCTTATTTTTTGGAGCCCATTGGAAAGTGTTCATCAATGTATTTTTTTTCTTTAAAGGTCACATATTTCCTGAAAGGAAATTACTCTTTATTCTGAGAGTCTCAAATTCACTGTCACTCCATCACTTTCCTAATGTGTGGCGCTCTTAAACGAACTTGGCTTTAACTTTTCAGCTCTTCTGAGCGGCATCGCCCTCTTTTCTCGCAGCGCTTTTGTGGTTTTTTCCCAGCCCTCTCCAATTCTTACACTGTTGTCAGCCTCCTTCACAACAAGCCGCCTCTCTGACTCTTCTCCCAGGGCTCCTGTGTGAACTCCCTCATGCTTTTATACCTAGTGTCTGCTGATGATGCCTTCAAGACATTTTTTAAAACGTCTTTTGTGCTTCTTGCAAGCTCTTTGCTCTAAGCCCCTAGCGGCTGCCACCCTCTGCCTTCCCTGCTGGAACCCAAAGCACACTCCCTCTTGAGTCTCTCCCATTCAAGCTGCAAAAGATGTTATGTTAAAGTGATATGTTAAATTTGAACTGACAAGGGTTTGCATACGACTGACATTTTTTTAAATGCCCATCTCAAAATACTATTTTGCCTCGTTACACAGTCTTTTCCTTTGTTGTGGCTTTTCTTAATTAGTTTTTGACTTGCTGCTGTAAATATTCAGAAGTAAGGATTCGCTGATCTCTGAATTGATTCCCACACATGCTATAGAAAGCACAGTGGAAATTACACTGGAAATGAAACATCATATGGTGTGATAAATAGTAATTTGGAGGTATATTAACCTGCTTCCTTTAGGTAAAGAAATGTCTTATACAATAACTGTCCTCATTCAGGAGGTGACATTTCCTCCTGATGAGGCATTTATCTCATGGCTTCAACTCTGACCTTTCCAGATGCTGTAGTGGGCTGTGCTTTCTCACTGACTGGCATCTTGCAGTGGCGTGAGGGCAACTGGGAATATGAGGTGTTCTGCCTACCCTAAATCACCGAGGAGGTGACAACTTGTTGAAAAGCTCCTTGATGAAACCTAATTCCCTTCCCTTCGCTAAAAGATAACTTATCTAGCAAAGTAAGATGAGTTGATGTAACACAAGATCACGTGGAAGAGTGGAGCAGGTTGTGTGCCGGAGAGAGGGGTTGCACCGCTCCCTGGTACCGCTGGTGGTGGTGATGCCACCTGGGGAGCTGACAGCTCAGGGAGATATCTAGATATATTTAGATACAGATATCTAAAGGGTGGGTGTCAAGAGGATGGGGCCAGATTCTTCGCAGTGGTGCCCAACGACAGGACAAGGGGCAACGGGCACAAACTGGAACACAGGATGTTCCACCTGAACATGAGAAAAAACTTCTTCACTGTGAGGGTGACAGAGCACTGGAACAGGCTGCCCAGAGAGGCTGTGGAGTCTCCTTTGCTGGAAATATTCAAAACCTGCCTGGATGTGGCCCTGTGCACCCTGCTGTAGGTGAACCTGCCCAAGCAGGGGGGTGGGACAAGATGATCTCCAGAGGTCCCTTCCAACCCCTACCATTCTGTGATTCTGTGTGATTCTGTGACTCTGAGATGACAACCTGTTTTCTGCCCCAGCTTCAGAGTTATGAGAGAGATTTGGGTACATAGCAAAACAGTGCTGAAACAAAGCCAGGTGCTGTTATTGCTGTCTCCTGATTCGGGAAATCAGTCGTCCTCTGGTCTTCTCTTGGCTTACCCTGACCTGGGGTGAGTGCAGATAACTGGCTTATTTATCTAGGAAATGTGGAAGGCTGTGGGAATAAGCTGCACCATTTTAAGATTGTGATTATTTACTGCTATATGCAGCCAGAAAGGGGGTAAAGCAGAACTAGGGACGGACTTATGGTGCCCAACCCCTTCCAAGGGCAGGCTGAGCACGCACAGCCCTTTCTCTCTCTCGCCCTACTCACTCGAGGGTGAGCTCTGTCCGTAGCACAACTCCCACTGAAGTTGCTGTGAGATCTGCTAAAGTCAGTATACCAGCATCATGCCCTAATTTTTTTTGCAGTCACTGCCTGACTGGGCATAACATAAGGGCTGTCCTTAAAGTATCTACTTACAAGAAAGCATATGAAATGTATCCGCGCTCTTGGGAGTACCTTAGATCAAACCAGTGAATCCTTCTACAAAAACAGCAAAAATGAAAACATCCACAGAAGATGCATCTCAGTTTTGGTGTCATCTGAGAGAGTCAAAAGCCACGGGTTCACGCCCTGTGTCACCAGCGTGGCTGCAGGGAGTTTAGGGCAGCATCCCTGGGGGCAAAGGCTGTCTGTACAGATGGACTGTGCGTGCCTCTGCGTGCACCCCATTAACAGGCACCGTGAAGTCTCTGTCCCTCACATTTGCATTTGACCCTCCCAGAGAAATGTCATGGACCTTGTTAGCTTTTGTAGTTGGCTTGCATTTTCCTTCATTGTATGTTACAACCCATTTTCTTATGTTCTCATCCCCCCTGAAGAGCCCTGGACTCAGTACACCGTTCTCTCCCCACTGGCCTCCCACTGGAGTGAGACTCTGGCTTCTGCAAGAGGGAAATCAGAGGATCAAGAGAGACACGCAGCCTTAGAAAGCTTTCTCTGTAAGGAGGGAGGTAGGGCAGTGGTGAACTGTTGGGCCTGATTAAAAGGAGCCCAGACAAAGCCACAGGAATGACTGACACAGCTGAATTCCCTCAGATTATTCTCCCCTTGAGTTTTTGCTGTGTAATGATTTTCCCTGTGGGCTGCTGTGCCCTGCTCCTCTCGGCAGTGACCACGCAGCTCCCACAGTGCTCCTGCCTGCACCTCGGTTCTTCTGTAACCGCTTTTGGGGGAGAAAGTGCCCGGTAATGCCTTGTTTTTGGAAGAGTTTTAGGAATGTATGTGTATACTTGTTTACATTAGCAATAGCTAATTCAAGAAGCGGAGCCTTGTGCTGGAAGTGTCCCACTGCTAGTTTCTTCCAGTTGTCTGTTCCTCCAGCTGCCTCAAACGAAAAATTTGGTGTTGCAGAGACAAACTCACTGCTCAGGGAGAGCTCCATTGTGCCGAAGCAGCAGCGATGTGGGAAACGCCTTGTACCTGGGAGCTTTAAATGTCTGCGTGGGTGTCCAAGGGTCAGGCTATTGAACACTTCTGAGGTGAGAGCTGAGATCTTGAACATGACTCCAAATTTTGTGAAAGGCTGGTGAAGTGACAGGAGGTCAGATGTGATGTGTTTGCAGTATCCTGTGCTGCTGAAGACATCCACTGCAGGTTTTTGTGCTTGTTTCTGTGTGTAGAAGGGAGCTCATTACCCAAACCAGAGCACCAAGCCCTTTTCAGTAAAAGCAAACTAGCAGCGCTGCTGATGCCCCCCTGACCTGGCAGCTCATTATAGCGTAGGTATGGCAGAGCTGAATGTATCCATCATGCTGAGATTGGATCCTGTATTCTCACTGTGTCCCGTTGTGTCATCCAGCGTTGTTTAGGTTCAGACTTGCTCTTTTCACCCAACAAGCAGCAGCCTCTAATGAGAAGAGATCTCTTTCCTCCTCCAGCTCCCTGCTGCTTGGTCACTTCCAAGTTATAATCCGAGGAGCAATGAGTTTTAGCCCAACAAAAGGGCTCTCTAAACTATGCAAAACCTGCTGCCACATGCTAATTTCACAGAAGATGCCTTGGAGGTCCCCCGTTCAAACACTGGTTACTGTGGTGTGGTCGTTTTGGGTGGAGGAGACTATTGTGGGTGCACTAGTGCTGGGGGTAACGGGGTCTCCGTTGCACCCCTATTGCTTAAGCAAGGCATGGAAAACCACAGCAGAGAAACGCCAACGTGATGATTGCCAAAGGCGTGTCAAAGCCGGGTATTGAGTGAACAACCTAATTATAGCTGGCTGAACAGACTAGTAAGCAGAGGATTGTTGTTTAAAAAGGGGCTGTGTTGGTGGTGCCGAGTGAAAAACTGTATGCAGGGCAATCTGCGCTTGGGACTCGTTTGCATGGCAAATGCAGTGGTTCAGGCATGGAGAGGATTCCCCACCAGTGACAGTGTTTTGCAAACACAACCAGAATTAATGTACTGGGTAAATAAATCCCAGACATGCTCAGCTGTGGATTGAAAAGGACTGCAAGAGATGAGAATCCTCCAGAGCTGGAGGCAAACGTCTGAGCTTGGTTTTATTTAGGCTAGCATGAATCAAGGGTAAATCCGTAGAAGTTGCTGGAGTGATGTTTATGTGTTGGAGAAGAGTGTGACATTACCAAAAGCTGTCCGTTATGTGCTTTCTATTGCTTATCTACCAGCATTCACTGGAAAAAATAAAGCTCCTGTGCAGCTCACATGTTGAAATGGAATGCAAAGATTGGCAATGTAATTAACAGCCATTGGTGGTACACTGGAAGAGGTGTCCCCGTATGGGAACAGTGAGCTCTATAAATTTCCCCTAAGGAAGAGATGGGGCAGGACAAAATACGTCCTCTTTGCTCAAGTCACTTGACGCTCTCCTGGAAGGCTCTCAGGTGCTGCTGCGACAAGGAGAAGGAAGGAGCAGATGTGGTGGGTACAGCACTGAGGTGGGTGAGCCCCGGAGTAGGGCTGCGGCACAACGCAGTTAGCAGCAGCAGAGCGGCTCCACCGAGCTCCAAGGGTGAACCTGGCCTGTTCAGCAGTGGGTTGTGCATGCACAGGCTGCTTGCACCGCCCGCGCTGGGAGCTGCCTGCCAGTGGCTGGAGCCATGCACGCGGCTGAGCAGCGAGTCGTGCCGTGACTCATTCTGCACTGCGGCCATGGAGGGTTGAGTAACGCTTGGTGAGCTGAGGGATGCAGCAACTTGTCAGAAGAGCTAGTGAGAAACTCTCTGCCAACATGCTGGAAAACTCTGTTTACAAAACGCGACAGGTTTTGAGAAAAAGAAATCAATTTTGCCATTTTCTTTTCTTTTTCTTATATTTGTAACAAAGCATCTCCTTACTCCCTGCACCTTCAGCACTCGGAAGCTGGCATGGAAGTGGATGATGAGGCCTGAGAATCCAGGCTTCATCTTGGACTTCATCTGTGCCAGTCTTGACAGGCACAAGAGGCTCCTTGGTCCTCAGTCTTCCAGGCAGGCTGCCCGGCTCCCCCTTTTCTCCCCAGACCATCCCTGAGCTGCTCCAGGGCTCTGCGGACTAAGCTGGGTTCCCAGGCTGCTCAGGCAGGCAGCTGCCAGGACCCCCTCCTTGCATGTTGTGTTTCAAAATCAGCCAAAGATCCCTCAGCATCCACGTTCGGGTGTTGCTGAGAAATTAAAAATTGCAGAAATCCAGCTGTGTGAAAAGCATCAGGCTGTGGGAGTTCTGCCCCAAACCAGCACATGGGGTTTACCACCCTACACATTTTGTGAAGCTGAAATGTCCCCTTCCCCACCAGCCCAATATGTGGCATACATCAAACACTGTCGGCAAGACTGACTGGTTTTTGTCAGCATTTTGCTTTCTCTCCTGCGGCACCACTGAGGTGAGCGGGAATTGTAATCACTTTCTCCCTCTTCCTTCCAATTAGTGGTCCCTCTTTTGTGCATCCTAAAATTGGCCCCTTGTGACATGTGCATCTCTACATGGCATTAACATTTCCAAACTGGCACGGAGCAATGCCGTAGCTCAGCAACGCAACCACCTGATGTGCTTGTTTTAGCTAAAATGAGGGTACACGCGTGTGCGCTGGGGGGGGTTCAGAGGGGAATGGCTGAGATGACTAATTGCTTGGGGATTTTAACCCAATTAAGACCAGTTAATGGACTTATGAGGCGGATCATTTGTAAATATCACCAGAAGTTGGAACTGTTTAATTGAAAAGAATTTTTAAGTTCCTGAGGTCTGACTCGACACAAGCTCCCGTGGCGCCGCCGAGCCCAGCCCAGCACCCGGAGCTGCGAGGCGTCTAAGGGGGAAATTGGATTTTGTATAATCATCCCTTTCCTGTACCTGATGACTGAGCACATTTTGTTGGGGCTCTCCTCATCTTTTGGAGCAGACTTGAAGCCCAGGTCCTGACCGTGTGTGGTCATTAGAGATCCCATGGTGTTTCTAGCAGCGGTGCTCTGGCCAGATTCCAAATTGGGTAATTACATTACGTTTTCCCAGATTCCCCCTGTAGTTTCCACTGGATACAATTTTCTTTTTCACATCCTGCCTGAATTCATACTGTAGCCCTGTAACTAATTAATTAAAGAGCTTTGAAAGTATAAAGTGCTATGTAAGTGCTGCAAGTACTGTTATTACTAGTGTCCCGGTGTGATGCTGAACAGCTGTCATGGGCCAGCCCCAGAGGTGGCTGGTATCAGAGAGGGGGGATCCTTTGGAAGAGCTCTGAAGCTCATTGCAAGGACACTCTATAAACCTGCAACAAAATAATATCCCTGGAAAAAAGAACAAGCAAGTAGATTGCATTTATTGAACTTTAAAAAGTTTAATACCAGTATAATCTTCTTCTCTTAATCTCCTTGAATGAAACAGTTTAACTAATATATTCTTGTGATGTTGATTTACTGTCATTTATATTACAGTTACCCACACAGAGATTAGCATCTCCTTATGCTAAGAACTGTATAAACTGTAGTAAGGGTTGGAGTTTATAATCCAAATAAAGCAGATGGGCAAGGAGATGAAAACAGAAGAACTGGTCATCCCAAACTGGAAGCTATGGTTGCATGGACTGACATTTTTAATTCCCCTCTGTAATCCAGGCTTCAGGGTAGCCAGTTTGCAAAATACCCGCAGGCAGCTTTTCATGGTTGGGACTTCTCAAAGAACAGGAGCAGCATGTTAATTGAGTTAAAGCTCCCCGGAGAGCTGCTCCTGGAGAGGCAGTGGACAGGGGCCGATGCACAGAACTTCTTGAGTCCTTTGGTGGTACTGTTGGGAAGACCAGCAGTTCTCCATCTGGCTGCCCAAGGACCAGTCTTGGCCAGGGCAGCAGATGGCCTAGTGGGGTCTAGAGAACAAGTCTTATGAGGAGCAGCTGAGGGAACTGGGGGTGTTTAGTCTGGAGAAGAGAAGGCTGAGGGGAGACCTTATCGCTCTCTACAACTACCTGAAAGGAGGTTGTAGTGAAGCGGGTGTTGGACTCTTCTCCCAAGTAACTAGTGATAGGACAAGAGGAAATGGCCTCAAGTTGTGTCAGGGGAGGTTTAGACTGGACATCAGGAAAAATTTCTTTACCAAAAGAGTGGTTAAGCATTGGAAGAGGCTGCCCAGAGAGGTGGTGGAGTCGTCATCCCTGGAGGCGTTCAAAAAAGGTGTAGACGTGGCACTCCAGGGCCTGGTTTAGGAGGCATGGTGGTGTTGGTTGACGGTTGGACTTGATGATCTTAGAGGTCTTTTCCAACCTTAATAATGATTCTATGATTCTATACAGACATATGCACTCGCTTGGCACTAACTTGGGAACGTGACATGCTGCGAACATCCCTGAAATGGCCTGAATTTTCAGAGGTGCTGAACTCTTATAAAAGTCAGTGTTTCAACTACAACATCTGTGGAGATGACCAAATACGGCTTTGTTGGTCTCTGTTCAGGCACCCACACTTGGAGCTGGTTTTTCCAGTGGGAGTCAATGCCGCCACTCTATAAGGGGGCTATGTCCTACACTGCTGGGGTGGGAAGGTCACAGCAGAGGGGGACTCAGTTTCCTCTATATTTCTTGCAAACATCTGTGGAAAGTGGGACAGCAGAGGCTGCCTGGGTGATGGGGAGGGAAGGTAGAGCAGGGCTGGTCCTGCCAAGGATGAAGCTGCCTGCACCCCAACTGCAGGACCCCAATTATTATTATTATTTTTTTTTTAACTCTGGCCAGAGGAGGTGGACTGCAGTTCAATTTTCCATCAGAGCAAAAGCCCAGACCTGAAGGCTCCCATGTTTCTTCTCACTTTTTTCCTCACTTTTCTTGTCCTATTTCCTATGTGACTAATGATGTCCCACTGTTGTGAAGCACAGGTTAAGATTTTGAAGCCTGGTGGGAGCGAAGCACAAGGGCCATGCTAGCACATAACAGAAACTGCACACTACAAGCCTCTACATCGCCATGAAACAGCCATGGCCAGCGTCCGCAGGCTGTGGAGGAAATGGGTGTGATGGCACGTGAGTCAGCGGTGACATGTCACTGAGACACTTGGGTCACTGCTGCTTTCTCTGAATCTTGCACTGAAATATTCACTCTCTTCACCTCTGTCTGGTAAGGAATTGCCATGGGGAGTTGATTAGCTTCAGAGAAGCACTGCTCCAGCGAGTCTAAACAAGGAGGCTTAAATTTGAGTCTAGTACTCAGTATATAGTATATAGTTCTCTCAGACCACCTTGAATCAACGCTGCAGCAGGGCTGCATGTTTAGATGTGCAGGAGGATCCCCAGGCACCGCTTGTTAGGCCGTCTGCGGGCACTGGCCTGCAGCGAGGAGCGGCTGGGTGCCTGGGAGTATCGTGCACCTAGCTGCTGTTATTCATGGCCTGTCATTAGCCAGGGTCATCTTTGGCATCAATTTAGGCTAAACGCTGGACTATGAGGTAGGACAGTGGGATTGGCCCATCACTTTTCTGCATGACGGGGAAGAGGCAGCTCTAAGAGTAAGCTGGAAAAGCTCCAGAGCTGGAGCTGTGAGCTTGTCTCTCAGAGCTGGTACTTTCAAAGGCCAACCCACAAGGCTGAGACCCTTCATGCTCTTCTAACAAACCGACACTATACATGCTAGCAGAAAACCTGCAAACCTCTCTCCAGTCTAGTTACCTACTCCTGCGTTTATTTATCTTACTCATTCAATGACTGAGTGAATTGTTCTGTAGTCTCTGTAATTATTATATTTCATGTTTTAATATAAAGGAACATGCTTACTTCAAGGGCAGCTATTACTTTAAAGGGATGAAACTCAAGCCTGAGGAAATTGCAGGGATGCAGTGTACCATCTGTTTAGCTGCTTTGGTTATGGTAGGCTTTATGAAACCCATTTTGCTCAGGAGGATGAACTGGATGTGAATGGTTGACAATGACATTTAGAAGAGACACTCTGGCAAATAAGAAAGCATGAGAGTCTCCTGTGGACTGTTAAATACTGAATAAAATATGACTAGTGCTGTGTTATTACTAAAATGAGCTATTTTTAATGATTCCACTTATAGCCCACCAGCCCTCTGACGTGACAGTTAGCAACAGCACTCAAAAAACATGAATAATAAAGAAAGCAGTTTAAAAGTTGGCCTATATATTAACATATATTCTGACATGGGTCTCAGGTGTCTCTAATGAAGAAAGATGATTGCACAAAGAGCTAACAAGAAAATCATGGATTTCTCCATCCCACCTGAAAGTTATTGATTTAATTTAGTGTAATGATGCAGAGAAAAGCCAAACAAGTTTGATTAAAATTTTCTGTGCTGTTTTTGAACAGAAGCAGGGAGCTGTACTCATACTAGATGAGGAAAATGAAATAGTTTTCAGTTTAATAGCCGCTGAAGAAAATCCTCAACAAGATTTAGTAGAGTTACATTTTTTTGATTTAGCGGTCCAGGATAATTTGCACCCAAGAACTTTAAAAGTCTGGATGAGATTAATGTCTCTGGTTAACAGATGTTAATTTTTAATAAATCTTGGATTACCAATAAGGAGTAATAGACCACAAGTATGGGAATACAATATTCTAGTTGAGATAGAGAGCTGAAAGGGGAGGAGGTCTTTTTAGGCCAAATCCAACTTCTAGCTGAGTAGGTTCATATCTGAGCAGTTTGCTCCAACAGTTGTCCAGCTTGGAAGGTCTCACACGTCCTTGCCAGGCTTTGCCAAAAGCAGAGGGTCAGATCAGCTCAGTGGTCTGGGCATTTTCAAGGTAGCTGCCACCATTTCTACCATCTAGGTAAGACCCAGGGTGGCATCAAGGACCCAGGGCCGGCTGGCTTCCCCCCTGCACAGTGTGGAGTGGAGATCTAGGCAACATCCCCAGCTTGGAGTGAGCCGCAGGAGATACCTAGTACAGGACTGTGCTTTAAATATTGTCTCGCTGTGCAGGCATCTGCATCGGGGCTGCAAGCGGAGACCTCTCTCCAGTTAGGATCAGGATTCTGGCTTGCTCACCTAGATTGTCATCATCTGACATTTTCTTTCAAAACAAAACAACAGGAAAAAACAAGGAAATGGAGCAAGCTGTGATGATCAGACTGGGGTCGCTCACTATCGTTGCTTGGTGGCGAGGCTTAAAAAAAGTTAATGGGGGCCAGGAAGCCTTTGGGGATGCATTAGTGTCCTGGAGCATCCTGAAAGAAGGGGGAGCAGGAGGCAGTGGTGGGGTTACCTCACACTGAGGGGGCTCAAACCTTTCTCCCAAAAAGAGTGGCCCAACCTCAAGGCCGCAGCTGCAGTACCGTCTGCCTCTCCTGTTAGAGCTGCCTCGCTGGGCTGGGCAGACAGCAAGATCTGCGGCAAGCCAGAGCACGCAAGGCTGCGTTGCACGGTGGTTCGGGGTTGTTCGGTGTGAGCGGGGAAAGCTACAGGTCTTGTTTCTGCTCTTGAAAAGGGCAGTGTTGGGTCCCAGTTCTGCTCTTAGGGCTTTTTATGTCTTTTATATTTGAGGCTCAGCAGAGAAAATACAGAAATTGCGCTGGAAGCAAGGATCAGGACCCAGGAGTGGGCTTCAGTGCGCTACAGAAATTGTAAAACATGTTGTTCGAGGCCCAGAACATAAGTCAGTCACTTTACTGACATGGCTGCTTCTTTCCCCTGTGGTGGAACTCCTCCTCTGCTGCAACGTCGCAGCAGAATGCTGCACTGGCAAGCGCCGCTGTCCCCCTTGGGAAGAGGAGGATGTCGGGTTAGCAGGTTCCCAAGCCCTGAATCAGGAAAGCAAAGTTTAACTGGGCCAGGAAGCAGCTTGGGGACGTGTTAGTGCTTGGGAGCATCCTTAAGGAAGAGGAAATCTGCCGCTAGGGACAGATAAAGAGCTACACTGGCATGCAGCAGGAGGATTAGCACTCTGATAGAGATGCTCTCTCTTGCTTTGAAAAAATTATTCCTTGCCACTGAAAAAAAATGCCCTTTTGGTCTCTTGCCTGTCCTTAGTCCTTCTGTCTTTGAGAGACAAGATGCTTCCATATGTTTCTGGCAGGGAACCGGGGAGTGCTCTGGGAAAGGCATGATTTAGGAGAGCAGCTGAAGTGCTTGCCTGTCTGCTGGGCTGCCCCGAGCCCCTGTTTCTGTGGCACTGAGGATGTGCGGGGAGCCGGAGCTCCAGCGGTGCAATGCGTCCTTTGCACCTCCTTGGTCCTCCCTGCGTCCCTCTGTGCACTGTTTCAGTCTCCGCTGCTCACATAAGAGAACCACATCTGGAGCTAAAATTACAGAAATTGGCCAAATCAGCCCCAACTCCAGGCTAGGTTAGCTCACCGGTGAGCTGCGGTTGTTATAGGGAAGCGTGGCTTCTTCCACCAGCCGTAGCTGGTGACCCGGTGATTTATGCACACACTTGTATTTTTCCAGGGCTTTGACCAAGACCTTGTCTCCATCCAGAAGAATTAAGGTGGATGATTTCCAAACCAGACGTTCATGAGTATAATCCTTATTTATGTGAGAACTTCCACAAGCCTAAGCTCTTTACTGCCGTTGCACTTGTAGTGCCGTTAATGGCTGTGGGTATGTAACAGATAGACCAGAAGAACAGCATCATCAGTCAAGTTCAGTAATCCTTTTCCAAGCAGATGTTGAAGGAATTACCAGGACCTCATGATACATACACCTGGAAACCTCTGAATTTGATTTAAAGGTGCTCACAGGGTAGTAATTAACTCAGAACCACCAAGCACAAATACAGTTCAAGGAAATAATATTTCAGCTTTTCAGCTCCTAGATGGAAAAATGAATTAATCATTGGCAATTACTGAGTTAACAGACTTAACTCATGACTCGAAATACTCCCACACAATCTTGTTTCCAAAGCTTTCATTAACTGAGCTAATAATTACTACTACAATTAGAGATGTGAGGCATTAAAAAGTCCAAGATAATAAAACATATGTAGTTATTTAAAAAATTTACCAGTCAGTTTCGCAGTGTGTAAGAAACTCACCTTGTCTCTTGTTTGGAAACGTTCCATTTTCCCACAAATCCTTGCCTTTTCGGACAGTAAAACTGTCTCACGTGCTGGCACAAACCATCCCAGGACAACCCCGAAGCAACGCTTTGCTCTGGCTCCTTGTGTTTACCTGGGGGAGTCTGTGGTCGCCATCAGGGCTCTAAATTTGTGGAAAGGTTATTTTTTTCTGGAGGATGTGGAATGAAGCTGGTATGTCTGATGGTTTCTGATAGGGTCTTGCATCAGCATAGATGGGATCTTTTTATTTGTTTCCCTGTTTTTGTCCTGTTTAATACAAAGGCAATTCAGTGTCAGTAATGGAAGGAATGACATCAAATGCTAAACTAGGCCAATACTGAAATCTCGAACAATCGTGTCTTTATGGCAAAACATCTCCCCGCAAAGGGACGGGTTCTCAGCCGAAAGGAAAGCTTAGAAAACAAGAAGAGGTGGGCAGGAAGGGAGGTCACGGAGATGCAAAGGGCAGCTGGCAGTGAACTCTTTGGGAGTTTGGTTGGTGGAGAAGAAGGGAAGAGAAGGGGGAAAAAATGGACCCTGGTTTTTAATTTTTAAAATGGTATTTTCATGTACAGAGTAGCCCAGCTTTGATCAGGAGAAGGGTTAACAAACACACAGAGGGACTGTTTAGGCAGATCTTAAACAGATACTTTTTTCTTTTTGGCTTGTTAGCTTAATTATTTCTTGCCAAGAAAACATGGAAAAATGCTGCTTTGCATCAATACAAAGTGATTTTTTTTTTGCTTCCCTTCCCCCCCCAGCTTTTGGGTTAGCCACTGAATAGGAAAAACAGTTATTTGCAGGGCTGTGGTGTGTCTGTGGCATTCCCCAGCGCCAGCTGCCCCGGGACGCACACGCTCACCTAGCAGGGCTTGCACAGCCGCTCTGGGGGCGAATGAGAGACCCTGGTGCAAGGCCAATGGAAACTGGGATGCAGCTTTTAGGAGCGATGAGGACTTGCTCTGTGTTCCTGTAGTACCATCTATGTTTGTGGAGTGTTCCTGGGTGAATAACTTAAGGCCCTTGCCGCAGTGTTGTACAGTCCCTTCTAGGAAGAGAATGATAAAGCGCTGATCTTGATTTTGTTTACCAAAAAGCAGGATGGTGGAGGACCAGCAATAAGAGTCCTGGAGAATGTAACGAATGAAATGAGTTATTTGGAAGTTGTTCTGCAGCTATTTTTTTTTCTCCTTTGCATGATGCGTGTGTATGTGCATCAGCGTGTGTATAATTCAGCAGCTGTTGGCAAGGGGAACTGGGAACTTCAAAAAGCTGTAGCAAAAGGCAAGAAGTTAGGAGGGGAGGCAAATGCATCCTACGGTCCTCCTCCTCTCTCTGTCCGTGCGCTGACGGACAATCTGGGATACAGCTTTGCTTTGCAGTGGTGATGGACTTTACACAAAATCTTACCCTTTTGGCTTGTTTTACCTTGTTGGCGATGGGCTGAAAGCCTGCTCACATCAGAAATTCTCACTGATCTGGTCCTCCAGCTGCAAGAAGCCCCAGCTATTGGCAGTTGCTTAGTGTAAAGCTTCAATGCTTTTGAAAACCACGGCAAAGAGAGATGGGCTTAAACCAAAATCAGAACATGTCTAGGCATTGAAATCCTCTGGCCTTGTTTTTGTTGGACACTGCAGCATGTCTTTGTGGTATCAGTCATTAGGCAAAGCATTTGCAATAATTTATTTGATGCATTTTGTCAATTTTTACTCTTGCTAATTATACTAAAGCAGTGTTTGATGTCTCTGGGTTTTTTTTGATATTCAAATCAGATCCAAAGCATTATGCCAGCATAATCCTGCCTGTTGGGGCTATGGATAAACTGTTCGCTCTGACTATTTATCATTTAATAGTCATTGTTCCAACTCCATGATTGAGCAATGATGTGATCTAATACTAATTTTGGTACTTGGCTGGCTCTCTAAAAAACCTACAGAGAGGAAAAGAGATTTCCAGCTTCTCCTACTAGCCTAGCTCAGTAGGAGTTGTTCCATGAACTTGCTTTTCCAGTCTCAACAATTCTGTGATCTACGGTATCTCTAGAAAACTTTTCAACCATCATTTTTATGAACATAGATCTCTTATAAATATTTCAGGAAAACCAATAAAAAGGGCCACAAACTGAAGGAGATTCATGGGCTTTGCTCACATCACTGAACATTGGTATATGTTTTCCAAGCTCTGATGTTGATGGCTTTTCATCTGATTTGTCTGATTTCCATATAATAAGAAAAAGAATTGTTTTTCCCTAACTGTAGGTAATTGGATGAGCCATAAGTCAGAATTAAAATATGATTATCTGTTACGAAGATCACAGATTCCTTTCAAAGTTTCATTATTTACAATCCTTTTCTTGGTGACATTTCAATTCTCAGGAAATTATGCTCTAAATTGTACCTAACATGTTCACCACCCGCACGTAACACATGCAATAAGCTTATGAGATAGGAAGGGTGAATGTTTCCATTTTAATTTTGTTTTTTTAATGAGGTTTTGGAGTGGAGGGTGGGTATTTTGCTAAAATATACAGCAGAGATTGCACAGCAAAAGAGTCTAACAGGGCTTTCAGCGGCATTTATCTGCAATGTTGTTTTCCTGCCATCTGGGTAAAATCCATCCTGTTCTCTCCAAAGCAATGTAAAGGTTCTTGGTGTAGGAGAAGTGCACAGGGTCAATAAAGCAGGAGTCTCATCTCAAATCAGCCCTGAGGTTGCTGCTGTGGTTGGCGCAGAAGGAAGGAGAGGCCCCCAAACGTGACACCCCGCTGCAACGCAGATCGCCCACTCGTGCTGAGCGTGGCACGGGAGGTGCTGACTTGACCCCGCTTGGGCTTAACTAATTTAGTAATATGGATGTAACCTATGGGAGCAGTAGCAATGTGTGGAAGGATGCATCGCCAATGGATTATGCATTCATTGGCCGTACGTAGCCCTTACAGCAGAGGTGGGCTGCATGCACGGTGCGTACAGCCTCACCTTTCTTGGTCCATTCCTCCCTCTGGAACCCCAGCGGTTCCCCACTGGTTTATCACCAGCACAACAGGATTTGGCTCCTTATGCACTTCAGCACGATTTCCTTGAAAATGAAGCCACATCCTTTTTTTCTGAAGAAAACTTTACAAAACATATGTTGAGGAGGAAAATAATTAAAAGCTGTAATTGAGTCAAAATCTGATCTCTGTTGATTCGGCGTGACCCTGAAGTAACTTTGTGGGACTGAAGCCAGGGAGTCCAGTTATTCTGTCTTTCCTTAGTAGTAAAGGAGCACAGAACCTGGCCTGTTATCTACTGGGAAATGCACAGTTGGAGGTGATTTTGTCTTCTCTTTCTGGAGATTAATTGGTTTCTTTGCTCAGAGCAGGTCTGGAAGTCAGAGGTCTATAGACGACACACCCGTAATCATAAAAGATTTATTTAAGGGTATTCCTTTCTCATTTAATTACAGCAGCAGCGTAGCCTAAAACCTATTTCCATAGGCTTACAAAACGAGCTTCTGAAACCAGTATCTAATGCACTGTTCAGTGCTAAGTCCTTATGGGAGCCAGCAATATTGGAATTACACTATTCCCATATAGCAGCTGCAGGCTTTCCAGTGGGCTGAGAGGCTGCCTGGAAAGACCATATGGATTTCACTTGTCTTCACATTAGGAAAATATTCCCATTTTATACACTCGTGTCCAGATTCTCAGCAAGCCTCTGCTGTTTACAGCCACAAAATTTGTCAGCTTGTATGTCTGAATGCTGTGATGTTATAACAGCGGATGCACTAGAAATTCCCCGAGCAGCTCTGTAGTTACATCTCCCATGTCCAAAAGACAGCTGCAAAATATGCTCATTATTGCACAGTTGTATTCAAAGAACTACTGCACCCCAAATATCACAGATGGTACTGCAAAAGCATGGGACTTGGTGTGTGTTGGTGTGAACAGTGTGGGAGCTGGGGCTCGCGTAGGGGAGGGACAGCCCTGGCTGGAGACCCAAGGGTCAGTGCCGTGTCGGGATAGCATCTAGGGACAACATCAGGTATGAACTTCCCTGGGAAATTATTTGTATCACTGTGACTCTCGCAGACACTAGTGAAGATTAGAGCCCACTGAATGGAGAAGCGTACCAAGACTTCCTAGCTTTGCAGGGAGGGCTGGTGGGAAGCAGCATGGGGATGCTGGGTGACTTGCTGAGATGCACAGAGGCAGAGGAGAGCCAGGACTGAGCCCACATTTTTGTTTTCTTGGCCCGGAGACAATCCTTTCTCACTTCTAAATTTCAGAGTGTCCTGATCTAGATTTTCTTCAAGCTTGTCTGATCCACTCTCTATAAATAGTCTCTGCATTCAGCAGCTTAGATGAGGAAAAAAAAAAAGGAAGGGGTACACGCTTTGCTGCAGAGCTTGCAGAGCTTGCAAAGCTTGCCTTTTCAAAACATTCTTGTTAGTAGGAAGGGGAGGAAGTAATGGGCGTTTGACTAAGTTAATGTACTCAGTGAGCCGTTGGAGAGCTGCCAACTCACATTTTAAAATAAATGTCAACATTAATTTTTAAAGTTTAAATGCATATTTTGCATTTTTGCTTTCAGCTCTCTCCGGTGCTACAGCACTTTCCGAGGCACAGGAGCCAGCACGGCCGGGCCTCCCTGGGGAGCTCCCCGTGGAGGCAGCTGGGAACGGGTGCTTGGAGCACCGCCGTTCCCATGGCATTTGCTACGTGGGCGTAATTCCTTCCTCGCAGAGAAAACCTTACCTGCTGCTTAACTCACTTCAAAAAAAGAAAAAAAGAAAAGGTTTTACGTTTTCACAGTGCTGTGTATTTCCTTCAGGCAATACCAAACTGAACCTGAGCAGAGTACGTGTGTTACAGATTATCAGTACAATGGCATCTCCTATAAATAGGGTCGCTGTAGTTACGTCGGAGCTTTGCTGAGCACAGATTTAATTTAATCAAGGTATCTTTTAGTGTCAAGGCCCATCTGTTTAAAATTAGCACTATGATCTCTCTAGGCCCTCTTTAAAATCGTGGCAGTCCAGAATCCATATCCCTTAAAGGCTTTTGCTAGGCTAACAGCATCCGAAGTGCTAAAGGGAAGGATATTTTTCTAAGGATGAAGCACTCTTTGGAAAGCTTGTAGACAGGCAGTAAAAACAAATAAGTGAAGAGGGAGTTGTGCCGTTCACTGGGGACTGCACGGAGGAATTTGGCAAGAGGGAGGGCTATGGAGGGTAGTGCAGAAGCAAGGTGTAAGCAAGCTGTTCCTTGGCACCGAAGCAGGAGGAAAGGTATTTCCAGATAGCTGTCAGAGGGACCAGCTGCAGAGAGGAGAAGGAAGAAGCCCTCCATGCGGAGGATTCCCCCTGGCCCTGGCTGAACCGCCAGCGCAGCTGTGGCCGAGCAGGACCGAGGAAGGCAGCTGCCTCGGTGCGAGCCTGCTCGCGTGCAGGATGCCGGCTTGGCTCTGCAAGCTGCGGGGTTTGCAAGGGTTTCCCCCAGGACAAGATCTCCCAGAGCAGGAGTATTAAGCAGGCTGATGTTCATCTCTCCTCTCCCCTCCTTTTGCTGTATGACGCAGGCGAAGGTCCCCAGAAGTGACGCCCAGCTGCCAGGTCTCATAACCTGAGTCCCTTTGGTCACCCCACCAAGGAGGACAGGAATCACACGGGATTGATTTTAGCTCCATGGCACCATAACGCATGAGCCTAGTGGGAGCTGATGTCAGTATAGATTTGTTAAATATTTTTTTGGATTAAATGGGCCTGTAACACCACCTGGGAACATATCACTCAGTACATGCGCTTTCCCCTCCGTGAAATGCAAACACTACAGGCTTCTTCCCAAAATCCACAGCCATATCAATCCCCTTGGCCACCACAGTCATCACCTTCACCCCAAGGAGAAGAGCGCACTGCGCTTGCATCCGGTTAAACCTGGCCTGCCTGGAGATGTTTTCCTGCCCTCATTGCTCCCCCTCTGCTCCTGTCCTTTTCGAAATATCAGCAGAATTTAAAGGCAGAGCTTGCAGTAAAAAAGAGCTGTGTCTTAGCAAAAAAAGCACGTTTAATCACACTTTGCAATAGCAGCTTGCACAGTAAATAATAGTTGTCTTAAAACCATATTGCTCCTGTTCAGCAATCTCCTTTCAGTGAATAGAAACGCTGCCCAAAAGGTAAGGCAATGACAGTCCTCCCAGCTGGGATCCCTCTCCAGCCACCATGCCCTCTACGGAGCCCTCCCCTCATCCATAGGTGCTGCTCGGGACAAGCAGCAGATGCCCACCTGCACCCCACAGTAACGTGAGCATAAGTTGTCTATGTCTGAGGTCATAGATTTAGCAGACCAGTGCCACTAAATCATTTTTTAACGGGTTTAGGCATTTTTTAAGACCACCTAGTTGAGAATTCCCTTCCCCATAACGAAACCCCGTCCCCAGGCATGCGGGTCAGAAACGCAAGAGTTTGTGTCCAGCTTTGCGTGTGGTCCAAAGTGACCTGGAAGCCTTGGGTCCCCAAAGATTTCCTGAAGAAACTGCCCTTGGACTGGCTGTAACTCCACAAAATGTTGCATTTCTGATGAAGCAGCGTATCTGGTTCGTGTTGTTTTGGTGTAAACACTCAGCCAGGTTGGGGCAATGGTCCGTAGCCTCCTCACACTTCCACCTTGCCCACCTCGGGCCCCATGCAGGCTCTGAGCTGAGCAGAACCACCTCAGCTTTTCCCATCGCCTCTTCCCTGCCTGGACTTAGCTGAGACAACATCTCGTCCCTCTGCACTGGTCTGTTTGCAGCTCTGCCTGTGGTGGCTGCTGCAGTCTCCAGAAGGAGAGACAACATTAAATTGAGGGTGAATTACGCACATTCATGGCATACTTTTCTGGCTGATAGCACGAGCAACCTGCCCAGGGGAAGACGGGGCCACGACGAGCCTGTCTGACTCGGCAGGAGGAAGCTCTGAGTCACCTCGCTGAACTGCGAGGGCTGAATAAATTCCTTGGCCTCGATGGAGTTTACCCTAATGACTCGAGGCTGCAGATGTTTTCCATTTCGCTTTTTGAACTTGTTCTTTAATATTAACCAAAGTCATTATTAATTCCTTTTTTAACCTAAAATGAAGATTATCATGCTGTCTGTCAAGTACGCACTAGCACTCCTTAAAGCAAGGATTTTGTATAGCACCTTCAGATTAATATATATGCAAATAAGATATTACAGATTAATTAGTATGCAAATTAAGTCATGTGTTATTTGTGTGTACCTATATTTTTCCAACCCTACTGCCTGGATGGGCCAGCAGGTAGCTTGTGTGCTTGTTTACGAACCCGGACGTATTACTCCATGGTAGCAGCGAAGCTCTCTCTGGTGTGCACGTTATTTCATCTGCCTCTGCCCAAAGATACAACACTGAGAGTTTAAAGGATCTTCCATATTCTTCAAAATAATTTTTCATGCCTGTAAATGTCTGTAACTGAGCTGCTGACGTCCAGCTAAGATCATGTAGTTAGACTTCAAAATATCACCTTTTCCAACTGAAATCACTAGTGGGAAACCATTTACCAAGTTCAGGTCACCAAAATCTCTGAGAGATGACAGATTTTACCCCGGTCATTATAATAACAGCAGCGGAAGCTGCAGGCAGGACATTTGTAAGTGCAGGAAAGAAAATCCAGCGTTAGCAAACCTAAAATGACTTGGGAGCAGCTGTTCCTGAATCAGCAGGTTGATGAATAACAGTGGGGACGATGTGAGCAGCTGCACCGGAGGTCCCGCACGAGAGCCGCTTTCCTCGTGGTTTCCCTGGGACAAGCAGGGGCCAGACCCAGCCGGTGGCTCCCGGGAAAGCCTGCCTGTGCGGTACGAGGTGCTGGGGGTAGAGCTGAGACCTCCGGGGATGACTGCTCTGACAGGTGCATTTCCATCCCATTTGTCTTTCCCAGACTCCAGGTCATGTTCTCCACTCCACACGGATTTGCACCCTACTTATCCCATGGGAACATGGAGTTTGGCTGCAGATGTTAAAAACTGGGAGCTCAAGGAGTGCATCTATAGGGCCTTCTCATGGCCCGCAGAGCTCTCGTAGTGCTCCCTGCATCATTTTCTTCCTCTTTTCCAGAAGAGCATGGCTGATCTCTCAGAGCATCTGGAGTAGCAGTCAGCTTTTCCAAAGCCTGTTTTCCCTGCCTTGCATCACTCAGCACACAAGCAATGTAGGGCCAGTTTGGTGGGAGGCTTTAGTACGGCCAAGTGTAATGATGAGCCGTGGGGTGGACCAGCCTTCTGTTTAATTTAAGAACCTTTTCCCTATGTTTTGAGCCCAAAAGTGAAATCCCTGCATCCAGCTGCACTTCACTGCCTCATTACTTCATAGATCATCTCAATAATCTGATTCCAGAGCTCCCACGCTCTATTCCCACTTTTCCAACCATCAGCCAACTGAGCTGGGTTAAATTTCTTGCAGCACAGAGGGGACTAGAATAGACTATGCAAGAGCCTAATTAACAATCTTTTCCTTTTACAACATATTGAAGTTTTCTAGGCATCGAGCCATATTCTTTCATAGCCTTTCTCCTTCCCTCCCTCCCTCTTTTTTTGGTAGCTTCTAATTTTTTATTAAAGGATAACAGCATTATGGACGGTACAAGATACTTTCTTGCATACCGCTAAGCATTAAAAAGGAAAGTGTCAGATATACAAGATAAGAGAAATGTAGAGCTAAAGCAGCTAGGCACATTGCAGGAGCTATACATACGGCTGTAATAACGGCCATACCAGTAATTTGCTTTTAGTCTTGGGGCTTTCCTCCAAAGACATTCAGTATTACCTGCCTAGGACAAGCAATAAAGCTTTCCAATTTTCTTTGTTGGGCTGTATTTCTGGAGTGGGCCTCTTTGGTCCAAGTTTCCTACTGCCAGGGTTCTTCTCCAGACAAGTGGAAGTGTCTCTTTCTGTCTGTGTGTCCCCCAGGCCAACAATAATTAAAACATTAAAACTTGCTTGG
Source organism: Fregata magnificens (assembly GCA_013389945.1). Lineage (NCBI taxonomy): Eukaryota > Metazoa > Chordata > Aves > Suliformes > Fregatidae > Fregata > Fregata magnificens. Next base: position 347,072 of record WAAD01015778.1, read on the forward strand.
GCATGAGTTCAGCTGAAGTGCATCACTGCAAGTTCCCCGGGAACCAGAGGAAAACCCTGTGTATTGGATTGCGAGCCTTTTAAAGACCTATGTTTTGGTCTTGAGAGTTGTTCACTGACCATCTAGAGCGTGGATGGTCCCTGTGAATAGCGGGTAGCTATTGAAGCGAGGAGTGGAGTGAGGAGAGGCGGTCGTTCAGCGGTTGGTTCATTGCCATGGGAGCTTTTCCCTTTCCCTGGGGGTGCTGAAGGAGGAGTGATTGTGGGAGGTTCAGGTCCGTGTCCTTCATCTACCTCATGTGAGGCTTTAATTCTTCTCCTGCAGCTTTAATGAGTGCCCTGGGCAGTCAAGTTAGATGTTTTCCCTCTGTCCCAATCAATGTTTAACAGCTCCCACCGAAATGACCGAGGCAGGCTCACCTTGAAGAGTCAGTGGTGTGTTGGGCCATTTCCAGCTCGCCTCTATAAAACTGGCCCTGCCTCTTAAGGATTTGATTAAGTTCCCACTGAATTCAATAGCAAAACTGCTATTAAAACCTGCTGGAGCAGGCCACATGGTAACAAATGTTGGATTTTAATTTATTATAATAATATCAAAGCTAATGCTGGCTTTGCAATGAACCCCTGGAATGGTGGAATAAGAAAGAGGTGGAAAAGAACAGTGAAAAAATGCTATTAATTCAGACACAGATATATTTATTTCAAGTAGATTATTCTTAGAAACACTCGTAGCGTTATTTACAAGAATCTTTAAAAAATTGCAGTGCTACAAAACCGAGATTCATCACTGAGGTAAAACATTTCATTATTATTTCTCAAATCAATTCCCCCAGCAGAATATGAATTACAGGATTTCAGCCAGCCTTTTCAAGAAACCTCTTTTAAAAATTTACATAGCTTATAACAGATTGCCAGAAATATTGCAAGCAGCCATTAATTTACTCCTAACCAATTAAAGCCTATGCTAACACATGCACTGATATGCACACACTTGTTCCTAATTTTTCTTCTGCAGTTAAGCATGAACAAAAAGACATGCCTTAGGACTAAAAAGAATTTGAAGGCATTTTCATGCTTTCTTTTTTCAGACTCAAGGGCAAATGTGCCTTTGATAAATATCATTCAGTTTTTTTCTTCCAAAGAAGAATCCTCTTTACAAATCACTACACTTTTCTCTGCTGTTGATTGGCAGGTAGATTTGCAAACAGCAGCTTACCATCAGAAACAATGTCTCCTTTAGCTTTTCAGTTTAAATTGTTAGGGGGTTTAATTTAATTAATTTATTAAGGATACGAGGCTGAAGAAAGATATGGAACAATGGGATTTGGGCTTTCTCTTATTACTGAATTGACAAGGCGATGTACAAACACGGTGGTGATCACCAGTGTTCTCATGGCAGCCCTGAGTGTGAACCCCTTTATTTGCTCTTTTTGTTAGTGGGGATGGTGCTCCTCTAGTTAAATGTCCTCACTTAGTAGTAATCTACGTACCCAATAGGTTAGCGTATTAGACTTTTATCAACTATGAGCAGACACAGCCTGGGAATTTTTACAGACCTGTGAGAAAGAAGAGATTGCAAAGAGAAACACTTCTTGTCTCAGCTGCACGTCCCACTGTGCGTCTGGGGCGCGTGTGGTTTGTTATCTGAGCATCTCAAGGTGCATCCTGCTACCTGTGGGTGCTTCAGGCTGGGAGAAGGGGTTAAGCGGTAGGGAAACAGCAAAAGGAAGCTCGGTAAAAGTAGGAGAACGGGAAAACAAGTTATTTGGCCATCAGTATTTGGCTCTCCTGGTGTCTCAAAGTGATGGTAGTGACTCATATCCAACCGGCACTTGGTGGAACGGAGGTACAAGAGGACTCTTAGCTGAACCCAGGCCTTGCACCTTGCCTCTACAGATGAAAATCTGGTTTGTAGCCACCTATCACAAGAAAGTTTGTGTAACGGATGGAGCAGCCTGGCTTATGCACAGGGAACTCAGGGCTGAGTAAACCCAAATATGGCAGGTCCACCTGCAGCCAGCCTGCAGGAGCCTTGGCTTACCCTGCAGTTCGTGCAAGGAGTACATCTCTGAGTCGGTGCAGCTCACACCAGAGCTGTAGGAGTGCGTGAAGGCTGGCATGGCCATTGAGGGTTCCTGCTTCGTACTCATTCTCCTCACCAAGTAAAAGCCAGTATGAAAATTGCTCTGCAAAGCTGTGGTCACCCTTGAGAATTATCCATCTGAGCTGCTGGCTGTGTTCCATAGGGCAAGAACTGGAGCTAAGCATTTTCCAAATTATAATAAAATCCAAGTAAGACAGATGAGGTTTAAAACATTGTGATCCATGCTGTGAACTTTCCACTGTGTTTTAGTTCAAGCTGTAATATTATGGTCAGCGTAAAAAGGTTTGAAATACTGGATTTACAATGGAAATACTGCCTTGTGCACACTACTATACCTGGAGGTGTCAACACACTCATATACTCATAGCATTAAAAGGCATCACAAGCACTTCTCTGGGAAGGCACCATGGTTATTTTTCCTTCTGCTGTGGCGAGGCTTGCCACCCTTCCACATGTATTAGTACTACAAATTTCCATAAGAAAAAGAAAATCAATTCCACTTGAATATCATTTTTTATGGTTGCTCTAACCCTTCTGATGGGCCCAAACAAAAGACTCCAGTTTAATGTGTGTGTATTTTGAGCTGTGCCCCTTGCTGACCCTCCAGTTTAATTTCCGTCCTTCAGCTGAGATGAATGGAGCGTGAAGCAGGTCATATCTCAAAACACTGACACATGGGTTACAGACAGAACTCATAGGCAGGAGAGGCAGCCAGTTTGTAGATTAAATCAAAGCAGTTCTGAATAGATGGGAGGTCAGCAAGGGCCAGCTTTGACATTTGATAGGACCTTGTGATCAATCAACTCTTTCTTGGGTCTTCCAGGTTTCTTGATGACAATGCTTCTTAAAATAAATAAATTAATTAATAAACCCAGATGGGACATGTCAAAAACTGCCACAACAACTGTGGACTGTGTAAAACGATAGGGATTATTATCAAAGATGATAATAGCAGGAGTTTGTTTAAAGCAGGCAGCATGGAAGTTAGTGCTCTTTAATTGCAAGCATTTTGTCTGCATGCAGCTGTAATAATTTTTTGCATGGTGTGTATTATATCACTACGATTTTGGGAATAATCCAAAAGCATGATAGCAAATCCTGGTTGTTTATGGCACTCGGGAGTAATCAGGAGGAGTCCCTGATTAAAAACCTACTGTTATGTTGAAAGGAAGGCTGAGGTGATATCCTGGCCTCTGATGACATTTGCCCCCTGCTAAGTCACCCCTGCCAGCATGATTCACCTAGAGGTGGTGTAGGAGCGTCCCTGAGAAGTAAATGTTTGGCTTTGGGCATGGACCAGATCTCATGAAATGAAGCAATTTTGCCCAAACTTCTCCATGGGAGGAAGCCCCCCACTGTCTGTGTGGTCTTTGCCACATAAACACGCTCTGGCAGAAAAAGCTTGTTAGGAGAGTATTTGCAGCATCACTCCACACCAGACCTGATTTTGCCCCTCTGATGTACACGAGAATTTTCCCACAGGTAGAGCCCATTGGGAAATCCTCCGTTTCCGTGTGTTTGTTTTCAGAGACAGCGTTAAGCTTTTCTGGGAGAGTATGCAGCCTAGGTTTGTCGTGACCAAATGGAGCTGTGCTCTCACAAGGTTGCAAGCAGATTGCTTTGCTTTTATTTTTCCATCCTTAGGAAAATAAATGATATGGTTTCTTGCTCCCCTTCCTTGCTTCATGCAAGAATTGGAAATACGGCATCTATTTGAGGGTTGGCTGTGGAATCTCATTAGAGATCTTCGTGAAAATATTGTTTTTCAGGAAAATATTAAATTTAAGAAAAACTGCCAGAAGTTTCTTTTTGGAGCATGAAAGAAAAATAGATGCAAAAGCCTCATTTGGTGGCAAGGGACGTGCTGTAACGAAACGGAGAAGAGCTGATGAGGAAAGCAGGATTTGGAAGTTGGTTTAGAGAACAGTGAATTTCCCCAATGAGCCACAAACTTCCCTGTGTGGTCTTAGCCTCTAGCTCATGGTTCATAGGCTAGGGCTAACATTTCCTTACCTTGGGGGATAAACTCCTTTCATCTACAACAATATAAAGACAGTAGGCACTGCAGTGATGGAGAACCATATAAGTAACTTGACAGGCAGAGTAATGGGCTTGTGTTTCAATGCTCTGCTAAATAAGACTCCCTGGGCATCCCCAGACACACACTTTCAGGAGAAATGAAAATGTCAGAACTTCTCGTTGCTGCCGCAGGAATTCAGCTGAGCTGCGATCTCAGAGACACTGGCTGAGCGATCAGTGCCGTGCGAGGGCAAGGTTGGGCAGGGCCCCTGAGCCAGATAGTGGCCATCAAAAGATGCTAACTTTCACAAAAAACCATTGATAGTGAGAAGGTAGGAGAGGGGAATTTGCTAATGATAGTTGGAGAGATGGAGCTAGAAACTCCTGGCTTCTTCTCTCACCTTGCCATTCAGTCTCTTTTTGACTTGGGCTGCAGTCTCTGGGCAGCTCTAGTCCTCTGTACTTTTGAAACTCAGGTTATGAGACTCTTGGAAATAAGGTCCATCTGCATGCTTGCCAGTTGCCCATTCTATGCCAGTCAGCTCTCGCTCACCTCAAAAAAGTCTTGAGTTCGACACCAAGATGTTGCATATAGGATGATAAATTATTAGGGTCACATGAAACCACTGCCTATAGTTGGTGAAGAATTAGTTAAAATGATGCTGTAAATTAATAACTTAAAAATATTTCAGTCCTCTCTTCTTTATGCCTATTTCTTTTATTGGAGTCCCTCAACCTACCTCCCCCCACCATGTGCTGTTGGAGTCTTCTCCAGTGCTTACCCATCTTTTTCTCCGTGATAGCCCATATCCTTTCTGTTTTAATCAGATTTTTCAACATAAAGATTTCTGTGTGGCCATTTTCTCATCAGGACACCCCAAATTAACACTAGGTGTGTGCTTGGGAGGAAGAGGAAGGTAGCAAGGTCACTGAAGACACCCAAATGCCACATACGTGTTCCCTGCAAAGAATACAGTTTTGGTTTTTATGAAAACCTCAAAGCAAATGCTGTTCATTAATAAGAGACGTGTACAGGGAATACTTCTTGTGATCAGTGATTCGGAGAACATTTGTGAGAGTCTTAAAAACATTGTGAGCAGCAAGAGGCTATTTTAAGCTAGAAGGACTGTCCTGGGGGAGGGACACAGCAGCACCCCGGAGCAGCCAGCCCCAGTCTGAAGCTCAACTACTGCTTGAGGCTCTGAAACAGCTCAGAAGGAATCTGGTTAAATCTAATGTGTGACTGCATTTTATTACTTCATTTCACTTTATAGGAACTCTGCTCTCAATTTTACAGTTGAGAACTTAACCCTTTGCTCCACTGAAATAATGGGATATCTTCCTTTCCAAGCTGACAGTGGTGTGCAGAGAGGTAAATTTGACATCTCGAATGGCTTTACTCCCCAGAGGGTATGCAAGAAAAGCAATGAGCAGCACTGCAGGCAGATCCTCAGGGAGCCTCTCTTCAAGGGAGGATCTGGGGGGATGCGGGGAATTGGAGATTTTTTGCTGCAAAGGTAAAAGAATTAGCTTTGGGCCAGTAGAGGTCAAGCGCCAAGGCCTGGAGGATGGCTTTCGCTAGGAGGTAGTGTTACTGTCTCCTTGGAGAAGTGGGTATGTGCAAAGATGTGCCCCAGCAACAGTTAACCCCCTTGTGTCACAGATAGCATGTTTCTGGACGGCCTGTAGAAACACTTTGATTTCTTGCAGGTCTTGGTCTTTATACTTGAAAGTCTGGGGTGTTTAGCATGTTGCCTCCCAACAACTTCTTTTGCTGTCCTCAGGCTTCAGGAGATAACTCCGGCATTAAAAGCAAGCAGTGCGGGCAGTCTGCGGGCTCCTCAAATGTCCCCTTCTTCCATAAAATCCTCAGTCCACCTCATCTTCAGAGACTACTACTAAAACTGTTTCCATTTTTAGGGATCTGTGAAAAGCAAGTTTTTCTGAAACCATTACATATTTTGTTCCTGTTCCAAGTGCTGGCTTTGATAGCAAAAGGGCAGCAACCAGAAAATGGTTTGAATTCCTTCCAGTGGAGGGGGGAGCAGATGCAGACCTGATGTAATGAAACACCATGTGTGATGCATGCATATGGCCGTGCTGAGTGCTAGCAATGAGGAAGAAGGCTCTCCAAGACCTTTAGGACACCCTTTTCTCACAACCCTCATCAGTCCCCAGTAAGTCTGTGCCTGGTGCAAGATCCATCGCTTGCCTGCCTCATTGTAAGGAGCTGTAAAAATACGCAGCCCGCTTTTTAGTTATAGTCCAATAGAAAGACATGAGGTAGGAGAAGAAGGAACTGATTGGTGGAGTTGATCTTTATTGCTACGGTTTAGCAAGATATGTCTGAGGGAAGCAAGAATGGCCCTTTTGAATAATTTCTTGCATTTATTATACAGCCTGTGGGAGAGGAATGCTTGAGGCAAGCTTGCTGCACAAGTTCTTGTAACAGTGCCTGCTCCATCTGTATGTGCTGAAGAGCTCGCTCATGTAGGAGAGCCCAATGTGATTAGAGCCATTTCCTTAGTCCCTGAGATTTGTCCTTCTGAAAGCGTCTTTTGACTTGAGCACCTGGTCTGAGATAAACCTATTTGTCACCACGATGTTTGATCATCCACTATGAGGAAGGACAATTTCGGCACAAGGTGCTTATTCAGATAGCAGAATCAGTATTTATGAATTTGATTTAACCCTTGAGGTAATGAATTTTGGTTTTCCTTTGCACTAAGCAAACACTTAAAATAAGTATATTGTGGAGCCATGGATTTCTAGCCACATGCTAGAACCTCACTTTTTGGTGACTGCACAAGCATGAAAATTAAAAGGTAACTGAAATGCTTTAGGAGGAATTAAAAAATAGGATCGATACATTATTAGTCACACCATAATTTATTTGGGAAGTCTCTGCCCTATTTTTTTATTTTAAATAATCTTGCTCTCTCCTAATTCAAATACTTTCCAGGCTCTACAGAACACTATTTCCCCACTTTTATTCACAGTCTGAAAAGCAAACGCCATTGCAAGCTGCCATGTTTTTCACGCTTCATTATTGTACATTTTCTAGTACGTAATGAACTATCCCCATGAAAATTTGCTGTGAATTGTCTTGTAATTGCCTAGATATGAAGGAAAATGTGGTTAGAGTAAAATAACATTAACGTTAAAAATAGGAAAATTGCAGTTAATCCATGTGAACAGAAATACTCCATCTCATCACAGAAAGAAGCAAGGGTGCTGGAAGAGAGCTGGTGGAAACAGGGAGCTCGGCGTACCTTTGGGATCTGGCCCCGATGGAGGAAGGACATGGCAAAGGCATTATCTTAGGGGCAGGTCTCCTGCCCCAGTGGCCATGGGGAACCTGCTAGAGATGCCACCTGCAGCCTTTGGGCCTCTGCATAAGAAAGATGTTAATTAGTTGAAGTAAAATCTGAGAAGCTCACAGTCATTATGGGGAGTTGGATGGGTTAACTTGTGGAAAATCGTATAGCAGGGCAAAAAAAAAGAGTGGGGGAGGAATTAATGAGAGGGAATCCTAGAAGCGCAGCTAGAGAAAATAAGGATGATTTTAGCAAAGGTGCAGAAAATACGAATGTAAATGTAAATGTGAAGAAAAATGTGCAGTCCAGAGGGAGGTGGTCCTCATGCTGCAGGATTTTGCAAATCAGGCTGGAGAAAACTCCAGAGGCTGTCACTAAGGAGCAAATCATTTGCCTAACAGTGAGCAGGGCCGAGTGATCTAATAAAGCTTTTCCATTCCTCATGTCTGGGACTGGGAAATTAATGCTGGATGCGGTGCCAAACTATGTATGTTAAATGTGTCTCTGTCAGCATTGGGTAGAAGTTAATTTTGTATGTTGATGATAGCATAATCTGTACCACACTGTACCAAAAGAAAGGCAGGCAGTTAACCTGGGAGCAGGGAATGTTTATTTCATGCTTGCCTTGGGGTAAAAACTGATGGCAAATGTTGTAGAAACAGCATGCTAGATACCATCTTGTCTTTTATTTAAGTGTACTGATTTATCTCCTATGGGAGGTGGTGGAGTCCCTATCAGCTCTTGAGTCATTTAAAACTCGACTGAACAAAGCACTCATGAATAGGCTCTTGGGAGCAATCATGAACTGCTTGGGGATGGACAAGATAAAATACGAGGTTTTTATCCAACTACCGTTCTGCAGATATAGAATATTAATCGCTCGGGTGAGAGCAGGGCACCGAAGTGAGGAGATGCCGGTGTCCCCTGGTTGGGATCTCGCCTGATCTCCGTGCGGGTTCCCGAGCGCAGCAGCAAGGAAAGTGCCACCATGTTCCCCATTACGGAGTGTTTAAAATAAAAATCTTAAAAAATATCCTTGAGATATGTAAAGTAAACACGCTGGGGCTATGGAGCTATATGCTCACTTGTTGTGACCTGATGGCCACATTCCTGGGTGCTTCTTCCACCCTTGCTCAGTCAAAGCACAAAGCAGCGTTTGGAGAAGAGCTGCAGAGAAAGTGCATGTTTGTCACATGTCTCCAGGGTGTGATGCTTTCCAGCCATAAATACACGTGGCTGTCAGTGTGACAAGATAATTATTTTATTGGTGGGTTTTCAACAAAATTATGGGCCAAAACTTCCTTGTTCTACTCATCAGACAAACTTCATAGAATTTAAAATCACCGTTCTTCCAAGTGAAACAGATTTGGCCCTAAATCATAATTCATCAGTTGTTGGCACCCTGCAATTTAAATCTGCTGCAATTTAAATCCACAACAAGGAAATAAATCTTTTTAAAAAGTGTATTAAAATCAGTATTGATTATTCCAAGCAGGAGCGCTGCATTCAGAGCTGTAAATCTTTTTTTTAGGATCCCAAGATAAAATATTGCAGGAAAACTGCTGTATAAAAAAATCACTACAGTTTAATCATGTGGTAAATTACTAGGATTTTTGTATGTGGAATTTATAGGACACCATTTCTTTTAGATTGAAAGGGAACATTCCTGATTTAGCTCTGATTACTCATCTACAGTTGGGGTTAATGTCATGCATCTCTTTGGGGATGTATCTTCTTAAGTAACGATGTCCTTATTGTGTGCTCTATGGATCCGTTGTCAAGACACCTTTAAATTTATCCTTGATGGCACATGGAGGTACCAGCAAATTATGTGTTGAATTAACAGGTAATTCAATCCACCTTGGTGTTAATCTTATTGCAAAATAACAAGCTACGTAAAAGCCATTTAAGCGCAATTTTAAAAAAAGCTCTACGAGATATAATCTCTTTAATCAGAAACAGATTTTGTTCAATTACCTTTAGTCTCCTCTGTAAAAACAGTGGGGCCAGATCCAGGGTATCTCCTGGGAGCCGACGTCACAGCACCGTGCAGCTGGCCACAGGGGTTGGACCAGGGTGCCACCGAGGCAAACTTGTCGTGCCCCATCACCATGTGAGACGGAGATGGGTTTGGGAGAGCAGCTAGTCCTCTGCTCCCGTGCTGGCCTCTCTCACATGCCTGACATCCCTGGGCCAATGCCCCATTCAGGGCTGATACAAACTGCACCCCGCTCCTGATGCTTCATCTTTCTTTTGGCTTTATTGACTGACTTGGGGGAGATGTGAGGCGATAGGTATGAAAATGCTCCTTGGCACTTAAGATGAGGAAGGCTTGCTCTGGGTGGAGTGGAGACGAGCGGTACAGGCTCTTAGGGTGGTACCTTCCCTGCTGGGGCTGTTTCCTTATTGGAGTGAAGATACCAACCAGCTTCAGTGTTTTCAGTCCCTGGAGCATCTCAGGCTTTGCTGGAGAGCCAGGGCTCATGTGGCTTCCCTGCTGCTTCTTGGGCCTCTGTGGTCAGAGGGGTCAAAGCAAGTCACCTTGCAAGGGCCTGCACCAGCGCTGAACAAATGATAACACACAGAAACAAGTTCCTCTGTGCCTTTTCCTTTGCGATTTTCAGGCTTATTAGCTATGCAAAACTATTTGCTCATCCACTACCAAATGTCTTTCCATTGTATTAATAATTGCTTGGTTTGCTGAGAAGTGTGCACTGCTTTGGTTAATTTTCAGGCTGCCTAGTTTATTTCTGCTCTGGCTGCTGCCAGCAAAAGGTTTCTCAGCTTCTGCTGGTCTCTTGCGCTGCTGCCACGTATTCCTAAGTTTAGCAGAAGAATTATAGGTTTCAGATCTTCCAGTCAAATGCAGAATTCAAAAGCCTGTGTTTTTTCCCATGGGTGAAGAGCTTCCTGTTTGTGAGTGCACACTGTGGGGGCCTCATGGCAGGTTAATTTGAAATGGTCAAAAATTAAAATTCATTCCTGGAAGAAAAGCTGTATTCTTGGAAATGCTCTGTGCTGTGAACTCCTCCCTTGGAACAACTTTCAGACCATCCTGTCACAAACTAACAGCCAGCAGATGGGAAATTCAGAGCCCATCAGTCCCTTTCATTCATTCCACGACTTTTCTATACATGGACAGTGGTAATCCTGAATTTTTTTGAGAGGGATGTGGAATCCGTGTCTGAGAAATGACTACAAAATACCTTGGTATGAGCCTACAGCTGGACTGTACATGCAAAGGTATCTGGATCTGAAAGCATGGATCTCCATCTACTAAAAATGCATCTGTGGTCAAATCTTGTTACAGTCAGTTTGTTCAGAAGGAGAATTAGCGATGACTGCATCCCTTGCCCTAGGAATGTTTCACCAGGGAAGATGGACAACCATGTTAGCTTATACCCAGGTACGGAGGTCCAAGTGAGGCCATCACGCTCTGTGGGACATTAAGTGACAAAGATGCAATTAATATGAGCATTAATGGGCAAGGAAAGAGATCCTTGAGCAGTCAGGACTGTAGAAGTCCTCCAAGAACTAGTCTGTATTCAAATCATGTTTCTTTTCATATCAGCAGTTCACCTTAGAGGCAGACATGTAAAACAAAACACTGAAAAACAAACTGAACCAAAGAAGCATCACTAGTCCCTAAATCTGTTCTTCCTGACCACTGCACTGCAGTGAGCTAAATCCTGCCTTTGTATCCCACTTTATGCTGCATTCCCTAAGGGATGTGGCATAGAAATTGCAGCCAAGGAAGGGAAAAGCAAAAGTAACTTTATAATAACTTTGCTCCTTCTAGATTCTGGCTTATGGGAAGGCCAAAGCGACACATGATCTGTGTTAGTGCAGCCTTTGCAGCTGCTCTAACTCACAGAAGCCTTCCCAGGGCTGCCATTAGGTTGCACAGCCCTGCACGTAGAGGATCTATGGCTTTCTCCTGTCCTTGCACCACCCTGCAGCCCGCAGCTAGGTGGGATAGCCTAGGACCACCAGTGCTGGCTCTGCTTCCCCACTGCAGGGATGTTGACACCATGTCCTTCAGGTGTCCTGCAGAGCCCACCTATGCCACCAGAGCAGCCAGGCAGAGCACGAGCGGGGCAAGAATGAGCTTTACTGTCTCTCTCCAGAAGAAAATCTTTATTGTGAATAGAGCTCTGCGCAATAGATAAGGCTCCTATCCTTCCTGGCCGAGTCTAAAATTTCTTCTGACGGTGATGATGCCTTGAACAGTGACAACCTTCATTCATCTCGTCTGGCCAGGAGAGAGCTGAGAGTTCACATTTTAAGCTCTTTCACCGTGCTGAAGGCGCATAAAAGCCTCTCATTGCTGTTCAAACACAGTCCTCCATTAGGAGTTATTTAAGCAGGAACCGCTTTCCCTGCTCCAAACCTCTTTGTATGAAATCCTTCCAGCACCGCGTGTGGCATCAGCCGGCAGCTGATCTGGCACGTGCTGTGCTGGACATACCAGTGATGGATAGTTAATTAACCCAATCCATCAGTCAGTTCCTTTCGAGGACAGTATTGATGATTTTAAAGCTTAAATCTCAGATCTTCTACCTTTGTGTCATTGTCATATGTTAAACAATAAATAAATGAGACTAGAGGGCACTTTTGATTACTACAGTTTTTCTTCACATGTTTCATTTGCTGGGCTATTTGTATCAGCCAAGTTGTCTTTATTTGCCAAACTCCGTCAGAACTCGGGGCTTGCCCTTCTGGCAAAATGCATTTTCATCCCAAATTTGTTTTCAGCTTTTGCCTCAATATCTTTGTTGTTTTCCCAAAAAGCTAAAATAAAACCAAAGAACAATCAAAAGCTAGTTGATTTAATTTTAGGTGCCAACAGTGCCTTTTTTCTTCCTTAAAAACTCTTTTGGTCATGAAAATAATGACCTTTTTCTGCAAAGGAGGTATTTCTTTTCTGCTGGAGCTAACACAAGAAGAAGAATCGTCTTGCAATTAAGGTGATTTTGAACAAAGTTTATGCCACACCTGGCTTGCCTCAGCCTGCTTGTGTGACCTTGGAGGTATCCCCCAACTCCTGACGATTCTCCTCTCTGGTAATCAGGCTCTGCAAAGGTGTTGCCAGATTAAAGGTCAGGCTTTCAAAAGTGATGAGTGGTTTTGTTTCTCTGACTTAATCTATGGAGGTTGGGTACTCCAGCACCTCTGAAAATGAAGCCCTGTTACAGAAATTTGACGTGAAGAGAGGCATCCAGCAAGGCAGGCACCTAGAATCAATAGTTGCTTTCAGAAATCTTGGCCTACACCCATGAACACTCGTAAAGTACTTTAACATCCAAATGTTGGAGAAGAGAGAATGATTTAAATGTTTTGAAGTTATTCCCAGGACTAGAAATTTGCAGCATTGTGTTACAATAAGAAAAAAAATATATAGCAGATGGAATAGGGAAATTCTCACAAGTTCAGGGAGAAGAAGATATTTTCCCAAAACGCTGCTGATTGGCTTTAGTTTGGTCTGGTCCTCTTCTTTCAAGGCTGCCGTAAATCTTCCGAGCAAAGGAGCTTTCCTGGGAGCCGAGCAGATGTCTGCTGAATCACTGAGTTTAACTCTTTCTTGGCAGCCTGTGAGGCAGCGCACACCCATGACCTTGCAGGGCGTAAGCCCGGGGATGACGTGCCGATTTACACCCCGTGAGTATCTGGCCTGTAATATGTCTGCTTGCCCGCTTGCTTGTTGTCTCTTCTTGCACACAGATGTCTGGGCTCTGCAGTGGGGACGAGCCATCCCACACTCCCAAGGTTACTTCCCACAGATGCCTCCAACCACGCTTGGGGCAGAAGATCCCTTCTCCAGCCCACCACCGCACGCAGCTCGACGAGGGTGGCTGCCTCCCTGGAGGCGAGCGGTGGCCATGGGTCAAAACTGGGGGTAGAAGGACTCAGAAGAGAATCTGTCTTGACCAAAAATAACCCTGCTGTTTAGGGGCCGCGTGAGAGGTGGGATCCCTTCTGAGGAATTTCATGCTTGAAAGGTGAGACAAGTCTCCTGAAAAGGTTATTATCTTGAGCAGACAAATCCTTCAGCAGGTTGGGCTTTTTTTTTTTTTAATACCTCAAACAAAGAGCCACCAAATCAAAGAGCTGTAAGATCTTTTTTTTTTCCTTTTTTTTTTTTTTCCCTGCCTCTGTGCCATTCCCTTTCATTTCTGCTGCCCACAGAAACTACCGCGCCTCCCAATCTTCTGCTGAATATACATCAAATAGGAGGTGAAGCACTGGCAGTCTTCACAGGAGAAGCCAGGCGGCGAGGGGGAGGGCGTCTTGCATGCTGCACTGTTTCGTTAATTTATTTTTCCTCCTCTATGGGGAAAAGTAAATGTGGGTGACCTGGAGCAGACCGAAAAACACGTGTGCATCGCAGGCTGGGAAGGAGCCTGAGAAGCGTGTGATGAGTGCGGGTCAGCTGCTTCTGCTGCTGGGCTAAAGGGGTGTGGGGCCGTGGTGGGGCTGGTGCCGAAGGGTCCTGGGGGGCTGCCGGGATCCCCCCAGGCCAGGGTGAGCTGCTGCAGGCTGGGTCTCTCTTGTGGGTACCGCAGGGATGCTGCCCCTGCCCTGACCTGGCAGGATCTACCTCTTCCCCTTTAGAAAAAAGGCTTTCCTTGGGCTCCCCTAAAAACCAGGTCTGGCATGACCTCAGGACCACTTCAGGTTGATGTTTTCCCCCTTCTCCAAATGCCTCTATCTCTTCATAAGTCTCACTTATGAAGTGTGATTTGCCTGTTCAAACCAACGCCACTGCGTGTTCCCTTCTGCGTATGTACCAGATACAATAATAGCAATAAGCATTACCTTGGCCTGGAGAAAAGCATTGCTATCAACCTGGTTTATTGTGCAATTTATTCAGCATGAATTAATCTTGGAAATGTTATCACAGAGGCCACTGCCGTTCTTGCGATGCACACTTGCTTTGTGAAGCCTTTGCTTGAGGGGCTACTTCTAACATTTGGCTAGTTTTCTTCAAGGGGTTGTGTTGTTAATTATCTTGCTTGCAAACAGGATTCACTGACTACCGAGCAGTAGATACCATACTTATTTTAAGGAAAATCAGCTGCACAGGCAGGTAGAATAGCTGTCAGATACAAGATGGCTGAATTATACTGGCTTTGTTCATGGGTCAGACAAGAAAGTTGCTGGCTATGTCACGCCTGGGACTATCACAGCAAGACCCCTGGCGCTTGGGGATAGTCAGCACCACAAACGCCTTTGTCCCCCAGCTTGTTGTACTGGGAAAGAGCCTTGAAAGTCCATGTTTCTGAAACCAAACCTTTATACATGTGGATATCATCCAAGCGTTGCTCTGGATCTTACACTGGAAGGTGAACTGAGAGCACGTTTTGGCTCAGGTGCTGTAATGTGCTTTTATTGCTGTGCTTTGAAACACATCTTTTCATTTCTCCCCGGAGCACTTGGCCTTTCTGGCAGCTTGAACTCTGTCTCCCGTAGCGTTTGGGCCATGAAAATATTTTGGTTTTTTCTGGTTTTTGCATTGCTTTGCTGAATGCCTTTGAGGACCACCCTGCCTGGGATCTTGCTAGCGATGCTCACACGCGTGACACTCACGCAAGTGGTTTCAGGCTGGGTTTGCAGCCCACCCCAGACCTGCCCTCCTTGCTCAATGCCGCTGATGACTGGCCAAAGTGGAATAGGTGCATTTCCCCCGCTCAGCACCTGGCAGGGGGAAATCTGCTTTCTCTTAAGTTCGTTTTTCTACCAAGCATAATCTAACGAGCCTGATCCTGCTTGCTCTCACCTGATGAAGGGCTGATAGACGCATGTGGGTGAGAGCACACTGTCCCGTATGGCAGTGCAGTGCCACAAGGAGCTGACAAATCCATTATCCCCTGTAGCGCTGCCTGTGACAGGAACATGCTGCTGTGGCTCCGGGCTGGCGCGTGACGGCTCGAGGTTGTGGCAGCACAACCCATCAACAGAATTTTTTTTTTTTGTAAGCCACAGATTGTAAAGGGAGTGGCTTTATTTTTAAGCTCTGCTACTATAGAGTTAGCCAGATGGTTTATGGCATGGTAGTGGGTCACCGAAATGTCTCTAGAAATGCTTATGTGTCATGCCTGTGTGAGACAGGTCATCTGCAAAGGTGCAGATGCAATTCTCCATTTAGAACATACAGCAGCAGCCTGATTTGTATGAAACACGCAGCAAAGGTTGCAGTATGTGAAAAAGTAGCTCTCCCTTTTTTGTGCAGATAGCCTCAATTTCACTGAAAATAATCCATTCAAATCAGACAGCAAAGGTGTACAGTTCTCATGTTGGGACACTACAGGCATTTATTCCCCCTCACACCGTGAGGTTTCCTATGTGGAGCAGTAGGTAGCTCTGGAAGGCTGTTCATCTTTCCCTGTGCTGTCTGGTTTGTTTTTATTTAGATCTGGCACGTTTTTAAATGCAACTCAGACATACCACTGCACCGAGGCTGTTGTTTCGTTAACATACATCCTCCCAAAGCCGCATCCAGCTCTGTGCCCTTCCCGGGGGGCTGACGTGCCCTGTACCACCCTGTCCCTCTCTGGCTGCCCTCCTGGGGTCCGGGCATCAGAGACCACGCTGCCACCGCCGAGCTTGATGCTGTGCCCCTCGTCTAAGAATAGTCTTACTGTCTTGAACGCTTGCCAGTTTCTGATAGCTCGGCAAGCATAGGGAAGAAACACAGCCATTATGTAATGGCTTCTCCTGGCCAAGAAAAAAATCCCATTTATCGATCTCCTGTCTGAAAACCTCAGTAACTCCGTGTAATTCATGACCAGCTGTTAGGAAAAGCTGTTTGGAGGAAGAGCATTTATAATTAAAGAACAGACACTTCAAATTCGACTCTCCCTCCATTTTCTCATTGCATTTCTCTGTGCTGTCTCGGGGAACAACCATCCTGCCTGGGCCTTTAAGCTTCTCATTTCAAACCAATATATGGCTTTCCAGAGAGCAACGTTGCGTTCTCCAATTTCACTCCCTGTGCTACGGAGGGGAACTATTCATGGAGCTGTGTGAGAGAAAGAGATTAAGGAAATATCAAGACTAACAGATGGGAAGCAGGCAGTGGATGACGTGTAGGCAGGGCTGATGTTACAGCAAGTCTTATCTTGTTAGCAGAAATATGTTGCAATAAGCAGAGTTCTGGGAGAGAGGTTGGTTTTGAGCATGGAATAGGGGAAGTCCTTTCTAGCTGATGAGGGGCCTGCCTGTGTCTAAAAATGTCATATTATTAGATGCCCTGGTACTCCTGAGCATTTAGATCTTGATCCTCTTTTTCCAGGTCTGCCCATCTTCTCTGGGCCTTGGAGGTGAAAATGTTTCTGGGTTTCTCTGCTGAAAGCGTGACTGTCCCCGTTTCTTTGAGGGAAACCCAAAATATAGGTCACTCAGCTTGGCTGCACAGCATAGCTCTCCCAGGTCAGTGGCTATCCACAACTTAAGCTATAGCCTGCCTCTCCTCCCCCCTCACAGACACTCTGAGTAAGGACTATGCTGGAAATAGATAATTTAGCATGAGAATTATATTATGCATTTAAATGTAAATTGCCAGGGAATTGACGATTGCTTTGTTTGAATTGCAAGGATGAGTATGTGTGGTTTTTTTCTTAGAGTACATTTTAACTGGTGTTTATGTCCTTTTACATCCATCTCAAACACCAATGTGCATGTGTCCTTAAGCTTTCAGCTGTAAATCCTTGAGCTGTCACATTCCTGTTAGGAAACCCATTTCTTTGACCTCTCTAGCAATTGTAGACTGGCACTTTTTTCCCCCTCCCCATCTGTTTTTTAGAAGATCTCTTGTTTTAATTCAAGGAGAGGAAATTCTCAAGTCCAGAAAGAAAATACAGCTTGGGTCCCCTCCCATTCCCTGAGCAGCAGTGGCAGTGGTCCTGCTCCCTGCCTCTCCCCCTTGCCGCCTGCAAATCGGATCCCCCCCTCAGCAGCCAGGCAGAGCTCTTGCAGAGGCTGCGAGCGCAGAGATTCGTTACCAGCCCCGCCAGCGTGAATGGCGCTGCTTGGAGCTGAGCACGTGGAAACTTAACTGTGTGCTCTTTGGCAGCAGCTGAGCACAGCTGAGGGTACCGAGCTCATCTTCCAGACTTGGCAGCCCCTCCGCCCTGGTGCTGACCATCGGTTCAGGATTTGGATGCTGGGGCTGAGCAGCTAATGTGCAGGAGATCTGATCCCTTTGCTTGTGCAGGGCACCTGGAAATAAGACTGTATTTTTTTTCCCATGGTAGGGAGGGAGAGAGGGGGAAAACCAGATGTGCACAGATCTGTTCACAGCAAACACCTGGTTTTATCCATGGATGCTCCTATCCTGTTAGCGTTGTGCCAAGCACCAGCTCTCAGCACAAATGAAAGAGAGCGGAAGGGTGGCCGGTCACCTGAACCCATTCTCAGGCTTGGCCCAGAAAAGGACTTTTTTTACTATCTAAAGAGCTAGTAAAGTGAGGGAAGCCAGGGGTTAATCACCTCTGCCTTCCCCATCAAGTTTAACAGCCACAGGTGGGAAGAGCCTGGGTTTCGGTTCTGTTTGCAAGGTGGAGAGCAGTAAATACCATCATTCGCAGAGTCTTTCTGAGGTGCGGCCAACTTTCAGGAATGCCGTATCTCGGTCCAAACAAAACCTGCATGTTTCTTGTTGGCCTGGCCTTGTTTCTTGAGACTGTTTCACTGATTGATACGGGAGATAAACAAAAATTGAAATAACACATGCCTGGAAATATAAACAAAACACTTGCACCAGAGAGAGAAGATTGCAAAATCAGCAGCTCGCGGGGCTCGAATGCAGCCATCCAGCCCCCGAAGCCAAGCCGTTAAGAAAACAAATAAATAAGTAAATAGAAATAAAGCCGACTGTGATGAGCCCCTGACCTTAATTGTGTCTGTGAAAGCCAGAATCAAGCTTTTCCCTCCTAGCCCACACGCTAACTCCTTTGGCCCCGGTGGCGTAAAATGCTCGGGAGCCTCATCTGGTCCCTCCACCTCATGCCTACCCACGCCGGGAGCCAGGAGGACAAATCTGTCATTGTTCCTCTGCAGAGGAGACCCACAGGTTCAGCCCCCCAGTCCTGGGCTCTTCTCTGAAGTTTTATATATATATATATATATATATAAATAACCTGAAGTTAGGTAACTAACTTCCAGCGCAGATGTCTGGAGCAGCAGTCGCTCACCTCCTGACCTGGATAGAGCGGTTGGTGATGATCGGGTATTGCTGATGAGGAGGTTTCCCTTGCTAGCACATATAACCTTCATAAATGGGGAATGGCTGTTGGGGAGCTGGAGAGGCTGGATGTAGTTTGCTGAGCCACAAAGGTGTAACTATAATGGGTTTCATGCAGTTGTTTTGTAATTTATCACATTTGAAAAATCACCCCTAGTGATGCTTAATGTTTATGTAGGACTCTACCTTGTTAGATTAAAAGGCATCTGTTCAACCAAGATAAAAAGAGAGGCAGGATGTTTCTGTGTTAGAGGTGTATTAAATCCCCATCCCCAAACAAGTCACTATGGCTGCCAGGGTCGCAGGACACCCCGAGGTGCTTCTCCCCAAGCTCTGCGCTCTGCACCACCTGGTGGGTGCATTCTCCAGGTGCATCCCCTGGGTGCATCCCTGGTGTTTTCCCGGGTGCACCCCCAGGTCCGTTCCTGGGTGCGTCCCCTGGGTGCACAACTGGGTTAATATGCACGGCCATGCGAAAGCACAAGTTGCACCCCAGCGCGGAGCTGGGATGCTGCCTCCCAGCAACTCGGAAACCTCCCGAGACCCCAAGAGGTTGTACCTCCCAATTCTGGAAGCATTTCCATGGGAGGTACAGACACAAGAGCCGAAGGAGCCTCTGAGCTGTGCTCCACGAGGAAGAGGGTGCAGGGTCAGGCCCGTGCACTGTTTCTCTGCAGCATGTTGAAACTCACCCTTGGGCTCTCGCTCACGGACCTGGCAACGTGTTTCCCAAGCGGCAGCTCTTGCCGCGGCTAGGTGGGAATTCTCCCCAGGGTGTGTTGTTATTCACTTTAAATATCTCAGATCTTCAAGTTCTCTTTTTCGAGCCTCAGACAAAAATATGACAGCTATCCCACAAATCAGCCATCTAAAGGAAGAAAAAAAAAGAAAAGTCAGATTTAATTACTCCTGAAGGGGAACTTATAAATGAGGAACACTTATTAGTGCAATATATTTTTTCTTTGGTAGCTTTGAACTGATCTCTAACAGTGCCAGAGAAGTCCCAGCATAACCTTGGAGTGTGTTTCATTATCATTCAGATGGAAACTGCTGTCATGACTGCAGTTTTAAAATACAGTACATTTTTATAATTTCTAAGTAGGCAATCAAGTGGACATAACACATGAGATTCTATCCAGTCCTGGCACCAAACCCTGCTCTTTGCTTGCCCATGCTGTTCAGCAGATATTAAGGCCTGGGTGCAGCCAAGGGCTGAATTTCAACCCCAAGGTGATCCTGCAGTCCTTTCCTCTGACAATAGCAATGTAAACCTGTAGGTGGTTATGAATTCAGTAATTTTAATATTAAAGTCACTCAAGCACTGAGGCAGCCTCTCTTCCTTCCTCCCTTTTCTCGGCACAAAGGCGGCAGGGCACGGGCAGCAAGTGGCTCCTGGCTGGAGAAAATGTGACCCGTGAGCTAGTCCTCATGATGGCTGGGTCACCAGGAGCTTCAAATGCCACCGGGTGTGGTCAGCACTGACTCGACGTACCAACGTCTTCGGCTACTTTCCTCCCCTCAGGCAGCTCTCCAAATCTGCAAACCCATTCCCTTAGCTAATTAACAGATGGCAAAGGCAAAACTAACCAATCCTTTCCCGGTTGGGCTGCTGGTAACCCGTCAGTTTGGCAGCCAGAGCGGCTCTGCCCCAGCCCTGCTGCCCCGTTGTTCCCAGGTGGGTGCCTGAGCATCGTGTTTCATCCCAAGCTTCATTTCAGACTCAGGACAGAGGACGATGAGCGTTTAGCCTGGAAGCCACACAGTCTGTAGGGTGTTCAATGTTTTCTTGCCTACATTAGAAAGGTGTTGAAAAATGTGGTGTTTTCAAGAGAGAGATGTAAAAGAGAAGACTAACGTCAGGGTGAGGTGGGAAGCCAACAAATATCGAGGAGGACAGATGTCTCCTTTTTGCTGAAGAAAGAATTAATATCTTTCCATTGCTAATTCATGTATAGGCAGGGAAAATTACAAAGATGGGAAAATCCTTCTTGGTTTTAGCTCTCCTGGGTACTCAGGAAATAATGAAGTAATGCTACAAAATACGACGTGTCTCACATAGGTGTGCTGCTCTACTGACTTTGAACTAGATTTGTCACCAGGAACTGGGGGCACGTAGACATCTCCAAGAGTCTCTCATGGCTCCCCAGTGCCCAGAGGCAGCCTGCGCTTGTCTCCATTGCCACCAGAGGTGGTTATCCAGGAGCAGTTGTCATCTGAGGTGCTGGGAGCACCCCATGCCCGTGAGCGTGGGCAACTCACTGCCAGGCCAAGTGCTGGGAGCACCATGGTGCCATGAGAACAACCTGCAGCACCTGGGGCGTCGTTGTCAACCTGCTCCCAAATCTGCTGGGAATCCCCAAGTGTTGGAGCCACTCACTATAAATGAAGAGCAGCCAGCACAGAGATGCTGACATTCCTTGCTATTGCAGAAATGAGCACGCTGGTGATCTGCTGTGAGGCACTTGGATACTGAGCTCATGAGAATCTGCAAATACACTGAGTTTTGCTTTAGAGACTTTTTTCCCTCCTGTCTCTAGGATGTACCTGACAGAAATGACTGTGTTTCTGGGTATCTTGCAATTTTTAATGTATTTATTCTTATAGCACATCTGGGAGATAAGACACTTGCCCATGACCTGCAGAGGGAACTGAGTCACAGAGAGACAGCATCCGATCTTTAGAGAGGACCGGGGGGAGAAGATGCAATTTCTTATACACTGGATGTTGGCGCTCTCAAAAAAGCCCATAGGCTCCTAAAAAGTCCACGTGAGCATCTCACGAGGTGCATCTGCACTGGTAGGTCCTTGTGCCTCTGTTGAAAGGAGCATAAGTGGGGTGGCAACATGACTTGCCAGGTGGGACATCTCTGCTTCCCTGCATCCCCGGCACACTCTCCCCTGCCTCCCTCCCCTTCCATCCGCCAAACATTTCCATGAGCCGCCATCGGCGCTGCAAATGGATTAGGTTACCCAGACCCCAAAGAGAGCTTCTTTGTGGTAGAAAAATGCCTCCGTTTGTTAGTTTAACCTCAGAAGTTTTCCCCTGGCAGAAGCTCAAATATGTGCCATGGGAGTGATGGTTTCACTGCTGTCTTCGGGGCCTCACAGGTTTTCCACATCTCTAAGCCCAGCCTTGTTGCTTCTTTCAGGTTTCTCCTCTGTATTTCCCAACATCTCTGCCTCCTTTTTGGAGACCACCATCTTCTGAAAGCCATGTCCAGCCCAGGCAGTCCAGCAAGTGCTGCCCCAGGCGCACCAGCTGAATGAGATGCCCAAAGCTGTGAGCAGCGATCGGCTTGGCCCTCCTGGGGCATAAATAAGAATAAAAGAGAATAAAAGTCAGGTGGCTTTACCAGGGATTGACCTCCTATTTTTTGAGCTGCTCTTTGCATGGTAATTTCATTTCTAGCTTTCTCCTGCCTTCCTCGCAGCGTTGCTGTCTGCGATACAGCCCTGCCAAAAGCCTTTGGGGACAGCAGGCACTGCCATGTGCCAAGGCTGGCCAGAGCAAACGGGGTGGCAGACGGTCCGAGATGCTCTCCTTCCCTAACCGAAGGGGATTTAGTGAAGCTCGAGAGTATCTGCCAAAGCCACATTTAGCACAGGGACATGATTACAACCCTCACATTACTCATTGCGGGTTTATAAATAAAACCAGCCCAGGCACAGTCTCTCCTGACACCGAATGAAGGGATGCAAGGGGAGGCCCCGATATACTGTCCCACTAAATTGTTTGAAGCTTTAATCTCCAACAACCCTCCCTTAGCATACAGGTGACAGTGTTCAGCACCCCATGACGGGTGGGTATAGCTGCAGGAGGGGAGCTTTAATGTGTTCTTTCCTTAGCAAACGGGCCAGGGTGATCTCCTTTGCCTTCCCTGGCTGCCCAGGGCAGGAGAATTTCCTTGCTTGTCTTCCACCATCTCTTGGATGCACTGAAATTAAACCTGGGTGTTTGCTCCTGAAGTGCCAGACCAAGTTCAGGAGACGTGGCTGAGGTTTAACGTCCCACACCACATCTGTGTCTGACCACGGGCATGCGTCTGGGGGCAGAAACCTTCGGATGTCCTAGCACATGCCACAGAAGACAACACTCAGAAATTGCTTCCTTAAATACCTACTGAGCAGAAAGTAATACTAATCAAGGGAAGCTCTTTCCCCTTGTAATGAGCTGACACTATGACATTGAAGCGTCTGATGCGGCAGTGATCATATAGCTGTGAAGGTCTGGGACTCCGTGGAGATGCTGCTGGTTTACACTGTGCCAAGCAGAAGCAGGGCCTGTGCTCTTAAAAACATGCAGGTATTTTCCCCTGCAAAAGTAATGATTTGTCAGCAGCTGTTCCCAGGCTCACCTCCTCAGTATCACAAGGTTTGGGCTTTCTCTCCTTAAATTTAAAGGTGATTCTGGGTTCTAAGTTTTACTGATTGCAGCCACCGATTTCCAGTGAAGCTGCAGCTACAGTTGCAGTAAATTGAAGCCAACTGAAAGCAGGATTTCTTTCTTAGTCATCTTTTACAAATGTCCCCAAAGCAGTTGATGGAGCCTGAGGGGTGACGGGCTGTGAGCTGCTCTGGGTGAGAGCGGTACGTGGTCCCTGCTAGGATCATCTCCTTCCCAGCCGCCATGGCCAGAAGGACCACAGGCACTCCTGGTCCATCGTCCAACCCAAAGTGTCTAAAACACTGTGGAATAAATGAGAATTTGGGGAAAAAGAAGAGGAAGTGTCACGCAACCAAGAAAACTTTTTCCTCGAACACGTGTACATCTTCTTAATGCCTAATGGAGAAAGACACCTAATGGTTTCCAGAGCTCAGTAGCTGGGCAAAAACAGAGCACAGAGGTGGTGGAGTGACAATATCTGTTAATGAAAAGACAGGATATATGGCTTGGGCTGTCGGGACACTTGGCCCAGTGCTCGGCCAGAGCAAGTCAGCTGAGCTGCACTGGAATCGGCACCAGCGATATTCGATTCTCTTCCTTGTCAAATGCCGTAAATTAAAAACAATAAAAAGCTTTTAAGGGATGTGTTCACTGACAGTTTAATATAAGTGGCTGTGGGATCATTTTCTACAGATAGGTTTATATCGGGAAAGAAATTACAACTTGCTTCATAGCAGGTATTTTACTGTTATTGCAGAGTTTCCTAATGCGCTTATTCATAAGGAGCAACTTTCCAAACAAGCATCAGGTGGAAGTCAATGGGACAGCAGGTCACTGTGGCCATCTAGCTGTGTGATGGGTGCCCCAACCCCTGTACCCGTGCCAGGCTGAGACGGGGCGAATGCAGCTGAGGCGTCAGCAGGGCTTCTCTTAGCTCCAGTGGTGCAACCAGCCTCTCTGCTCAGGGACACAGCTCAGAAAGCCAGGTGACATCCCCAGCCAGCAGGCATGCCTTCGTTTGCATCCTCCGTGCCTCCTGTCCTGCTCTGCTGACACAGAGCCGCGGCATTGCCCTCATCCAGATATGTTGTGTGTAAATCCACTGCCCATCTGATGTTTTGATGGAAAGAAGAAAGTCCCCCGAAAATGCAATTTGAATGAACAGAAGTTGTGTATGAAATTTAGCTTCTAAATTATCAGTTTTGGCACTCAGACATGAAAATTTCACTCTTTTTTGCGGTATTTTAAATTAGTTGGTTTAAAAATTTCCATTTTCAATTCCTTCAAAAGGTTAATCTGAAGATGGGATGAAACAGACATTAATCAACGGAATATTAACTTTTAGAGCTTTTGGGGTTTTTTTGGGGGGGAAAAAACCCCCAACCTCATGACAACCCAAGATATTTTTTCTTCAGTTTTTCAATTTTAACATTATGTAAAAATCACATGGGTCAAATTTCTGAACAATAATATTGCCTCTTCTTGGCTGTTGAAACCCAAGTCATCAGCGCAAACCACTTACGATCTGTGAGGCCATGGTGAAGTAATTTGTGGTTGCTCTGTGGAACCTATTCCTTTCACTGTGCTTCCATTCAAAATGTGGGTAACAGACTTTCACCACTTTCCCCACTTTCCTGCTGCTTTTTTCTCATTGTAGTTACCTCCGTGGCTAAGTATGGAGAGCCCTCTGGACCAAAGTTTCAGGAATACCAGGGTAGTGCCAAATTTAATATTAATGTCCCTGGATTTATAACAAAGGTGACACCACTCATAATGTTGTTTATTATTACCATCTAAGAAATGCCATTAGTAGTATGGACTTGCCTCAGTGCTGATGAATGCCAGCGGAAACCCTTCCACTGAGTCCAGCAGGCTTTGTATCAAATCATATTTGCATCTGAAGATGTACATCAGCTAAATACAATCTAGGATAGAAAAAGGTCAGCTTCTTCAGAAGGGAAAGGTTAAGAGACTACATCCTTCCTTTTATGCCTTTGTCTGCTTGATTTTTTAAAAGCCCATCATAAGTAATATTCTTTACTGCAGATTTGACCATTTCTTTTCTGCCTGGAAAACATTAAAAAAAATTAGCATTAGGGAAGAATATTAAGGGATATTTGTTTCAAGTGAGATACTAAGAATAAGAGTTTGGCCTTGTTAATACACTGGGTTATCTTCCCGTAGGTAAGTGCTGTAAGTGCAAAATCAAAAAGATTTCAAATAAATGCTCCAGAGGGAACTCCCTTTGCGAGGAAAAGTCGAACCAGCCACCTTCCTCGGCATCTCCAGTAACTGCCTGTGTTACTGAAATTTCTACTGAGTGGCCTTCTTGTTCAGCTGCGCTTCGCCCAGATTTGCATTTGTAATGCTTTGACTGTCTTCTCTTTCAGAAGTACTAGCCCTTGTGATACCTTTTTTTGATAAAAAATTGTTCTGACTGGTTTGTTGGCATCATTGTAAATTGTGAAGCCCTTCCTTATACACCTACTGCAATTTGGAATTTATTTCCATTAGTTTAATGGAAATAGTGGTGCAAGTACAGAGTTACAAGGAGACGAGTATGGAAAAAGCTGAGCAAGTGTCACTGCTGCCAGGGATGCCATTGCATTCAGGCTGAGTGCTGGTGGCATGTGTGTTGCTGCCATGGTAGTTGTCATGTTGTTAGAGAATTTATTCCTCATGCCTGACTTGTATCTGATTTGTATCTGCCTTGCTGCACGTTAACTCCGTGCCTTTTTGTCCTGCAGTTTTGGTTACGTTATCCTGTCCCCAAGTTTTTCTTCAGACTAAGCCCGTTTATTCCGTCTTTCACTGCTCCTCCCCTAGAAGACCTCTCTCACCCTTTGTTTACATGCAGGCTCATGTGCATACCAACCCAGGATGCTAACTGCTGATGCAATTATTATTATTCTTGCTTTGAGCAATGCCTTAATTCTTCTGAATGGGATAATCGATATTCTCTGCTTGTCTGGGAATGGTAATGGCTGACTGTGCTGCTCTGTAACGTCAGATGAATAGTTAAACATTGGTGTGTTTTCATCTGGTGCAGTCCAAGACTCCCAGCTGCCGGCAGCTCCCAGCTCCTCGCTCACGTATATGTGAATTTTTCACGAGCCTGTGCTGTACAATGACCATTCAAGGCAGAGATTCCTTTGTTTCTTCTGTGGATCCTTAAACTAATGCTATCTGTATTTGTTATGTATTAATCATTTTTATAGTCATCTGTGCGTGACTCCTTCTATAAATAAGAATCTCAAATCTCTCTCCTATCTTGTTTACCATAGCTAATTCTTTAAGTTGGGTGTCTCCACCAGAGCTGTAGCCTAAATGAACACTGATAAAATCATAACATAGGCTTGGTTATAGTAAACCAGGATTTTCTTGGTTCTGCTGCAAATCAAACCTTCTAAATAATCTTTTTATCCTCTCTCTATAAATACTGTTCAGTGGTGACAAAAGGCAGGTGCTAGTTTTAGACCTAAAGCTGTTGTGTTAGTGGCTGGCATTAAATATATAATTCCTGCTGTGTCTGCATCATCTATAAATGAAAGTCTCCTGAAGGAGAAGTCTCCAGGGAGGGTAAAGAGCTGTGAATCAGTGACTGCAGAGTGTGCCTCCGAGATGCGAAGTTAGGAGGAGAAGCTGAAAATGTGATATGTCTTTTTCAGTTTGACCTCAGCCTCTAATAGTGTTTGGCAAGTCAGCCTGGCAGATAAATTGGTTCATATTAGAAAATGGGGTTGATTTATTCTGAAATTGATTGCAGCCCTGTCCTGTGCTGAAGGCATTAGTGATAACAGCATCAGGTGCCTCAGCTCTTAACTAATGGGCTTCCCCCAGGCTCTCTGCTGCTGCTGCGCTTTTACCTTCACCCAACAGCATCCGACCCACACACCTCTGCTGGTCCCTCCTCATGGATGCAAAATCCTTCCCAGGCGGGGATGTTTCCGGGAACGCAGGTTGGGCTTTCTGAATGGGCTGGGATCTTGGGAGCCTGCAACCGTCTCCTGCTCCATCACCTTTGGGCAGGGTGGGCTGAGTTGCCCTGGAGGCAGCTGGCATTTCCCAGGACATACAGACCTGCAGGAACAGGGCCAGTGTGACCTTGGCAGCCAGCACCTCGAAATATCAAAGCACTGTCTGTGTTTTTCTTGCAGTTGTTTTCTGAAAATGGAAAGGGTTACTGGAAATATGGAAAACTATCCACCAAATGTCTTTCTTTTCCTTTTCTTTGGTAATATTGAAAAGTCTTTTAACCACAAAGAAAAGCCATCACCAAATGTAACAAGGGAGTTCCCCTACTTTTTGCAAACAAAGCCGTATTTGCCCATGATGGCCACAGTCTGCAGTGCAGTTGCCTCAAATCCCTTGACACCGTGGGGAATAGCCTTTCCATCTGGGGCTGATGAAAACTCAAATGAACAAACCAAACATAGTGGCCACTTAGAATCTGTAAACTATTTGGGGTCTATTTAATTTGGGGAACTCTAATCTACTGTTTACAGTATGGATACAGATGTAATAAATACAAAAAAGAGTATAACCAGTGTCAAAAGTCAGTCTCTTGTCCTAGCAAAAAGTAGGTCACATCTGGCAACAGCTGCCAAGAAGCCAAGAGGCAGTAGCATGTGTCTTATTGAAGCAAAATGTCCATGTGGCCAAGAGCCACAGTCATCTACTACACTACCCTAAATCCTCTCAAGCCAGTACCATACCTGTCCTCCTAGGGTCCGGGTCTAGGGCTTACTGAGGTTGTTGAGCCCTGGGTGCGTTCACCAAGACATAGAATTATAGAATCATTAAGGTTGGAAAAGACCTCTAAGATCATCAAGTCCAACCATCAACTAACACCACCATGACTCCTAAACCAGGCCCTGGAGTGCCACGTCTACACCTTTTTTGAACGCCTCCAGGGTTGACGACTCCACCACCTCTCTGGGGACCCTGTTCCAACGCCTAACCACTCTTTCGGTAAAGAAATTCTTCCTGATGTTCCTCTCCAGTGTGGATGTGCTTGAGCTGAAGGCCCTATAGCATCCATACCCTGCTCATTTAACAAACGGTCCTGGGAAGCATTCACCACTGATGGGCAAAGTGCAGCTTTCCCATCACACCACCTCCAGTGGCACCAAGCAGATAATATACAGATATGAGCGAGGCAGCTGGGAGCCCCATATATTTTCCAGATTAATTTTTATAGGGTGGCACATTGGCCTGAGAAACAGTTCTGCCTATTGTGAATAATTGCCTAACATGTCCCTTTTTCAGGCTTGTGCTTTTATCATTAACACCTCCGATTAGCAAAAACTCAGTGTCTGAGATGTTCCTTTGATTTAAAAGGTTATAAATTTTGGATGCAGTGTCAGAGAGTGAATTTTACAATGCAGCTGAGCTGTGGACTAATTAAAAGACTACTGTAGTACTCTTCTCACCCAATACATCTCAGATTTGTGACAGCCTTCAAGAAAAGTCATGAATTATGCCACGTGCACCATATGCAATCTATTGATCTCTCCGTGGGTACATATGCTCTGTGTGTGCGTGTGTGCTACAGCCCATGTTCATGATGGCTTCTTCACAACCATGTGCACAGATGAAAATTTCTTATACCAGAGCATTCATAGCAGTGCAATTAAAGACTGCAGTCATTTTGCTTCCTTGCCACCGCAGGGTTACTATTGCTGTTTAACTCCAGATGTCCTAGAACTCAGAGCCGGACATTAGACTTCAGAGGAAGAGGGTTCACCTACTCGCGTTGCTCCGGTGCACAGAGGTGAGATTTATCTATCACTGAGCTGTTGCTTAGGTCCTGATCAAGGTACCCTGACCCATGCCTTGGGGACCTTGTTGATTCTGTATAATTCAAAGTGAAAATGGGAGAAATGCTCTTGTTTCACTTGACACCATGCATTGAATGGTCTCATATCCTTTTGGCTTGGGAGTCAATGGTTCGTGGTCAGAAACAGTGTCCTCCTCGGTGCTCCACCTGACACAGAAAATCAGGATGTCTCTAAGTTGACTTGTGCTTCCTGGGGTGGTGTGAAATGGCTCTCTGCTTGCTAGTATCTCTTTCTAAGGTGATGTCTTGCAAAGGACAAGCTTCTCTCAACCATCAGCAAAGCAAATATTTAAAGAGCAAAAGGGCAACATATGTTTGAGAAACAAGATCTGGGGTGACCAGGAGAAAGTGGGAAATTATATCAACCAGCTTTAGCTAGTGAAACCCAAAGGCGAAATCTCTGAAGTTTCATGGACCAGTCTTTCATTTTTCTCAATCATTCTCATTCTGTCTGTTGACGTCAGTGGATTTGGCAGTAGATCAAAAGGGAAACAGAGGGACAGTTTCCCCCCTACACATGCAGAATTAAACATTCATACCAAGATAGATGAGCTAGATTTAGATGAGAGGGAATTTCTGGTCGAGAGTGTTCATGTAAAAAGTATTACACAGTGTTAGGCTTGTGTGAGCTCCCAGTGTAATAAAGGAGAATTGTATAAGCCTTGGCAGGAACATATCACTAGGACTTTGTTTTGATGAAAAAAACCTGGAAACATACACTTAGCTTTCCTACTAATTGTAATTATCTGGCTGTATTGATCGTGGTGTTAAGGTTATTTGATGGGTAGGGTGTGAGCAAGGATCAGGTTCAGTCCGTGAATTAAAGCTGCCAAGTGTCAGCTCGAATTTACACGCATACAGTTTGAAAATTGTCCTCCTGCAACTGCAGAGCTCCCTGGGATTAACACAGATAGGCAGCATATGGAGCCTGTGCAGCAGGAACGGAGGCACCCGGCACTTGGCATTGCTGCTCTGTATTATGCAAATATCTGGGTTATGAAAGAAGGAAACAAGGGCAGAATAAATTGAGAGGTCTGGTCTCTTCTGCAGGCACACGTAAAACCCTTGGTGGCATTAATGAAATTCGCAAACTTGTGGAAAGGAGGGCAGGCTCCTCAGCTCTGCTTTTAGTCCTACAAGCGTGCAATACCTTGAAGGCAAGAGATGGTGATTAGTGCGGTTTGCATGTGAGGCTTTGCACAGCAGGGGCATCTATGCAGCCTGCACAGTAAAATATGCCGTTCCATGTTCTCCAATACCACAACCAGAGCCAAAGTACAAGACCCAGCAGTTTCAGGCTCTCATTAACATACCATTATTCTCTCTGGAGGCAAGCCTGTCCCTTCTGCTGCTAACTCTTAGATAGGGAGAAGACAGGAGGAGAGGCAGGAGATGATACCCCTCACGGTTATGTTGTGTGTCCCATAGCACACTGCTGTACTGCATGGACAAAATACAGAGAGGACCCAACCCATCCCCTTCAGGCAGCTCACCCCTCGCCCCCAGGCACTCACAGGTAGAGCTGGGCTGCCCCTCAGCTGAGAGCTTTTCCGTAGGGTTTCCAATGAGGGCCTGGTGGCGCGACATTTCTGGGAAGCCCCAGCCTTGTGCAAGCAGGGTTGCTGCAGCTTGGTCCCCACCGGCCCCAGCGCTTGCTCTCCTCTCTCAACCTTGGGGCCGCCGACCTCCGACTGATTGCCACCCTCCTCTTCCTCCCTCTGGCTGGTTGAAAAGACGGGGGAGGAGGAAGGGGAAGGGTACCGGAGGCACAAAATGTCTTACAAAGGCTATGCCCTGTTTACCAGCTGCTATATCATCCCATCCAGGAGGTGGCTGTATATCAATGGAGAACAGTGTTCCAGCAGGGTACACGTTTCATACCTGTCTGCTCTGCAGGGAAGATCTGGAAGTCGATTAGCTGTGACCTGCTGAAAGGTCCTCAGAAAAGGCATTCGCTTCACTAGGAGCAGTGGCAGAGCAGACCCGAAATCCCACCCCACTCCGCTGCTGTTACTTGACTTTCACCATGACTGCTGTGCAGTTGCCTGTCCATTCACAAGCATTTGTTGTGGGATTATTTGAGTATATCTTGGCATTTGAGAGGTGTCAATCTGCTAAAACTTAAGTGGTGGTAGCTAATCACAGTTAGTTTTCTTCTCTGCAGAACATAACATGAAAGCATATGGCTCAACAGCATAACTTACTTTCTCTGGGCTAACAGCATGGTCGCTGCTGCAAAAAACCACCCCAGCAGAGGACACAGTCTCTGGTCCTTGCTGTAAGCTCCGGGGATCCCGTACTCAGAGGTGCATCAAATGAAGAAAAAAACCCCCCACCCTCACATCATTATTCATTCCAAAAAAATGGCAACACCAGGTTTTCTTCTCACCTCTGATATCTTGAGAAAACACTGCTTTCAAAAGTGAATGATTTTTGCTGGGTCCTTGAAATTCAGTGCCACTCATTTTGGATTTAAAATCTCTCTGCAAAGGTTTAGAGATGGAAATTTCAATCCTTAGACCCTAGAGGATGTGCAGAGTGGGTGTTATATTGTATTCATTCAGAAAGCAGCCATACCCATCTGCCCATCAAAATCAGAGGACTCCGTTGTCTTGTGTGTATATTCAGTATGCTAAGCAAGAGCCGTAAACAGTATTTGCAAGATTTCCAACAACCTTCCACTGTGAATTCTTTACGGCACAAATCTTTTCTATCATAATTCACATTTCATACCTATTTTCCTAAATCTTCAAAGGCAGAGGACCAAATCCTTCCTTTAGCAATACTACTATGAAAGCTACTGACTCATAGGAATAACCAGAGTGTAGGATTTGGCTTAACTGCTTGGCTTGATGCTGATATAACATTTCATAGATCTTTTTTAGGTGTTTCCTATTGTCATGGCAACTCCGATCAAAAACCTTTCCATGAATAGCCTTGTCGATTGCAATACAAGCTCCTGGCTGACTACAGCCTGCAGTTCTGCTCCAGCGTGATTTCACAAGCTCCTCTTGCTTGACCTTTCATCTCCTATCTTTCCCCAGATCCCTTATTGCTCAAGCTAGAAATATATCTTTTGTTTTGCAAGAGAGCTTTAAAAATCTTTATAAGTGATAACTACAGCCAGATCTTGCAGCTGACTTCAAAGAGAGAGTTGCCTTAGGAGAGATTACAGGCTATAATAAGCACCTCTCCTGCACAACAGAGCAGGGACCACGATAAATCCCTACGAGCATTGGCTTTAGCAGAGCCTTGAACTCTGCACCTCCCTAAAACCACCCTATAACGCAGAGGAATAAGCTGAGCTGTAGGGAGGGGTGGGCTTGGTAAAGGGGATCCCACTTGTGAGCAACAAATCCGGCGGCCAGATTCCCCCGCAGTGCCGTAGCAGCTTAGAGAGATACTGCACATGTCACTGAAGTCTAATACCACCTTGCTCGCTCAGCTCTGGGGCAGCAGCAGGGAGAATCCATGTTGGTCAAGGCTGCTAGATTTGGCTTTTTGTATCTGATTTTTTCTAAGGTGTTTGAACAGCTGCATGGAAAATTGCAGCGCTGTGGAAATCAATAAGAGTATTGCCCTTGGCCTTCTACAGGGCCAGGATTTCACCAGCTGTCTCTAAGGTATCATGCTTACCAAGACCTGAAATAGCTTAGTGGAAATAATGTACATTTTGCATATACGTCTTATCTGAAGTCGGTATCATTATCCCCAGACAGGGAAAATAAGGCAGGGAGAGGTGAAATCTCATGCCCTAAGGTCAGCCCATCACTAACCCCGGGAACAGAAGAGAGGTCTCTGGAGTTTCCCCTCCCACGTGGGAGCCAGTGCTACAATTCATTATTTTAAGCACTTGCAAAAAAAAGGTAGGAAGGAAAGAGGAATAGAAATTACAGGGATAAAAATCCTTCTTTATATATACATGTATATAATATATATGCTATATATATATATAGTTTTGTCTTGTCTTGTATCTTCAACCCTGCTTTAAATAAAAACTCACAGACTTGTCGGTTTCCATCAGGCAAAATTATTATTCGGCTTTAGAAAGAACATCTTGCCAAGTGTTGCAGTTCAAAAATAAGGAAAACAGCTCTGCCAAAATGCAGCAAATGTGATTACACAAAGCCAAGAAGACCATAATTAGATCATTACCATGGAAACAACCTAATTACATGTGTAATGCAGCAAGGTCTGAGCTGCGTAACTGAATGTGTTTTGCTATTGTCTAGCAGGGCCATAGCACTGCCGTTTGCCTTGTGTTGTTAAGCCACCTTGATCATTTTGGATCAGGTTTTCTTGGACTAAGTCCCCCTCCCCATTATGGAAAGAATTAAACTGTGCATGAAATGACTTGAGCAAGATTGCCTGAGGCTCGGCACTGTATGCAGGCAAACGGGATCCTGCCTGCACCACCGACAGGGCTAGGCAGCCACGACTTTACAGCCCTCTTGCACCAAGAGCTGGAGCTCCCCAGATAACAGGCTGCAGTGCCTTAGCCATGCCCAGGCCTTGACATGTGATCATAAGTGCAACCCTGGAAAAGAAAGCTGACCTTGCCAGAGACTTGCTAAAGGCTGGCGCCTTCCTCCGCCTTCTATTAATTTCTCCATTGATGCAGTAATTCACCACCAGGATGGTGCTCAATGGGGATGGCATGTAATGGCCAGGCAAAGGTGCCCCTGGGTCCTTGTGTTCTGATCCACGTGCTGCTTTCTTGCGTAGCTGGACTATATTGTGGAAATGGGGGTTAAGCAGAGCTGGGTTACGATATTGTCTCACTGGTGGAAACCAAATCAGTTCGGAAGGACAGTGTCATGGTTCTTATTTTCAGGCAGAGAAGATGAGGCAAGGTGAAAGGATGTGTTTGTCAGCTTGGAGGACCGATGCAGAATTGTGAATAAACTACACAAAATCCAAAATAATCTCAGGGAGTAAAAGCCAGAATTGTACATACATGGTTGCATGCCTTGCAGCATAAAATTGGACGCACAGGGAGAGACAGGGGAGTCATTGATGAACCTCTGCTATTATCTCCATAGGCCTACAGTCCACTGCTGTTGAGTCATGTGGTTGTAGTAAATATGACCCACAGGGTATATACATGAAATGATGGTAAGCACTGTCACCCCCTTTGATGCGCATTGGATTTCTGTGCCCGTTCTGTGGTCAGACTGGATATACCTCACTCAGCAGGAAGGGAAGAGGATGGCTCATTAGCTAAGGGGTACAGTAATAAGGCAAAAGCCAACGGGACTGTCTGGCAAGCCTACTGCTTCTGCTAATTAATGAGGAGAGATGGTTGCTGGGCCAACTGCAGGTGTTGCTGCAAATTATGCCATCGCTATCCCTGCCAGCGAGCTCTCGCTGCAGCTAGCACATCTCCAGGTGTTCTTGCCACAACAATAGGCCCTGCTGTTCGTTTTGTCTCCTTCCAGAGAAAATAAAATGCTTCCTTTTGGTGGGGAGAAATGCTGATACTGAAGAGGTTTTCAAGCCCAGACTCCACTCCTTTAATTTCTTCTCCTCTTGTTGTATTGGTCCCATTTTCCTTCTCTGATTTGTCCTCAAATTCTCTTCATTTTCCATTCAAATTGCTTTCCAAACCACATAATAAGGCCAGAGAGAAGCGCCTCGAGTGATGCCAATTTCCCTGCTCGGTTTCCCAGCCGTGAACCCTAACAGGGTATCTCGAGGAAGCTGCCGAAGCCTCTTCCCATCCCGGCTCTCTCCCTCTCCCCCGATGGGGCCATTGGTCCTGCCAACACTGGTGGCGACACAGACCTGGCAGGTACGGGACTGCTCGCTCCTCTCTGGCTCTGAATGGGCTGTTTTTCTCTCGCACACCTATTGTACAAACTCATGTAAGTTCACTGGGTAAAACCTGATGTTCAACTTCTGCGCAAAGTCAGCAGAATGAAAGTAAAAGAAGAAAAAGCCCAACCCCCGCCACCTTCTCCAGTTTTGCTCCGTATGCAAAACCTGTCTGTACGGTTCTGCTGAGCGCCGATGCCCTACTTTTATCCCTCACATAGCTCAACTAAAAATACACCGAGATTTCAAGCAAGGTCCCTGCTGTGAACTGTCTGAGCAAGCAGGCGTTGCTGCAGCCCCAACCCCAGCGCGGTGCAGCCTGGCCGTGCCTGTGCTGTGCCGTGCTCCCGGCGCAATTTATACCAGCCCTTGGCACTAAATAGGATGAGAAAAAGCCAGCAATCTTGAGAAAATCAATACCCCTTCTTCCCATCAGCTCAGACAAAATGTCCTGACATGGCGTTGCAAGAACAAAATTGAAGAAAGATATGAGATAACTTAAGAACTACTCGCTATTATTACTACTATTAGTGTTATTTATAACGCGGTAGTACCGAAGAAGCCCTGCTGGTATAGAGGGTGGCTTTAAGCAGTAACATCTGGGGCTCTGAAACAGTTATGGAAATAAAACCATGGCTGAAACTCTTAATGCTAGATGTTGTACATACTTGCTTTATGTGCCTAAGCAGAAAAGAGACTACCATGCTATTTTTTGTCTAATTTGTGTGGTCCTGAGAAAGCATGATAAATAAAGGTTAGCGGAACCCGATTTTAAAAGCAGGGGAAGCTAATAGAGATTATTTGTGCTGAAGATAGGGTCTGTAAATTCTTCTGCCCTGGAAAGAGTGACTGAATTTTACCAGCTGGCTTCTCAAGTTACCCTAAAAAATGTTTTTCACAACAGCATGTTTTTTCAGAGGGCTTCAGCTTGAAGTTTACTTTAGCTGTCTTCTGCTTAATTTTCCATTGCATATAAGGAAAATGGGAATTATTTGATGAGACCTATGGATTATTTGCAACTAAGGATGTACATATGTGGGTCTAATTTATATGAGGAATGGCCATTACTGCTACTACAAGTCAGCTATTTTCACATGCAGAGCGTTAATCCCCCAGGTTCTTCCCACGGGGCCGTCCCCTGGTCAGGACCACCATTTACAATATTTGGGAGGTGACCCCAGATGTTCCAGGTGTGGGAATATTAACCTGATAATGCTACGAAATGGGTAAATGTGGCACTTGGCTCCCATCAGGGGGGGAAATCTGGATGTGTGTGTGCTGCTGGCCCCCCGCGCTGCCTGCAGCTCGCATGCAGCCTCTGCCCGCGGCGGGCCGGGGCCAGAACGCCTGGTGCTACACCTCCTCCATCCCCTCCTCCTTCCTCCAGCAGGTTGTTTTCAAGGGAGAGAAAGACATTTTTCCCGAAGTCTTTCAGCAATTCCTTGTTTAAGAAGGGGAATAGGGTTCTGAAGAAAAAAAGCCTGATGGATGGTGCACTTCCCAGGGCACTCCCCCTGTTGCAGAAAACACCAGTGATGCAATTCCCTGGCAGACTAAATTATGAGTAAAACACTTGTAAAAGCCATGAAGGTATAAGCATTTAATTAAGACTTCGGGAAGCTATTGCATTTTTTTCCTATTAAATATTAATTCCCTTTAAAAGAGTACTTTTGAGCTGTTTTGAGAACACAACTGGTACTCTAATGCCATCTAATTAATTAAAAATTTCATACACATATGTATTAAAAGTCTGCTATTATTGCTGAGGACATTTCACTAGTATTTAAATATATTGAACCAAACATGATTTGCATTTAAACGGCAATGATCCGTACGGCTTCCTGGAAAGGCATGTCTGGTAGATGAAGTCTGACTTTGCCTCCCTGACCTCCATGGCCCGACAGCATGCTGAGGCAGCTCAGCTAGGATTTCACTCCATAAGTTCAGAAAAGGCAAGGAAACGGCAGAGTTTCTCCCAAAACACAGTATGGACAGGGTACGTCGTGAGTCCACTGGTGACAAACGCAATCTTATCAATTGCTGACATCCTTATTAACAAAGTCACATCTCTTATCTACTGAGCTGTCCTTTCTCACCTGTCTTATTGATTCTTTTGACGTATTTTTTTATTGGAGATGCTAACAGGACCGCTGTAATATCCAGAGTCGCAGATGCGGAGGCAGAGCTGGTGGGAGGTGAAGACACGGGCCACTGCTTTGTCCCCCGACTCCAACTCGCACCCAGCCTTGGGAGGGCTCTGGAGCATCCCCATCTTCTTACGGCCCCAAGGATGTGTTAGACAGCTGGGGAGAAAAAGGGTGCAGAAAGGAGAAGGTGGGATGTGGGGGTTTAACCACAAGCGATGCATCAGCAGGATGTGCTCTCCTTTAAGAATTACCTCAGTCGTTTCCATTTCCAGGATGACTTCCCAGCACTTATGCATTACTCTTCTACTTGTCTAATACGGTTCACATTGATTTTTCCCCTTACTCTCTGCTGAGTGTACAGTCTGAAACACCAAAGACCTTAAAGTCAAGGTCAAGTTTTTATTCCCTGAGTAAACAAGCTGGGGAGAAAGGGAGAGGGGGAGCAAGCACTTATACCAAAAGATATACTCGGAAAGCTATGAAACAAATATATTCCTTCTAAAAAAACTCTCCAAGGAAGAAGGCATTCAAAAGATTAATCCTTTCAGTCTGCGAATTCTGCATTAAACAAAATCCTTACTCCTGAGGAATAAATGTTAAGAGGAGGCCACTGTGCACGTGACCAAAACGAAGCCATTCTGTAATGTTTAAAGTCAAACATGAAGTTAAACACTGTGTAGTCAAGGTGCAAGGAAGCATTAAAAATTGTTTTCATTTTGCTAGCCAAGCAGCTTACATTTTGTCCGTGCACTGAATACTTTTATTTCTCATCATCGTATCTAAGCATTGATCCCATTACATCGAATTCCCAGTGTTATTTTTGACCAATTAATGACTCTGTATATTCTGTTTGCCCACTGGTAATTAGAAGCAAAGTTATGCAGCAAATGGCTGGCTGCTTATCTGTGATTCATGGACTCTCCTGAGCCTGCAAATTTGGCTGGAAACCTTGTAAGAAATTATTTTGGCTAAAGATTTTGGATGCTGCTTGCTCACGTTGAGCTGAAATACAATGAGTTCAAGTGTTTTGGGGCTTCTGCTTTGGCTTTCTTCCAGACAGAGAAATGGGTCAGTATGAAAATAATTATACAGCAAAGTGGAGATACAGAAGCTGCCACACTGGATCAGACCTGAGACCCGTCCAGACCCAGCGCTGGCACCAACAGCAGTCACTTCGCACGCCTCGAGCAAGGGCAGCCCCTGCACAAGAACGTGTAGGCACAACCCTTGTGAGCCTCAGCCCTATCTCTCAAAGACAAAGATTGTTTCAAAGCCTAGAGTCTGATGCTTTATGCTCTTCCTGATATTTTTCATTAAAATGAGTCAATACATATACGGTAATAACTGCAACCTGATGCTCTAGATCTTTTCAAGCAGTTTGGAAACAGAGGGCCCCAGCTGGAGCTAGCAGCATGGTTTGGGGACAAAACAAATTATCTTATGCAATTTGGTTCACCTATTTTCAGTGCTAATATAATCAAATGAGACAAAGTCTACAGGGAGACGTAATACCTTTTATTCAAAAAACCTGATAGTTTAGGAAAAAAAAGCAGATATGTTTTCAGGCACACAAACCCTTTTTCAGACTTGTATGCCAAAAAGCTTGTCAGCGTATCAGCTGGTCCAACAAATGATATTACTTTGCTGTATAAATACTGCTT
Organism: Fregata magnificens; assembly: GCA_013389945.1. Lineage (NCBI taxonomy): Eukaryota > Metazoa > Chordata > Aves > Suliformes > Fregatidae > Fregata > Fregata magnificens. The sequence continues at coordinate 385,597 of WAAD01015778.1, forward strand.
CAGTCATATCCTTAGACGATAACAGCTACAATAACACCGCTAATATAATTAAAAGCAGTTGAGGATGATTGAATGCCCTTTCATAGCAGAGTTGGACATGAAGTTTCCTAAGAATAGCAGGGTGGAGCTATGCTGCAGACACAAAAATATTTGTACTTTTTCCCTTATCTTTACTCTGTAGTTCTGATTTTACTTACATCAGTATAAATGGAAGTCACGGGGTTGATACAGGTACAACCCCCTTTGGATTTTGTGTATATTTTCAAAACAGTCTTACCGCCTTGTAAAATGTATCTCTAATGCAGAGGATAAAAGTAGGTCATCCATTTTCTCCAACATCCTGCTATCTCGGTAACATTAACTGAAAGGAACAGTGTGTGCACATTTCATCCGGCATCACCGTCACTGTATTCCATCAAATTATGACCCTTTAGTCCCGCCGTTGGAACGATTCCCAGAAAAGGCAATAATGTAAATGATGCACAGATAAGAAAGAAAAAAAAAAAAGAAACCCTCCTAAGGTGGAAAATGTATTGACAATAAGCCAGCTTAGCTTTCCCTGACATTGTTTATTTTCATACTATGTTTTTAAAGCAAATTTTCCCAAGACACCTCAGAACTGACTTCACATGCAGATACAAATAGAAACGATTTGTATGTTGCAGTAAATCTTAAAAGTAACAAATCAAGGCTTATAAGAAGGAAGTCAAGACAGGCAAGATAAGAAGTGGAGAATGATTAAACAAAATAATTTTGGAAATTTAGATATTAGAATTTGTTCTCGGAGTGATAGCAAAACACGCCATCAAAGAGCAAGAAGATTAAGGAGTTTTTACACATAGGATTAGGCGGGGTGTGGAAAAAATCTCTTCCAGCGAGGGAAGTAGGAGACAATAAGATGTGTGAGGAAGGGGCTGGAGATTGGGAAAGCTGGGAAAAGAACCAGGGAGAGAGCTGAGGGCACGTGTCAAACAGCATTCGTCTGCTGGCTGAGATCCGGGCGATGCTGCACCACGTCCAGCACCGGTACGGGCTGGCACTGGGCCACGGGGCAGCTCTGCTCCCGGCTGTCCCCAGGGACCATCGGTGTGCCACAACTTAAATATACGGCTGCTGCAGGTGTTCTGTGCAGGACTTCAGTTTCCTCTTTTTTCTTTTTTTAAAATAGTGTTTCCAAGCCTGCACTTTTCAGTCACCAAACAAAATTGCAAACTCCGTCAGTTTGGGAGAGAGTATGCTGCTGACATGCTCAGAAATGCTCCAAAACTCCCTAAATAAGCACTGCCAATGTTTATTTCTAAACATCAGAGAACCAGGGAAATAGAGTAGCACTTTGACTGTTCTGATTTGGAAACATTTGTGCAGATTCAACACTTGTCTGCAGCACCCTTCTGGGATGAAACCGCATAGGTACAGCAAGTGCCAAAAGTGCAGACAGAGAATTTGGAGGGGAAATTCCAAAACTCCATGTAATTTTGAAGAAAAGCCATTTAAAAGAAGTCTGATAAGGCAGAAAGCTTGTATTTCGGCTAGCTCGCTCCCTCCACAGCCATAACTCTCCTGGGAACCTCATGTGGTTGTTTCTTCTTAACAAAAAGCCAGTAAAAGAGTCACATATAAAACTATTCAACAATATTTTTGAGCTAACCATGTTTTAGTTATTACCTACTAAATGCCACTGCAGGCCCTGAAAGTTGTTGTAAATGGTTGGTTATACACAGTGGATCCATATTTGATGTTAGCCACCTTCACGTTTAAGGGAGATAATGTAGAACCAGGTGACTGGCAATCCTTACTTCTACTTCTTTTTATAGCCTTAAATGTGAAGGCAGATTTGCCGATTAGGAGGCCTAGCAGCGAAATCCTTCATTAAAAATCTCAAAAGGTCAGAAATAATAATCATTACTATTAATGTCACGATGATTATGTTATCAATTCTTATTGCCCATTGCTACTATTGATCATAATTATTAATGTAGCCACAGTAAACACATCAGTGCTGGCATGTCCAGGTTGTGGTGACAGGTGTTTTTCTGCCTGTTCTGAAAGACCTTACTGTGTTAAAAGCAGCTTTTCCAGGTTTTCCTCCTCTAGATAATGCTGCAAGAGCGGTTCGCCCATGCCACGGGCGAAGCCCTGCTCCCACTCGCCCTGGCTCGGCCCCACCAGGCTTACCCCCTGGCAGCACACACAGCCATGGTTTAGTATCTCGACGTTATGGATTAGCACCGGGAGAAGTATTGGGAGAGAGTGAGTTATTTGATGTTTTCTGCCTCCTTGTTTAAAATCTACGGATTATCCACAAGTGGATGATCCCGAGACTGATGGGGGAAGGGGAAAGTGAAAAATCCCACAAATGGAATTGAAAACCTCCCACTCTTCATTAGCGTCCCTGTATAGGAGCTGATGTTCATGGAAAACAAATAGCAAGGACAGATAATACCTTTGGAAAATTTGTTACTACATGTTCACAAATATATTGTTGAGGGGTCACTCCAACATGGTTTGGAAAGTTCTGAAAAGTGCGCGTCATTCTCCAAACCCATCCCGACTCGCTATGAGCAGCGGCACCACTGCCATGTACGTATCTTCTGCATCTATTTCCCTTTCCCTTGCTGGAGCGTGGATAATACTCATTCCTCGCTGCCGTGATTGCAGCAGAAAACCCAAACTCACCTTTTTTCCCTGCAACATAATTCAGTGGGATATTATTTTATAAAAAACTATGACTGGTGTATTTTTGTTTCACATGAAGAAGACTGGGACTCAATAATGCAGACAGGGCCTCATGGGAATGAAATCTCTGCCTATATTTGGCCACACAAATTTAATTTTCGTTAACCCTAAACTGGAAGGGAAACTCGGTGTGTTTAACAGGAGTGACTGGCAGAGCTGGAGACTGGAGACCATCGTATGATTGCCCTGGGCTGAGAATAATAATAGAACTGGAAATTATTTTTGAATTGTGGTGTCCTGGAGAAAGATTTTTTTTAAAGCAGCTACACATGCTCTGAGTCACCGCAGCTGGCCACTGAGCCCTGCGCTGCAGATATGTCACTGCTCCGTCCCAGCCACCGAGCGTCAATCTGCACCCGGGGTTTTTATAGGAAACAGAGGATGGTAGGAGGAAAAGGGAATAAACTAAAATAGCAGCAAATGGCACTAGCAACACACTGTGAATGAACCAGAAGTTGCTAACCGCAGTGCTGGGCAGGGCGCTGAAATGCATTTCGATTTCCTGCTCACCAGTGTAACTAAAGCATCCCTTTTCTCCTGCAGAGCCTAGAAATAGATGGCTGAAGGCTCTTGTGTCACGAAGGGCATGAGAACAACCTATAGGAAATTGCTGTTTATTAGGAATTCCTCACAATCCTGAATCTTGCAGCAAACTCCCAAAGGGATGCAGAGAGGAAGGGGAAAAGTACTGGACGTGCTTCTGTGGCAACAGGGTCCAGCTAGCCCATCAGAAATGAAAATGCTATAATGGCTAGCGTCCAGACAGACCCTGGGCAGAAGAGCTTTAAACCAAATCAGATGAGGAGGCCAAGGCCCAGAAAGCAGTGAGATTGAAGACTAGGTGTGTCAATAGCTGTTGATGAAGCCTGGGCTCAAATCCCGGCTTCACAGCATCCAACGGGAGGTTTTTCCATTGATGCTCAGATAGCACCGTAGTGGGGATGTGAGTATTGCAGGCCCTTTGAACTACCCTGTCTGTGGGCACGTTAAACCCCCAAACTCATCTGCTGTTAATGAACAGACTTTTACAGCGTGTGAGGATACCCCCAAGGGCTTGGGTGGCTTTGAGCACCTCAGGGAGTTGCAGCATCTGAAGAGCTTCCCCACCATGAGATGTCTGCGTGGTCCTTCGGCTCCGCAGCGCAGGGCACCGGGGCGCATTGTCCGCAGCATCCTGAACACAAGAAAGTGCCCGATGGTTTCAGAGGGTCCCTGCTCTGCAGCTGGCACTGCTGGGGAGGACGATGAGCTTAAACACCAGCAAACCAGTTGTCTGGGAGCGCCAGAGCAGAAACCAAGCCGGACATAAACAGAGCCGGCTCCACAGCGACTGTTTGATTAAAACTATTTTTGGAATCGAAACTCACGGGTGGGAAGGGAAGCAGAAAGCAGATAAATTAGCCATTAAAAAGCGGTGCGGCCACATTGCTGAGCCCTATCAGCCATTTCAGGCGGTGAGTAACAGAGGACACAACAAATCCATCTTTGTTCTTCTGCTCTCTCGCTGTGCGTGATCGGGAGATAAGACGCTAGCGAGGGTTCATTTCGCTGGTGAAACAACGGAGTTATTCATTAACCCGCTTTGCTAAATAAAGCCCTGATAAGGGCAGAGCGCCTGGCAGGGGGCAAGCCCAGGTGCAGTGGGGCCAAAGGCAGCCACAGCTGTGGGACGGGCAGGCACGTCCATGTCCTGTGCCAGGGCCACCCCGTCACCCATGGTTGCACATACCCAGGATGCCACCGTGCTGTTGGGCACAGACAAAACTCCAGTTTAGCATCCCCCTTTTTGCACGGTGAAAGCAGGGATGTTGAGTAATGGCAGTGATGCGTTGCTGGATGAAGGCGTTGCTTTCTTTTAGCAGCTGGAGATGAGGCATGAGTGTTAACAGTGAGAGAAGTAGATGAATATGGATTTTTCAGTTTGGTTGTCAAATCCAAAAATGGGGGAAATTAGTAAAACCAAGCCTTTTCCTCAGCAGGGAAATAAATGCTCTTTTTTTATCATATAAAGCTGGTTTAAAAAATCGTTTCCTAAAATTTAGGTCAGTTTTTAACAACAAAGCTTGTTTCGAAACAAAAAGTCAAAATATTTTCTTTTGATGATGTTGAAACAAAATGCCTCTGTATCTCCAAACCGTTTCTTTTGACATGTCAAAATGAAACATTTGTACACTTTCTAATTTTTTTCACAAATACCGTTGGTTCCTGCATTTTTCAGTGAACTTATCCATTTGAAAAATGTCAGTCAGCTCTAAAAATTACCATACATATAGAGCTACCTCTGTTACCACATTATGTCTCATGCAAGTGTGCCAAATATGAATTCCTCACAAGGGAGCTGGTTAGACTTCAAAGCTGACCGATAAAGCCTGAGATGGCGTAATGCCAATTAAAAGGGTCAAAACGTTCGTAAACTTTCCTTTAACCCACACCGAGATCTCACTCTGCAGGTCAACGCTATGAGCCAGGATTAGGTGGGTCATCTCGCTGTCTCTCAAGAGAATGTTTGTGGAGGGTCAAACAATAGCTTGTACCCCCATCCATGTGTTCCGATTAGTGCTTTAATTCTTGTTAAAGCAGCCTGTCTAAATCAGGGCTCCCTGGGAAATGCACCATGGATCATTTTAGGGACCCTGTTGAACTGCAGGTCTCTGCGGGTATCTAAGGAAGCTCTTCGCGGGCTCCTTGTAGGTAGATTGTGTGGGATCTAGCCATAAAATCATGCACACGTATGAAAATCTGGCAGTATTCCAGAGCCAGAAGGTACGTGTAGAAATGACGAGACTGAAACATCCCTCTGCACCGCCCCGAGGAAAAGAGCAGCCCAGAAAGGCTGGTAGGTAGCTGCAACACTTGGTGCGACTCCTCTTGTCTCATTTGTCTTCTAGAAAGCATCTTCTAGACTTCTTCTGGGGGTCCGATCGTCTCAGGTCCCTAGTTAAATCTTATTAGACTGTAGATGTTGCATGATTTTGATGTTTCTATTCCTGGTAGCTGCGTGGGTGAGAGAAGTCCAGGCCTTGCTGGGGCGGTGGGGTTTTATGGAGAGTGGCAGCCAGCAAGGTGTCAAACAGTCCCTAGCACAGCACCATGGCGTATTCTTCTGAGGCCTCTGTTGGCACACAGCAGAGTTTCATTAGCTCACGCTGATTTAATTATAAATCCCCTTTTTGTCACTAATCACTCCATTCAGGGATGGAAAGTCCACAGAGCCAAATATATACCCGGTTAGTCAGCAGGGTTGTGAATATTTTGAGATATTGGAGGTCATAAGTCAGTTTGCCGGCATTCTCTTGATTATCCTATGGAAGTCTTTACTCAAAAATAGTCTCCAAAAATGCAAGTTTAGCAAAACTTGGAGCTGAAATAATTGGAAAACATTAAATGTACTCGCCAAGCTAAATTCACATGAGGGCAGTTATTGTGTAATAGGCAGATGCTTTTAACTACCCTTTATGTTCTGGTGCTTCCTCACATCCAGAAGCAATAATATGGGTGAAAGGTTAGAATAAAAAATAATAACTTCCTAAAATCATAATGCAAAATTTTAGTTTTTATATTCAGGTCTATCAGCTACACATGCACCTTTGGGTTTTTTTAAACAAATCACATATGAAAACAGTCTGCAGGGGTTGCTGGTGTCCCAGGGCAGCTGGCAAGCGTGGCATACAGAGTGATTTTTTTTCGGGGACTCATTTCTCAAGGGTATTTTCTCAGTCATCCTTAGCGGTTAGGGATGCAGGAGGTGCCGGGGCTGGGAGCACAGCTTCCTTGAGCTCTCTGCAATGTGACTCCTGGCTGTGAAAGGCACCAAAAGGATCCACCAACACTCCTTATCTGCCAGCACACACACACACACGCACACGCACAATTTGTGTACCTTCGTCTCTGTTTGCTGTGCTCCATTACAGTGATTTATGTGCTGTCTGTCATCTGGAGCACTGGGGGAACACAAGAGAAGGAAGAGCAATAAACAAGTAATAATCAGCAGAGATAACAGAGAAATGAGTCCACAAATGCTGCCCCCAAGCAGGCAGCCGTGTTAAGCTCCCAAGGAAAGGGGTTAGGGGGTGCTCTCAGGTCTCCAAGAGGAGGGCAAAAGAGGGAGGCTTTGGCAAGGGGTTAAATCCCATGGAGGAGTTGTCCAGCACTATGATCTTTGAAGGACACGGGCAACACAGCAGACTGGACAAGGAAAAAGAAATCCGATATTGGGAAATAGGAAAAGGAGAGCTGCTCCTAGGGAGGTAAAAAGAGGAAACCCTGGAAGATAGGCAGTGGGGGGAGCAAGGGTGGATTCGGTCTGCGATGCTGAACGCAGTGGGAGAATTACATCGCCCGTGCCCAACTAGGCAGGTGTCGTGTGTGCCACAAAGCTGATGAGGCCAAAAAATATTCTTCCTTTTTACCCGTGTGACCATGCCTTTGATTGCTGTTTTGACACCCCAGGGCTCTTTGTCACGGTCAAAGTACCACAGCATACTAGAGGCTTAGCCAGGGCTGCAGGAATGTAACGTGCCCAGGTACGTGGCAGTCGTGCGTGGAGACAGATGGGCTCGGGAAAGAGCGTGGGGGTGGAAAGGACATCAGAGATGCTCCACCGTCCTTATCCACACAAAAGGTGACATCTGCACAGGCTGTGTCACGGTACCACCAGCAAACAGCAGCAGCGTGCCGACCCCGAGGCCGCGGCACCCACCCAGCAGCAGCAGCAGCAGCCGCGGGCTCTGTGTGACCGAACATGGACCTCTTCCTCGGCACTCACCATCCCTACATGATTAAAAAAGAAGCAGGGCCCTTTTAGAGATTACTGGATGGTAAATTATTCCCTTCATTTGTTATTCGTGATGAATAATGAATTATTCTCATAACATTTACTATGCTGTTCATTTATTATACAGGACAGGGGAATGTTTAGAAGCTAATTATTGCTAGGGAGGCTCTACACTTGCAAAATACGTGACTTTTGTACATTTCTTATATCAGTGCTTTAAATGGGGAAAGGGCTGTTTGTCTGTTTTAGCACAATTCTGTCCCTCCAACACCCAGCCTTACCACCCACCTGCGGGCAGGACAGACGTCTCCCTCACCATCAGCAGCCGAGCTGCTCTGCCCCCTTTGCAGGAGGAGCTCCTGGAGTAGGTCTGGAAAACAAATTATCGCTTCTCCTTACATGCAGCAGTAAGGAGGAGCAGCGTTTCGCTGGCTGGTGGGGCAGAGGTCCGCACCGTGCATCACCATGGATGCTGTACATCTCCCATCACTCTTTCTAGAGGCTACCACTGCTGCCAAGACCTTAGCAGCCGCGGCTGGGGAGAGATCCTGTGCTTCACTGCCACGTCAGCGATGAGCCAGAGGCTGCGAATGTCGTCGCCTGGGAAATACCCAGAGCAGCAAGTGATGGCAGGGCTCAACGCCATGCATGGCTGGAGAAGCTAGAGAGCAAAGTCTTGGGGAGCCAGGAGGAGACGGCCTCCTGAAGAGGGAAAGGTTGGGGGGATTGTTTGTTATTCTTGTAAGTATTATATTAGGAGACTAAGTGAGTAATATCCTTAACAGTGGTGTACCAGCGGCTGTAAATTGCCAGTTACAGTTGTCAAAACTAACTGTGCTGTGCTGCTGCTTACCAACAGATTTATCCTGGCCATTTATTACTGATAAATAATTTATCAATTATTTTGAAAAATGTTTTTAAGGAGACTCGAACCTCCTGCCCAGCTGTGTTCCCCTGGGTGCATGGCGCAGCGCCCTGCTTGCCCGCCACGGCCGGCTATGCCCGTGTCCTGCCCACGCACGAACGAGACATTGTCCTGCATTTCCCCGAGTGTCCTGCTACAGGAAGCCAAGCTGTGAGCAAGGTTGCTGTGTGCCTGCAGCTTAGCCCTATTTGTTGCTCCCAGCTTGGAAGGGAGCATCACAGACCCAGCCCGGGCTGCCTCTGCCTGGTGGGGCTCTCTCCTTTCTGAGTCCTGTGTGACAGCTTGTGGGTCCAACCCACAGCTGGTGAGATCTGGCAGAGTTACCATTGACCTTGACGGAGTAATATACGTTCCTTGATGGAGTAATATACGTTTACAGCAGGAGATGAGCTAGTTCTGTGCTTTCTAATATCCTTCTTATCTACATTATGTACCTAATACCAGTGTCCTCTTGTCGCCTCCAGTGATACCCTTACGTATCTCTGGATAACTGTTACCAGAGCTAAGCCAGTGAGAGGTTTATAAACCCATGGGGAGAGATAGTTCAACGCCATGTTTCTGAATAATTGATTATCACACGCTTCAGTCTAAAACTGATCTTCAGTGATACCCTTTTGGCTGTGCCTCATCATCCCTTTTTGTTTTATTTTGATTCCCCAGCAGAAATCTCTCTCCACCAGCTGCCTTTGTAACCTGGTAAGAGCATTGTGAGCTGCCAGTAAATGATCTTTTATTTTATTTTTCATCCATGTAGTGGTAAATTATTGTGTCAGCACAGAGATGATGCAGGTGACTAACCTCATAAAATGTAGTAAATGATTAATAAAATCTCAAATAACAATAGCTCCATGGGCAGATCATAACTCGCCACTCTTGAGCAGACTGCATGCCTTTAGAGGACACCGGCTGGTTGCTCTGTGGGGGAAATTTTTTTAGCCATGAGTCAACAGAGAAATGCCAACCTAGGTACAGCTTGTGAGCATTGACAAGAAATACATCAGACCTTGATTTTTCAGCCGTGGGGAACACGGCTGCGCTGAGTGGTTTCAGCATGAGCTGGGGTCCCGCAGGCAGGCACTGTGCTGCAGTCCCACCCGGGGCCGGGGCGCTGACTTGCTGAGCACACGGCCGCCGAGGAGCACGTGCTTCAGCATCTGAGCAGGGGGACATGTGCGAGCATGGGGGGATGCTCACACATGTGGGTGATGGAGGGATGCTTTGCTAAACTGCAGGCGTGATCCCAGAGACCCAGAAGAACTGCTCCTGTAAATCCCCATTTTATTTTATTTTTCTTTTTAAACAGGGAAAATTACTCTTGGTAAGGTTAAATTAGCCACTACGGGTGGAAGGGCTGCTAGGCTGAAGCACGATCTCAGCAGATTTCAGAGGGGATGAGGTTTTGACATGCAGTGACAAAAGCGGTCCCCTCTCCCTCAGACATTTCTGCAGCAGAATGACTGTCCAGTGGGCACTCGAGTGCTAAACGGGAGCAGACATCACCCTTCAGAAACGCCTTGCCTGGATCCTTGCCTGCACTTCCTAGCGGGAAGCTGCCTGGACGCTGGACCACCAGCCAGCAGGACTGGGAAATGTGTGCACAGGAAGATGCTCTCTGTCCATATTTAGTTTTATAGGACCTACAAAACTCAGTGCTACACAGGCTGTACTTCAGCTTCAGCCCCATCGGCTTGGCATTTACCTCCATAAACACAGTATTCTTGCAGCACATTAAAAAAACGCCTTTCTTGAAGCAACTGTTTATTCCCTGAAGGCACCATATGGGACAGGAACCTCAGAGAAAGGGAAACAAACTGTACTTTTCCATGCGACTCCAATTATTAATATTCCAGTATTGGCCAAGCACTTGTAGAGCTGTAATGAGAACATCCTCTTATGCGCTGTTTCCAGAATTTATGCACAACAAGCAATACATAAATATCAATTAATGAAGCAACTATAGAAAAATTAATTAAAACATGAGAGGATAGAAGCCTCTATTCAGCCCCCTAAAAAGGAAAGACATGTTCACAAACCCCTCCCTCCTGCTCGGAAGAAAGCTCTCAATTCCAGAGGAAGGAAACCATTAATTTTTTTTTAATTGCACAATACTTTTAAATTAATTTCCATAAGCACCACAAACAGCAAACGGGGGAGGGAAAATCAAAGATTTCACAATTAAATTAGTACTCAGGAGCTGTCTCTTGCCTGTTGGTTATGATCCAAACTCCCTATATCCTGTAACTTGCCTGTGGTGGCCAGCATGCAGACAGCAAGCGGCAGCCTGGCTGTAGTCCTCCACCAAGTCCATAATGTCAGGGCTTTACTAATGGCACCTAAACCTGTAAATCCACAGCTATAACCACTAAAGCATTAGTTAGCCTATATTAAAATTAAAAACTGTAAAAGAAGACAGCTGAAGGTGAAACCCAGAGACACATGGAGAGGTTGCTTTTTTGTTTTCGCCCAGTGTTTCAGCCACAATCTGGACACGATTTGCCGGCAGAAGGTGGTAAGCGGAGTTGGCCCTGGCTCCGGCACAACCACGGGAGCCTCTCCATCGACCATCCCAAGGTGTAGCTCATCCTGCTGGAAGGAAACGAGGAACAAAGCAGGGAAATGGGCAAGGAGCAGCTCGTGGGCCGGCCAGGGGGAGAGCCACAGACCGTGCTTGGCAGGCAGCATGGGCAGGCTCGAAAACCTCCTGCAACCTGCTCTCCCCCTACAGATGACAGCTGCAGCTGTATTTTCCTTTTTTCTGCGTGTCACAGTGATAATCCCTTTGGGTCCCTGAAGAGGCATAAGCCGTTCTGGTGCCAAGGAGCCACCAGCCAGAGTCACGGCCAGGCGCTAGACTTGAAGACCATCAGTTGCAAACTGCAAAACACTCTGATCCTGTTTTTCCTCAGGCTTTTCCAGCTGAGAGCTGGGGATGCCTGTTCACTTTCAGTGGAGAAAAAGTGGATCAGTGTGACTGCCTTTTATAGAAGAATAACTGGAAAATAGGACAACTCGGTGATGCTTTTCCTGCTTTCCCAAGAAGTGCATGAGACCTGCATCCACAGAGGGGATGAGCGCACTAACACTAGGATAAGTAAAAGCCACACTGTCCTCTGCGCGGTTGCATACATCTGAATGAATAAAATACTACACCTTGGGGGCTCAGGGTAGTCCAAGTTACCAGTTTAGTGGAAGAGCTCTCCAGCACCTCCTGAGCATCCCCTCACCTGCCTCGTGGTGACCATTACAGCAGTGTTTGCTGTACACCCCAGTTCCCTACAGAGATGCAGGTTCACGGACACATGGCTTAGCTGTTACATTACAAAAACATCAGCGCTAACACTGCACACTTACTTACCGCCTTTTATCTGAGGGACTGAAAAGGTTGGACGGTCATTAACGCTAGCAACTGTAATGATAATATTTTATTTCGCCAGCAACCAGTGCCGAGGTTCCTGAGTGTTTTTCTTCAGGCAGCACCCTATTGACTTTGCGTGCGGCTGGAGGTTTGCCCAGCTCGGCGCCAAGCGTCGGTTTGAGCCAGCACTTCAGGAATTGATCAACGCTGCTTTCATCCCAGGAGTTCAAGGTGCTTGGCAAATGACTGAACTTCATTTGACCTACAAAATACAGTACGTTTTACAGCATCTACCTCAGAGATTGGTGAACGGACGCAGGTTTGCTAAAATTCACTGCGCATGTGAGCCCGGGTGTCAGGAAAGAGCTGCCGAAGGCATCGACCTCCAGGCCGTGCCTCGTCCCCAGCCATCCCCTCCCTGCCCTGCCCAGGCAAAGGCCACTGCTGCCTTCCTAACACTTTCCCTCCTCGGCTAGGAGCTGCTCTCTGGGATTAATTTGCCTTCTGCATTTATTTATTTAACATCAAAAATACCATCCATTAACTGCAATGGGTAAAAATAATAATATTTTGCATGGGCCTGGGGTTTCCTCCTCGAAGCTCTTTACTAACAGTATGAAATCGATTCTCACAGTGAGCTGGGCAGGGCAGTGCCTACATTAATTTATATATATTCCCACAAATGGCTGAGGATGATGTTCAGGATTTACAATGGTGCAACTGAGAAGTCAGTCAAGACCTGGGGAAGGCAGTGGTTGGGTCAGGACCAGAGCTCAGGGTTACCACAGTCCCCAGCTTAAACCCTGCTCTCGGCTTTCTGCAGAGTCTGGTTACGAGGATGTAACCTGGGATGAGGAGCCCCACCTAACGCTGCGGCAGGGTGAGCTCAGCCCGCGGCTTTATTATGGCCAGACCGCGTTGTTTTGCTCTTTTCCCCTCTTTCTGTCCCTTTTGGTAGTACTTAGAGCTGTGCTAACAGCAGCTGGTTCATCAATCCCCTCCCAGGTGGCGGGGAGCAGCCGTGCCTGGGGCCGTGGCCGAGCACCCTGGTCATGGTCGGCCATGCTGAGCACCGTCACGGCTCTGCCTCGACCAGGGCTCCTGACGCCTTCGCTGCCTGCAACCCCGCCTGGCATCAGCTCATGCGCCGGGACGAAGCAGGACGTAGAGCCCGTTTCCTCATTTAACAGAACTTGTTAATTTTTCTCTTTTATAACCTGCAGCATTAACAGCAGCAAATTGCCGCTATCAATAACTCGTTAGCAAATAAAATGAAAGACAATGCTGGTGACATCTGTATGAAGCCATGTCTGAGTGGCTCTGGCTCCTGCTTGTTGGGCTTTTAGTATTCATTAAGGCCAGTAAATGGTATGTGTTTAAAATGCTGATCTACGCAGCATGTGTTGAACTCTCAATCTGCATTAGCTGAGACAGCGGCTTGTACCAACTCTGCCGCCTAACTAACTTGATTTATCATAGTTTCCTAAGCTCTGTTTATGAGGCTGTTTTGTTTGTAACAACTTAATATTTTTTTCACATGGGAGAATTTATCAACATCTGTGCATCACATTGCGTCGGGCGTCCGGGTGGCCTTGATTGTACTTGTAATGCTGGAGTAGATTTGGGGCGGAGAGTCGCTCTGCCGGGAGTCCTGTGACTGCTTTCCAAATGACAGCTAATTTAAAAGGTGGTGCTTCCTCTGGTCGTTAGTCTCGATAGAAGGAAAAACACATTATCATTTCCTCTCCTGTCCTTTCTCCATCCGGTTGAGAAAAAGGAGTGCAGGCAGTGAGAAGGGCAGTCGGGCTGGGGAACTCCCTGCCATGGGCTGCCAGCCAGGTCGAGCGGCAGATTAAAACATGGATTGGACATCGGTACTGATAAAAAATGATCTTTGTGCACATCACCAGGCACTGAGCATGCGGGATACTGTTCTGATGCTGAGTGTGTCCTCTCCAGCCAGCTCGACCCTGGCCAGGTAAGATGCTCTGTGCTGTTCTGGCTCCTCTTAAGGCTGCAGCCCCGTCACATCAAGGATACGCAGAAACTGTTCCTTAGCACGTGTACCCGCAACATTTTCACCTGGTGCCCTCAAAACCTGGCTCACAGTCTCCTGAAAGCATGACCTCAGAGACACTTTGTTCCAGGCATGTTGCTATTACGCAAAGACCGGGCACTTTGTAGCAGCTTAATGATATAATTAAGCTTCTTCCAGTGGCCTTGGGATCCCCTCTGGCCTCTCTTCTGCACACCGAGGCAGCTCCCTGAGAAGGAATTCCCTTATGGAGAAAATGTCTCTATGCATTTGTGGCTTTGGGGTTTTTTTAAAGCCAGGGAAAAAAAGCTGAGTATTAAAACATCAGAAGCTTTCTCTGATATGGGATTAAATCCAGCTTCACCAGAAATATGTGTGGTTTCCTACTTATCTGCCTCCGAGGGTGGAAGATGGGCATCAGTGTCTCCAGAGAGGCTGGGATGGAAACATCAGCTAACGTAACTGTGAAATGCTTTGGCCTTAGAGCACGCAGGCTCTTTTGGGTCTCACTGATGGCATTGGGAGCTTATTTCAGTGGCAGATATAAACCTAAACCACTGGACTCCCCACAACGTCTGCCTTCGAAAGCCTTTAAGGTGGTGGCACCTTTTCAGGCCTCCGCGCCGCCCGGCTCCTTGGCTGGTTTGTCTCTGCGGCAGGAGAACACCTTCTCTCTGAGCTGGGTCCTTGTTCCTTAGCAAACACGTCTCCATTCCCATGCAAGAGGGAGTTTCCACTCTGTCAGCTAGGCTCCGCGCTATTTTGCAATAGTAGTATGTGAGAACGAAGGCTCCAAGTTCCTGGAATAAATGTAGGGGGTTTTTGTATGGTGATGGGAGTATTTCTGCGGAGGAATTGCTCCTCCCTGCACAGTCTATAGCCTTGCATGCCTTGAAAGCTGCCTTTGAAAAGTCTGCATATACGTCATACCATTACCCTTTAGGATCCAGATTTTGATCCTCAACATAATGCCATTGTTATTATTGTTTTTATTACTGTGATCTGTTTCCATGCGCACTTGGGGAGCTCCAGGGCCTTCAGTTTTAAGAAGATCAGGGAGTGGCCCGCTGTAATGAAGCGCCCTGTTATAAGGTCACACCTTAGAAAAAACAAAGGGTGGCACATGCACAGGACCAGAGAAATCCTTGACATATTCCTTTTAAAGGCGATATCAACAACAATATTTAGTATGAGCAATTTCTGTTTGGACCGGACAGCAAAGGTTTCTCTATTCTCAAGCAGATTAGTAGCTCTGCTTTTTGTCTGTTCTCAGTAATTCAGACTAAATGAAATATGGCGCATGGGTACACGGGTACTTGTTCCACCATTAGGAAAATTCCCAGTCACTGGGAAATTTCTTTGGCTGGACCATAGACAAAAAAAAATCAAGGAAAAAGAACATTCTTCTCACTCTGGGAAAAAAAAAAAAAAGTTCGATGTTGCTATTCAGGAGCTGACTGACCCATGTGAGGTGGCCACCCCTGAGCTGCACGAGGCATCGGTGGGGGGAAAAGGGAACCAAGGTGCTGCTCATCTGATTTCAGATCTCTTCATGCATCAAATCGGTGTTACGGCAATGGTAGCAGTAGTTCTCTTGTAAACACACTTTACTAGGTCACACAGTGCATTTGTTTCCAATTTACTTATTCCTGGAATTTGGCATGCAACTTCTCATCCACAGCATCTGTGGAAAGTTTTATTAGAAGGGGAAAAGCAGTGAATAAAAGTCACCAGTCCTGGATTTGATTCCTGGCTCAGCCACTAACTCAGGCCATCGTTATGCAAACAGCCACTTGGTTATCTGGCTTCAGGCATAAAGACTTGCTGTCGTGCAGGGCTGGGGCAATAATACAGGACTTTGGGGGAACATCTCTCTGTCTCTCCATTTACCCACACATAAAATAGCTCTAAGAATACTTCTCTCCCAAGGATGAGCTGACGTTTATGGGTTTGCTTGGAAATCTTGGAGGGGAAGTGCTATTAAAGCACAGAGAATGATTATTAACTGATGGAAAGGTATTTTAATGAAATATGCTGGCAAGCTTCCCTTTACTGTACGGTGCCAGTGTTAAATAGGCTGCTTGAAGAGCTGCATATCTTCGCTTTCTGAGTGATTGGCTGAGAAATAATCAGAGCTGCTTCCCCCAGCGCGTTTGTTGCTAGGTTGTTCTTGTTTCTTGCCACCTCTCCTTCATCTCCTCCCCAATAAATTCAGCATCAGCTCAAAAGCTGAAGCACTCCACAGTTGTAACATGTAATCCTCGCTCAAGTTGGGAAGCATTTCTCTGGGTGGTCCAAATGACATGTACTCCCTTTACGTAACCAGCCCCAAAAGCTCAGCCAGCTCTGTCTCCCAAAAGCTTTCACTGGTCCCGACCGTTCCGTGGCATCTGCGCTTTGGCTTAGCCCACGCAGGATAAACGGCGAGGGGATGCGAAGGGAATCAGAAGAGATGCAGAGATGTGATTTTTGATCGGGATGAGTTTCTTGGGAAGCATCGGTGGCACTGGTGGCACAAAGCTGAGCTGGGGTCTGAGACCATCACCTTAGTGATGTCCTAAAGAAGGACCTGGGCATGGTCCTTCTTTGTGAGGTTTGGGGTTGTTTGACTTCTGTGAAATCATTTTTCGGCCACGGAAGGCATGAGGACACAGCAGTCGTTCGTGAAGGCTGACGAGCAGACTCGACAAGCGATTGAGCTCTCCCCAGCCCTTGGAGCAGCTGCAGTTGAGACGGGAAACTGCTGCAAGTTCTCCCCATGGGCACGTTACCACATACCATTTCCTTGTGAACGACCTTTTTTGCTGGAATTGGACCTAAATGTGCTCTGCTGAGAAGACCATTCCTCTGAGCTGTCCCCATCCAGAGGCAATACGTCCTGACAGCCAACGACTGCTGTGGACTGAGAAGGCCCCCAGACAACCTGCCCAAATACTCCTGTATCGTAGTCACATCCTCAGCATCAGCAGGGGTAGCAGCTGGTTTTCTTCAGACAGTTTTTCCCTAGATCTGCAGAAAGAGGTGACTTTGGAGGAATCTCCCAATTCCTCATTCTGAGAGCTTCGGCTTAGCCAAAAACTCGATACGGGTTGGTATCTTCTTTGCTCATACCAGTCCTGCTGGGCGCCATGGAGAAGTGAGAACCAGAACTTTGTTTTGTGGCCATCTCTGGCTGTTATCACGTCTCCTGGCACGGGAAATAGGATGGTAAGTCCACCCGTCTTCATTGAGCCCCTCCCAGTGTGCAATATGAATGGGAAACCAAAACAAACCCCAAAACCCCCTGCAAGCAGAGATTGTTGTAGAAAGATTGACTTCTGCAACCCAGTGCTACCTTCGAGGAATGCAGCAAAAGCCAGCCAAAGGCACCATCTGTTTGTGGCGGAACGTGTAAATTTATATCTATTTCTGAATTCTTGAGTTATGAAACTGGAAATGTCTCAGCTGTAGTGTGCATAGCACATGAAACAGCACGGAGATCCACTCTGCGTTTGATCCCAGGACACGTGGAGCGCCTACTCATATTGAAACTAAATGAGGCAAGACCGTAGCAGCCAGCAGGAACCATTGCAAAACTTCTGTGTCTCCTGGGGCCTTTGCAAAGCTCTTTCAGAGAACTCACCAGGGCTTGCCATGGAACAGTGACAACTGCTTGACGAGCCAGTTTCCCACATTATGTATCAGGCATTTCCAGTGCCTTTTCCCCCCAAATCAGCTGGCTTTCTGATTATGAATCACTCAGATTTGCATCAGCCAGAAACTAAGGTCTCTATGGTCCTCATTTTCGGTTCTTCTGTTCTCTTTCAGTGGTTTTCCTCACACCTCTGCTCCTTCTCTCAATGCCTGTTCCTCACACTGAGAGGGTGACTTTTTCACCTCCAACCTCCTTAAACTGTTTTGGAGGGATGCTCGTATCTCTAGGCAGACAGGTCATCCACCCTCAAAGGCCAGCAGCCCAGACGGCACAGCAGGTCAGAAGCTTTGCAAATTGTTCTGGGAAGCCCAGAGGTGGGTCCCACCTACTGCCCATGGGCTGGAACCCCCTGCTTTGGAGACCAGCACTTTGGGTTAACATGGGCCCTCTATCTAATAACTCCCAGCCTCTGGTATTAGTGTATATCAGCCTATTGTCCACAATGTCTATTTAAAGTGGTCATTCTTCAGGGCAGGAATTACCTTTATGAGTGTTTCTAGCCCAGAAGGGCCCGAATCCTTGTTGAATTTTCAGTGTGCTCCTATACAACAAACAGTGATAAAGGTGGGAAAGAAAGCGAACAGCCACTGGACTGTGGAGCATTTCCACGACCTATTACAGAAATGCTAAACGCCATTGGCACGGAATGATTACGATGCTTTTTGCAAGCGCAAGTAGCCTTAGACTTTGGTGGTCAAGGTGAACATTTTCTTACCCATGTTCTAGCCTATTAGGTTGCGTATGAGAGCTCTGTCTTTCTGATATAACTATCCTGCTCATTTGTCTCACGAATACATTGCACCCCACCTTGGTTAAAGTTGCATAGAGCCTTCAGCTGTGTCAATGGTGTAATTTGCATTTTACTTGGCTTACAAGCCTTGGGGCTTTGTCTTATGTTATATAGGATATGCTATACAACAATTAGCCTGGAACGAAGACAACATGCGCTTGCATGGTAATGAGCTATTTTCTTCTTGCAAAGCCCAATTCGTGTTGAAAGGATTGTATTTCAGTCATCTACCAGCGTTTAGTGTGATTCTTGCATGTATTTTTCAAAAGGTTTTGGACAGCCACACTGCTTTGGGATGGTATGAATACGGCCGCTAAGGGGATTTGCTACCAGTCCTCAAGCTGGCAGGGCTGACTGCGAATAATGTGGAACAGGTGAAGAATCAGTTGGGTCCTTTAATTATTGTTCTATGATTGCCTAACATTAGGCTTTTGAACTGTTATCAATTTTTTAAAAAATAGATTATTTTATAGTTTTGAGGCATTAGGTGGATGCCATGAAACACTTTCAGCACCCTTAGCATATTCTTGCTGTCGTCTGATTTCACAGGGTTTGGGCTCTTTCCTATTTATTAATGCTGCCCCTTGGATAATTACAGCTCTCCTCCTCTGCGATCGCCTCTGATCATATTATAATTTCCTTTAATCTTCATATCAAATTTCCTTAGATTCAGGATCCAGAATGAATTTGAGTGTTACTGACCAAAATAGTGTGCCACATCTTAAAAGAGCCCTTACCACATGGCGTATATCCTTACAGCTCATTACAGCAGAATCACTTTTAAATGCGGTCTTGTCCCCTTCCCTGTAATGGGAAGAAATGATCTAGTCTTGATTATCCTATTGTTCCCCCTTTCGATGTAGGATTAACATCAATCAGCTGGACAGCATGATTGATTTTCTAATTAATAAGGCATTTGTATCAGCTTGCATAACCACACAAAGCTTAATGGGTTCCCTACTGTATCTGAAAACTGATTTTGTGCGTGTGAAATTACTGCTGCACTTGGAAGCTTTTTAACTAGTGGTAAGGCTAGTTAGAGCATCCTTCACGTAGAGCTCTCCAGGGTAGTAAATACTTTAAAGCATGTTTCACCAACCATAACCAGATTTAAAAGCTTATTTTGAACGATGACTTTTGTCCCAAGCCTGAAAAAAAATTAAAAGGTGTGGGAAGAGGAGAATTAATGCCCTTCAAAGAGAGCTCAAAATACGGTGGTCGGCGCAACATTGCCCAGTGGGAGCCCCAGGGGATGGGGGCTGCCCGGGGGCACTGCCCTGCCCAGGCTGGCGTGTGGGTTAGGGTCACCCTGAGGCTGTTCTAGCTTATGCATCGCAGCCTTGCGCCGCTTGGTTTGGTTCATGCTAAAAAAAGTCCTGGGCTACCGAAATGACCCAACCAGCTTTACCCTGAGCTCTGGGAGCATCTGTGTGCTCCCCCATGGGCTGTGTGCCATCCCGTCTGGATGTTGCTGGCAGCCGTGCCCTCGAAGAAATGCTAGAGCATAGAGAGGTCCTAGCCCTCCCGGCTCTCTTAAACGTCAGAGATAGCGCCTGGAGAAGAGAAAGGCCAATTAATAACCTTAACTCTGCCCTGTGCCAGGAAAACCTGACTCTGGCTGCTGCAGACCTGAGACCGGAGGGTCACGGTGTGACCAGGCAGTGATGAGGAACTGGGGCATGTCCTTGGGGAATAAGTAAGCAGAAAACCTGGAGAAGGGCTGTCCCACTTTGAGCTCCTATTCTGGGTTATGGCAGCTAATTGCTGCGACAGCATAAATGATTTATGCGCATGTGGCTGGCACAGGGTGTGAGGACCTCCCACCTCCCCCTGCGTCTGAAGGGCTGTTTGCAGCCAGAGGCACGGCTGCATCTGCAGCAATGCACCTGGAACATGCTGCACACTGGATTCAATTTCCCTGGGAAGATGGTAATGAACCCAAGCAAAAGCTTAGCAGAGAGGGTGTCCTGCGGGACCGAGCTGCGAGAAAAATACTGGCTCGAGAAATTCTGGTCCGATGCACCAGTTTCTTGCACATGTGACCTTCCCACACTGCCGGTCTCAGGGGAGCAAAGCTGAAATCAATGAGAAGAGCGGGCATCTCCTTCGGTTCGACTTTGATCTGGCTGCGCTGAGAAAACAGTTTAAATCCCATTTTGCATCGTCAGGTCTTTCAATGGAAGGGCAGAAATTGCAGGCTCTGCTCCTGTTATGAATCTCCCTTTGGCCGCACGGTCCCCAGGAGCAAAAAGATGAAACAAAGACTAAATCTTGCAGGCAAACCAAACAAAATGAGGTCAAACATGTTCTATGATTTTAATCTACCTTGTAAATTAAATGCAGTGTGGATGGGAGCATGGTGCAGCTTCTTCACAGTCTTCTGCCCTGACTTACACTTCTCCAGCCCCCTTGCACTAAATTATAAATCTGACGGTGAAAGCTATACGTCAGCATGGATTTTGGCCCTTAGCCCTTACGTACTGTCTAGAGAACGAACAAACTTCACAGCGTTAAAATAAATAGACTCACATGCAAGCCCGAGATGATTTAAATCAGCTCTCTGGTGCGAGCAGCAGTGGCCACCCACGTTGCAGTTACCGCATCTGGGACAGACAGTCGGGGATGGCAGCTCACGGGCTGCGGGGGGGACGGGGGGGCTCGCACCACTCACAGCTGCAGGGAGAATGTGAATTTAAAGCTTTGGGGGAAAGACGGCTCTGGGAATAACCCGCTATGTGAGCTGTGCAGGCTGCTACAGACCACGATGTGCCGCACACAGGGCTGGGGGCGTTCCTGGCTGGGTCAAGCTGATGCACTTTATTCTTTGAATGATATGGATGAAATGGTGATGTTGGTTTAAAAGGGGGTGGTACTTCTAGTAAAATGAGAACACCACAATTTGACTTTAAGCTGTGCTAATCTAAAGTCATTTGCTACACGTAACATGATGGCATCTCATTCTCTGTTGAGATATAATGAGATACAGTTGGAGCTCCACATCAGATCAGCCCTGGCATTTCAGGCCAGTTTAGGCTCCCGGAGGACAGACCGATTTGCTGCTAAGGAAAACCCCAGTCTGCATCTGCACCAGCACCTCCACACCTCAGAGCAACGGCTGAGGACGCAAACTCTCAAAGCCTTTTGTATAGCAACATCCCAATTCACCCGATATAAAAAGTTGCGTGATTTCTCTACCTAGGCTGAAAAAAAAAAAAAAAAAGAAAATTAATAAAAATGGTGGCTGGAGAAATCAGACGGTAACGACGCAGGACAGGCTGAGTTCATGGAGCAATCCCTCAGGTGACTGCCCATCAGCCAGGCAGTGGGACCTCCGTGGGGATGCTGTTGGCCAGCTGAGGCTGTGCAATCACTTTAAACCTCCAGGGATGAGGATTAAACTAGAATATTTCAGCCTGCCTTGATGAGATTAAAAACACACACTGTTACGATGACTCAGCTGGCGTGTAGTAAGGGAGGAGAAGGTGAAGCGCGGGAGCTTTTGGCTTGTACCTCCATCATGAGAGACTGGCCCAAGCCACAGGGCTCGGGGACCCTTCCTCTCCTGGTGCCCCAGCTGAGCAGGGGGGAGATTTGGGGGCTGGAAGTGCCTCCCCCTCAGAGCAGTGAGCATTGCTGGGTGCAGGACCTCCTGCCCTCCTTCAGACGCTAAAGGAAGATTTCCAGCTCTTCATTTAACCTTGGAGGTTTTCCCTGGTTCTGCTCAGCTTCCAACCTCTGCCGAGGCCACTGCTGGAGGCAGACGGCTGCAGGCACGAGCAACCCCGACACACGGCTCTGCTGCGAGAAGAGCAAAACCCCATCACCTGGGCAGGCTCCTGCTTCCTTGTTTTTCTCTTTGCCTCTCAACCTTCTGACAGATACCCCTTGATTTTTATATCATGTATCGCATGATACACATATCCATCTTGGAGATGCTCAGATTGTTGCTGTGATCTTTGATTGAAACAACATGGGATGTTGGAGCACCAAGTGCTAACAGCTCCTCTCGCAAGTTGTTAACTTGATTCTCATTTAGATTTTATATTTGTTCTATGTTTTATCCTTTTGGGGAATTTGTCATCCCTAATTAATCTTGGATCATGTAATATTTTGTGTAACTGCCTTATTGATTGTTCTAAATGTGCAATCATTTATTGTTTCACTTACGCCATTGGCTGAATGGCATTTCCTTTTTTGAGACCAACTCATCCTTTGCTCATCGGTTCGAAATCACTGGATTTCTTCCATGAATTCACAGATTCATTATATCTTGTTAATAAAATGAGTTAAAGACGTCTTTTGTAAATAATTTTTTTTCATTTGGTTTCCCCAGAGTAGAAAAGGAGACAAAATATTGTCCGGGCTTTCCTAGGCAAGACCATCTGTATTTTCCAGTCTTTTTGGCTGAGTGGTGAGAATTGACAGTCAGCAAGTCCCTGCTGCAAACCCAGCCTGGCCAGACGGCCGGGGGATGGCACAGGGGATGCTCCTGCCGTGCCGTGACGGTGAGACGTCCCGCTCTGTGCGTTCGAAGAGGGACGGGACCATCCCCCGGTAGCAGAGCCTGTTCTGATCAGTTCAGAAGAGCTCAGGCAAGGCCTGGTGGAAAGCAGATATCGCTGGTCCTTCCCACAAAGGCAGAGTTATATCATTTGGACATCCAGGTTGTCTAGTGCATCACATATACTCAGCCTCTGAATTTCAGATATTTCACCTGTAAGTAAAAATACTACTTACTTCACTCAGCAATTGCACCATAATATTTTTTATTTCATTTTTTCCTGAGGATGTTTTCTCTGCAATCACTTGAGCTATGTCCCTGGCTGATGGCAGCTCCGTGGTGGCATCCCCAGTGCCGGTGGAGCTGCAGCACTATGCAGAGCAAGGTTACAGTCTATGATACCTAACTCAAGGCTGGCAACGGATGAGAAAAGAGAGATGTTTTCATCTCACTAACAAAAAAAATCTCACTTCTTACCTATAAATACACTCATCATATTTCTACCTGCCCTCTCCAGTGCATTATGCAGCACATGCTGCATTCCAGCTTCTGCCAGTGAGGATGTAGAAAATTTTATGATTCTTCATCATCTGTCCAGAATAAAACCCTCCTGGGCTCAGGCAGCCTGTGGCTGTGCTGTGCCCGGGACGGCCAGGAGCAGCCCTGCGCCACCGCTGATTTTGGTGATGTTATGGAGATCTCTGAACCCAGTTACCACCCTCTTCCCGATTCTTCCTTGTCCTGAGGGAAGCCATCGCCTGTTGGACGAAATCTGCCCATAGTATCTCTGACAACAAATGGTTCGGGAAAGCTATCACACCTTGTAGTTGTGGCAGGACGTTCACACATCGAGACCTGATCCAAAGTCCGTTAAAGCCAGTGGGGTTATTCCCATTGACCTCCGCAGGCTGTGGATCAGGAGGCTTTTTGAGCTAGAGCAAGCCTTTCCCCAGGAGTGGGGTATTATTTTTGAAATGTCTCCTTCTGTCTTTCAGAAAAAAACCTCCCATTCTAAAAGGTGAAATTACTTGACTCACTGTGTGTGTCAGCCTTTCAAACAACCTTTATCTGTTTTTTTCATGTGCAACCAGTCTCTACAGAAACTACAGATTATCCAGGGTTAGGCAAAAACCCGTCTCCCAGCTGCAGAGCAGAAGTGCATTCCCATCGCTAACGGAAGAGTTAAGAACAGAAGTGTCTGAGCAGCTGCTTCCTTAAAATCTCTGACTAAACCAGAGACCCGGGCAAATATTTTTACTTTCTTGCAGAAATCAAAAAAGGAAATAAAAATCCGAAAACATTTTGTTAAAGGCCAGCTCAAAGCAAAATATTTAGATACCTTTTTTATTATTTTTATGAATTCATTTTAGTTGAATGCTGGTACATTGAGTCTCAGCGGACCTGTCACTGCAGCAGCTGAGAAGCAGGGAGCAGAGGTACCCCCAGCCCCACTCGCCCTCTGCTCTGTGCCCTGGTGCTCCCCAGAAGCAGCGTAGTTATTAAGATAGAAGAATGGTTTGCAGGCGGTATTAGATAATTTGGAAAGTGCTTGGGAGCTTGGAGTGAGTCACGCTGAACAAGGTGATGGAGCGGAGAATTTCAGGGCGGTTATTTGGCTTTTCAACACATCGGGCTGAAAATGAGTGCTATTATTTTTAACATTATTCACTGATCGTAGCATCTGCTTGAAAGCTGATGGGGTTTTAAACAACCTGCAAAAATATATTCAGGTGCGTAGCACACCGAGGGCTGGGGATGCACGGTTTGGTTGGACACTGCCACGGGACGAGGGGGTTAACCGGTCCACGGCATGATGCACAATGCACGAGCATCCTCCGGCACAGCACGGACAGTAACTGTTCAGCTGCTATTTGGGAGGGAAGCCTCTGCTTGCAGGAGACTCAAGCTCTTGTTTTCTCTTCAGTCGTACAGAGATGTGGCTTAGCCAGCATTGCGTGGCATCACCCAGCTGTCCCGGGGAAGAGACGGGCAGCGGAGGCTGCGGGATAAACGCCTCCCGGTTCCTTCTCTCTTGGATCGCCTCCTCCTCTCACCCCTGAAATATTTCTGAGGAAGGTTTATCTTTCCTTAATCACAGAACGTTGTGCAGTGCCTCTAATATTAAAATCTCTCCTGATTTTGTAGGGGTATTCTGTTAATTAGTAGGCTTCTCCTCCCAACTAGGCTGTAAATGGAAAGAGCACATACTAAACCGATTGCCCTATTTATGTAGCTACTCGGAGGAATGCTAAGATGGATTAACATGCATAGCAGAAGGCTTATGACCCTGGGAGACAGAAGAACCTGAAATAACCTTAATATCCTGTCAGCTTGCATTACCGAACCTCAGT
This sequence comes from Fregata magnificens, assembly GCA_013389945.1. Lineage (NCBI taxonomy): Eukaryota > Metazoa > Chordata > Aves > Suliformes > Fregatidae > Fregata > Fregata magnificens. Next base: position 410,758 of record WAAD01015778.1, read on the forward strand.
GAACAAGAAGAGCCTATTTAGTAGTCTGTCTTGGAAGAAAAATTCAGATCTTTTATCTAGCTTATTCCTCCCTCTTTTCAAATGGAATTGTTGTTTTTATCTCTCCTGACTTTATTTTCACGAGCTGCGTCACCCCCGCCCCCCGCCCCTCCCCATCCTAAATAACACCCCCCATGCACAGACTGGCTCAGCTCCCGAGAGGTGCCTTCGTCGTGCTGTTGTGCGGTGAAAACCATCCGTATCCAGCTGGGCCGGGCAGAGGGAGCTGAGCCGACCCCGCACGCTGCTGCGGTGGCAAGTCATGCCCACTCGTGACGTTACTGACGTCACCCCTCTGCTCCTGCCCGCTCCGTGTGCCGGCAGAGCCGGCGCTGGGCGGTGCAGAGGCACCACGCTGCCCGCGCTGGGCAGAAGGAAGGTGAGCTGCCTTAAAATGTTATAAATCCCCTCTTTTAAATATTTCATTCTCCTCCACGAATTGCCATTGAGGATTTTAGAGCTGCCTCAGCTGGAGCCCTGTCAAAGCTTTAAGCACCCATCATACCGACACCAGCGCCTGCTCCTTACGGTCACAAATGCGGTTTGAAGTCCAGACGAGATTTCACCCAAACCCCAGATATTTTGCCGCCCCCAATCTTCCCAAACTGGGTGTCTGGTTCTCCTACATGTTTGATCCTGCTGGAGAGCTTGGTTGTCTTCAGACTTCTCTTTTCAATGCGTAGCACAGCTCAGCCCTTCTGAGGCCCTACCATCACATAAATAAATATTAAGAGTTATAATTAAAGAGGGAATGCCCATCCCCATAGACCTTCGTTACACATTTAACACAATCCTGCTCCATTTTGGCCCTGTGAAGTTCACTAGAGCCCACCAAGCTAAACGCAGCCCTTGGTGCTGAAGTGACAACTGCCGCTGGCGTTTCAGTCCCTTAATCCCCCACATGCTGGGGACAACCCAGCCCCAGCCACCGGCTCTCCAGTCCCAGGAGCATCACAGACAGGGCTCCAGCACTGGAGGGGTACACTTTAATGAGAGATGCAGCAGTGCTCCCGTGGCAGGCAGCATCTTCATCACTGTTAATTATTCCTCCTTCCCTCACCTTTCCACTTGGGGTTTAGCTCAGCCCTGCTAAAAGAGGAGTTATTTCTTTAATGAAAAAAAAGGGTCAGAAATGCATCCCACAATTAAAGAGTTCAGGCTAATTAGGACTGAAAAACACACATGTAATTGCCTTACGTGTCTGCTCCTGAGGTTCCCTTTCAGTGTTAAATACGTACGGAGCGCCTTCCCTGACAAATGACGTTTTTCTTACAGTTCACAGGGAGCAAAACTTACCCTAAAGAGGCAGAGACACAAGGGAAAGAGCCGACCCGTGCCGCTACCCCCCAGGAAGGTCTGCTCCCCCGGCTGCAAGCCAGCCCCGTCGCGAGGGGCGTTCGAGGGAACTGGAAGCAGAAAGCAGCCCCAGGGCTTGGGATGATTTCCCATGTCTATGGGGGGGAAATGTGCTGAGCATAGAAATAGGTCAGAGATGAAGCAATGCATTCTCCAGTCACCCTGCTTTCCTTGCTTAAATAGAGGAAACACAAGGAGCTGCATTTATATTCAAAGTGAAGGCCTTTGGGCTTGAAAGCCCCAATAGCAAACGCATAATGAGGGAAAGCAACAAATACAAGTATTTCTCCTGTATGAAAGAAATTAGAGAATATAGTGAGGAGGCTACATTTCTCAAAAGCAGCAATCTAACTCTGCACCTGCTGAAGGAAATAATTCCGTTCTTACTAAGGATAATACTAAAACTCCCATTTAACAGGATCAGAATGCTCCTGCCCCGGCCATTGCTCACTGCCTGTGGGTGCAGTGATTGCTGCTCGGGGCCGCCCACCCAGCCCCTCACCGCTCCGTGCAGGATCCGGTGCCCGGGGGGGTCGGGGGCTGACCCTCTGTGGTCAGGGTCCGACCTCACCTTCTTCCCAGCATGTCCTTTCCCAATGGAAAACCATACCCAGGTATACTAGCAACACGTAACACCATTGCACAGGATGGGGTATATTTTTTTAAAAAAGAGGTATTTGGAGCTGCAGGGTGTGTATTTTCCATGTGAAGGGACTGAGCATTCATCCCCCTATCGTGGCCTTAAAAGCAAAGTGTGAAGAAGGGGTGAGGAGGCTGTGGGATCCGGGACAAGTGCGCTGGCACTTGCTCCGCAGCAGCAGAAGGAGGGGGGTGTGTGGGAAGAGGCAGGAGAAAGACCGGAGCCCAATTAAAAGGTCAGCCAGGCTCTCTCGGCCTTGCGCCCTCCCTGGCTGATGAAGTGGCCTTCTTTACATCATAACCTGTCAAAAATATAAATGCAATATATCAGCCTGGATGTGGCAACTACAGCCAGAGAGAGAAAAACATTGCTCAGACGCCGCCAGACGCCGGGGAGCGCCTGGCTGCAGTGCTTGAGTCATCCTTGCACTTTTCAGCACACATATTTTATTCCAGTCCAGTTGTCAGCTAGTTTTTGTGTTTATTTTGTCTCACATCGGCAGGATGGGGTTATGGCATTGCCAAGCGTACTTCCATGGTCTGGCAGGCTGGCCTGGCAGGCTGGCCTGGCGTTGAGGGACGAGCAGTGGCACAGCTCTCGCCATCCTGGGTTAAGAGCTGACCACTGCAGGGTCTTACATTTATGCTCGAGGTTCCAGAAAACTGCCGCAGCAGAGAGAAATAATAATAGAAAAATCGTAATGAATGAGGAAGCTGCAGAGTCCAAAGGAGGGGATGACAAATTGCTTGTGAAGTTGGCCAGAAGACAGAGGCAGATGGAGAAAGATGGAGAAACTTCTCTTGACTTTGGTTGGTCAGAAAGGAGGCGGAGAGCCCAACTATTGATTCACAAACTTTTTCCCCAAAGCCTCTCATAAGTTTCATACCAGCCCTTTCCGCTCAGGTTTCCTTCCAAGAGCCGTAGGGCTTGGGGAAAAACCCTTTGTGAAAATTCACATTGACATCGTTATTGTCCAGGTTATTCTTTTTACCACTGCAGTTCAAACCAGCAAACCCTTCACTCTGGACCCTTCCCATAAAGGGGCACGTTAAAGTCCACGTGTGGTCTGGAAAATCTGGGAATGGCAAAGAGCCCCTTATATGACTTTTCTCCTTTTTTTGAGACAGTTGTTTGACAAGAAGAAGGGGACGTGCACACCTGCAAGCAGAAACACTGGCGCTGCTGGGAAATAAAGGCAAAGAGAGAAAGCAAAAGGCTGAGGTGGCGGTGAAGCACCAGAGACGGCCCCTTCCCGGCATGCCGATGGGCGACTAAATAATTGAAATAGTATTTGCTGTCAAGTTCCCATGTTTTCATAGTGTCCCTTATGAAAAAACCTGCACATTACGGTGCTATAAATCCTTATTATCTATGTCTTCACAACCAGAAGCTTCCCATTACCCAAAAGAAGGGCGAATCCCATGAGACACATTAATGGCATTGAAAACTCCTTCTGTTATCTTAAACCTTGATTAATCAACCTTATTTAGTACATGATAGTGGGATAATTGAAGCTGTCCCTGTATTAAAAAAAAAGCAGTAAGTACTTTAGCATCTGCAGCTCCGTTTCCTTATTACATAGATATTGATGCTTTCTGGAAAACGTTGTGAAATCCTCTGTTTAGGGACGATTCCACTGATCTATATTTTCGGGGCATGTTAGTAGGGGGTTCCTGTTTGTAGCATCTTTAGCGGGAGAGCAGGATTGCTGCTTCTCGCAAACCCATCTGTTCCTGCTGCTCATTCACAACCTGGAGCCACGGTCTCCTGTCATCTCCCTGTCATTTCAAAAAATAATAATTGTGGGAGGACAATATAATGGATTGTTCACCGGCGTATTTCTAGATATTAAAAGTACAATTTGGGGGTTGGTTCCAGAAAAAATGGCAAATCATTTTTATGAATTTAACATCATCATGAGCAAATTAGGCCTGATCTTGATCTCACTTGGGTCTACACTCACTCACAGCTCACAGAGCTGGCTGATATTTTTGGACTATAAAGTCTACTGTGACATTTTTCACCACAGAGGTAATTTGGAGAGAAAAGTTCTGTAATTTTTCTGGGTTTTATTCTGCTTCCTTTTTGGCTCTTTTGCTTATTTCAGTGAGCCTACGCAAGAAATATTGCAAGACTTTTGCTTTCTTGAGACCATATTGTCAGGCAACAGAGGAACACAACAGAGGCAATTTGGGCCAAGAGAGTTGTTGCCCAGACAGTTTTATGTCCTCTCAAGCCGTCTTTGTCCTCTGAATCGTCAAGGTCCATCAAATTCTGCTGCTCCGACTGACTGCCAAGGGAAGCTGCGAAAAAAATTTTGCCAATGATGCTTTGCATGTAAAAAATGGAATTTCAGCAATTATTATTTTGGAGTTCTTAAAAATAGGCTTTGAACAAAATACTTAGGGAAGAATTAAGCTCCAGTAATACAAACCAGAGGGAAAGCATCCTGTTTCTTTCCCAACGCTCTTTTTTTCCACTGTGAAAATTAAGATGAACCAATATGCTTTCCCCTTTTTTCTCAGACACTATTTTCTCTTTGAGTAAAGATAAAAGAGAACACAGGAGGGAAAAAAGGCCCCTTTCCAAATTGCTGGGGCTTTTTCCAATGTTTTATGGTTTCCAGTTAACATCACTGGCCAGTATCTTCTGAGGCCTGAGGAAACGCACTGACAGCACAAGCAGGACCGATGATCCCATCTTCACGGCTCCCGGACTTTTTGTCAGATGCTTTTAAGCACCAAAACACAGGTATGGTGGGCCCAAACGCGCGCAAACCGAGTGGTCCCCATGAGCTGATGCAGCTGTAACCAGGGCCAGAAGTCAGGCTCAGCATCCAGACAGAAAGTGCTTGTTTTAGAGCATCTCCAATACTTCAGAGCTTAATCTGGGGAAAGAAAAGCCCTTTCTGGTGATGTCACCTCCCCTTCACTTGCCATTTTTATGCTCTCTTATTATTAAAAAGAAAAATGTTGATTTCAAAATCCCCCATCTTCTTCCAGCATACTCCGGGAGGTGGGAGTCCAGGTTGCCTGGAGCTCGTATTGTATTTCTGGGACGGCACAAACCGTAGGTGCGGCTACAGCCCAGGATGAGGTCTGTGTCCGAGGCGAGGGTGGATGCGGCTCCCTGGGTGTGCTCGGGCCATTCAGCTGCTATTTGTATTGGTGGTGATTTACGCCCTGGTGATCATCTCCGCCTGCTGGGTTATTTACGACCGATCTTTCTGGAAAAAAGTACTTCAGCCCTTAATAGGCATATTGCTTTTGGCTAAGCATGTGGGCGCTGGGGACAGAAAACAACCAGAGGAGTACACCAGCAGTTTACTGTGTCTCAGGACTGCAAAAAAACCCCCCTGCATCACCGGAGCTCACTTCTAAATGATAACTTAAGCCAATTATATGTGCCTCATTCATCTTTTAGATAAGAAGCAGAGAGAAATGGTTTTTCTATTTCCATAATCATGCCACTAACTAGACAAAACGTGATAATCCATAATGAGCTGGGAAGAGAATTAAATAGAGAACAGAGACTTTTGATGACTTGCCAGTTTTCTCTAGCATCATTCATACAGGTTATTGACATAGGACCAATTTTTCATCCTCACTTTAACAGGACTTCCATTATTACAGTTGAAAAATGGCAGGCACAAATGTTTGCAGGGACATTTTGGTACCTTAATTTAAGATTTCCTCAGATTTACAAGTTCTTAATTGTACCTACAAGCCAGGTACCCAGGAACTAATGTCATGTGCAAACAGCTGCAAATATTGCTTCTGTGCAATTGGAAGCTGGTCTGCAACTCTGGCCCTCAATAACCACAAAGTGGGTTTTCCTCCCCTCCAAACACACTCAGTTTGTCACCCTTATTGGCCAGCAACGAACTGGAAATAAATCTCTGAGCCACCAGCTCCACGCGAGAGTCTGAGATGGGTTTTACACAGTGGCTGGAAACAGAAAACCCCAAATTTGGGAGCAAATTTGTGGAGGAAAGTACAGCTTAGTCTGAGTTTTCTAAAACTTTGGAAAATATTTAAAAATACTGTGCCTCCTGGAGTAACTTGGACACCTGTGTTTCCAGCTCTGCAAGGAGGAGCGTGAGCCTTGGCCACCTCAAGAAGTCTGTCTTTCAGGTTTCCTTTCCCCCAGCCCTTTTCTCTGAGCCCAGACATGCCTGCAACCCTGGCAGAACAGGGGAGGACATCTGTGGCCATGTGCTGAATACCACGTTGCCAACTAACTACTTTATCTCCCTCTCTCGGGAGACCAGAACTTTTTTCTGATAAAATGTCAATCTCATTCAAAAAGACTTCCCCAGCGCTCACATTCATGAAAAAAACTTGCAAGGATTAAGGGAGAACCCCAAATTTATTATTTCCATTAAAGTTCTCGCAGTTCTTTAAAGGACCTTTTTCGCTGGATGCCGATGTGCCTCCCTGTTGGGTCCCGCAGTGAAGGACACCTCCGTGGCCATCAGGTCCCACGGCAGCGAGGGACCACAGTGCTGATGGTCCCTGAGCTATGCTGGGGACTGGGGTTTCTAGCAGAGACACTATGGTGCTGTAGCCCACAAATGCGTCACCCCAGCAGCCCCCCTGCAGGGAACATGATTGAAGGCGAGTGCATGAGCATCCTCGTCAGAGTTAGCAATTTTCCTTCATTCTTCTCTTTTTCCGCAGCTGCTTAGGTCACCCGATTTGAGGTTGGGACGCACAACGCGGTAGATATGACAGCAACGAGGGTCTTTTTTTTAAAGTGTTTTCTTGGTTATTACTCATTGATTGCCTTACAGAAAACTCCAGTGGGACTGAAGGGAGGACAGAAATTCTTTCTGAATAACATGAATTCCTTTTTCTTTTTTTTTTTTAAGGAAATTTAGTTGTATTTTTCTGCTCTTCCCAAGTAGAAGCTGCAGGGGTGGAGTTTTCCTCAGCTCCGACATCTCAGCTAGAGCCATTAAGAGATGAACAGAGGGGAGAAACCTTTTCAGAAGATCTTTTTTTGACTGACAGTTCCCAGAGGGTCCCCCTGCTTTTCCCAGCACCGAAGCTCTTGGGGGGGGGCAGGCTGTGTATGAATTAAACTTGAATGTATGTGCACATCAGAGACAAACATATCGCCAGCTATTTGTGGTTTGTACAAAATAAAGCAACGTCATGAGAAAGTCAATATAGCGCCTTTCGTGTAAAACTAGCCCAAGGTGCTTTGCAAATAAAACATACTAAAATGCCGTGTGCAACGTCTGCTCTCCACCAAATGATAAACATTAAGCCCTGAAAGAGAAAGGATATTTCTGCTTGAACCTGTATGCATTTATTGATTTTTATTGCATCCTGACCGTGGCTGAAATCCAGATTGAAAGAACGGCCCCACCACCAACGGGGTGTCCACCACTTCGTAGACCACCCTTTGGTTAGACACACACGCACACACGATGTGGATGGTTTCAAGCAACGACTGCACTCCGGCAGCAGTGTGAGCATCTCCCGCAGACACGTGGGTTTCAAGTTTGCACATCACTGTATAAAACTCATCAAAACAACTTTCAAGCATCTCTGCATTGGAGGGGGCTGTTGGCACAGACGGCCTCCACGCTGCTGGGGGTAGGAGCTTTTTCAGGGACACCCTTGGGGTGGCCTCATCTACCGGGCTAGAAAAGCATGCAAAGCAGAGCAATAAATAGATTAGAAGTGATAAGAAATGCAGAGGAGGAGATAAGAAGGGAGCGTGACAAAGTTCACGGCTAGCGCAGGATGGGCATTTCCTTCATTGGAAGGTCAAAATACTCCCGGTCTCTTTGCAATGCCTTGCTGACTATTCCCATCCAAGCCTGGTCAAGAGTAGGGTTTTTTTTTTTTTCTCAAAGAGCTGATCTCCACACCTTCAGTTTGGTCTGTGGGATAAAATCACTGCCATTTTGGGAGTGCAAATCAGCTATACCTGCCACGGAGCTGGCAGAGATTTACTGCCATCATTTAGCACACCACTCATAGATTAAAGGGGCTTGTCCTTTTCACTTCACCTTATTTATGATTTTCAAATAATAAAGCATTCAGGCAGAAATTATGGCTCTGTTAAGTCATAGATATGTCCGTGTTCATCCCCTGTAAATGCACCTGAGGGCTGGAAGTTCATCAGTTTTGACTTCAGGAATGAATCTGAACTGGAGCCAAGAAAACGTTGGACCTAGACCAGCTTGGGTTTACACCATCTTTACAACAACCCCTTTGCTTTGGGACTTCAGGCAAGGCACAGCCCGTTTGTGTTTTAATCTTGGCTTCACACAACCCAGCGTTGCTCAAATGTTTACGAATTTTTAGTGAAAGCTCGTAACTCAACGTTGTAACATGGTAACCAGACCAAGCTAAGACTATTCAGCCTGGAGAGGGAGTAGCTATAGCTGGGGTGTTTATTAAGGCATCGTTAAACACCTGAACATCATTTGTTTCCCGAGAACCGGCCAGAGCAGGTCAGAAAGATCCATCGGAGCTGCCAGTCGGTCAGGCTGGAGCCAGGGGGAGTGCAAAAGCAAGCAGAAGGGTACCCACGGGGTGGTCACGAGCCATGGGTGCAGAGGGACTGCATCCTCACCATGAGACCGGTGTGGAGGGCGGAGAGATTAAACCCGAGAAAGGCCCCTTGCCTGGCAGAGGGGTGGCTGACGGGGAGTAACACTAGCTGGGCATCCTGGGGCGGGTGGGCTCGCACAGGGCAGGATGGGGCCAGATCGCGCTGCTGCCTTTGCAGGAGCAGGGGTGCCTGGTTTTCCCCCTCTCTCAGCTGCAGGCTGGCAAGTGGGGCTATCTTTTTCATGGCTGTTTTTCCACATGGCCAAGTCCCTCCACAGCACTGGGTGTGTGTGGAGGCAGCCGCGTTAGGGACACGTCTTTAGGGCTCAGAGCCCCCCCCGTCTGCCAGGCAGGCAGCCAGCCTGGCCCTCCTGCCCGCGCGGGCAAGTTTAATTATTCCCAAGGGTCTGTTAAAAAAAAAAAAGAGAGAAAGAAAGTGACAGTGTGTGCTGAGCCCTGTGCTTGAAAAGTCTCTCAGCAGCTTCCAAAAGTGCCAAGCTGGCCTGTGTTTGTTTGCACACATGGGTCTCCATGGAAAAGCCTGTGTGCAGGGAAGGACAGCCCCACAGCTTCGGCAGGGCGAGCTCCCGCGCGAGGCACCGACACCAGCCACATCCCGCCCTGCACCTCGCCCAGGGGCTCTGTGCCCTCCCTGTTCCTCCCCATCCCCAGCTTCGACCGCTTTGTTCAGATATTAAAGCTGTGCTTTGCTATAACACGGCTCCTGTTCAATTTAAGGGGGCTGCAGATATCCAGGGGCGACTCGTCCACTGATGGAAAAAAAGGGCTGGTGACCCTGGCCGGGCTGCGGGGACATGGTGCCGGTGCTCAGCTGTGGGTATGGGGACGTGCTGCGTCCACAGAGCTGAAACGGGGTCAGGATGACTTTGTCCCTGCGGTGCATGAGGACGGTCACACGTGCGAATGCTTCAGTTAATACCGGACCGGTCTGGCACGTAGCACATGTAATAGCTGACACATTTTGAAACACGACAGTCCTTGCCCAGAATAAGGACAATGTGGAGCTTAGCATCACGTTAATTAACATGGCTTTTAAAACAGCTTGCCGTGACTCAGACTCGCAGCTCGGCTGCTCACCTGGGTTGCCAGCCTGCGCTGCCCATGGTGGGAAATGCGGCATCCCCAGCCCAGCTGTCTCCTCCTGGGGATGGGAAAATAAATCTCAGTTCGGCTTTGACGGTGGTGTGAAGAGGAGACACGGGCTTTCGCTGCGACTACTGGACAGGCCTGAGAGCGGCTGCATCCTCTCCGACCAGGAGGGGATGGATTCGGACCCCGTGTCCATACGGCTCCTGGCAGCAGCTCCCCAGTGGGCATTGGGGAGCAAGGGGTGCTTTGCCTTCCAGCGTTGGGCATCACTGGTCATGCAAGGCATTGGTCTTGAATAAGCCAGACTATAATGAGTGCGGCTGAACCCCCAGCATTGCAGACAGGCCTTCTTGAGATGAAGCGTGGGGGGATGATGAGGGATGCTCTGGACAAGCTCCGGAGGAGCCATTCAGCAGGCAGTGCATGGGGGCTATTTGCATCCCTCTTACAACCCTTCCAAAGAGAGTGCCTGGGCCACGCCACGTGGGCACTGACCAAACTCGCCCCCATGTTGCCAAGCCATAACTGTGAGGGCGCAGCCTTGCCCTCGGTTACACCCCGCAGGGTCGATTTAGGAAGCAGAGGTTGTTATTGTTTCCACTAATTGGCTGTTTCACGCAGCCACTATTTGCACAAGTGACCTGAAGGGTTCCCGTTCCTGTTTGCAGCTTCATCTCAGAAGGTGCCAAGAGTCCCCCAACGCCCTTAGCTGATCTGTAGGTATCATATTCTCAGTATGACTCAAGTCAAGCTCTTGGAGCAGGTATTTTTGTTAAATTTATTCCTACCAAGACACTTCACTGGAAATTCATATTTGTCAATGAACGTTATGGGCCAGCCTCTTTCCTGCTTTTTGATAGCTGCAGTGGAAGAGGAGAGCAGAGACCAACTCACCTGGCCCAGCTCAGGGGACGACCCTCTCCATTGACACTCACGACTGATTTTGCTGATACCCTTCCTCAGTACTGACCATATGAGCTACCACTCCCTGTTTCTATCGGACCTGAAGTCCTCACTGAAGTAGAGCGATTGCAGGAAAAGCTTGTGTCTCCTTCCAAGCCTGCCTGCAGGCTTACAGGCTGCACTCGCAATAGGAAAGGGGAGTATGTGCCGGGAGGGCGTCAGGTTCTTCGTTTCACACATCCGAAATCGCAGTGAAGCAGCTGGTCAGGAGCAGTGTGACATTTACCCAGGGAGCCCGGGCTGTCCCCGTCCTCAGAGGGTTGCAGGACCCAGCTGGGTAAACCCTGGTCTGCCCTCCTCCCTGACCCTGCTCCGAGCGAGGCTACGGACCTCCTGAGGCCCCTTTCAGCCTATATTACCCTGTGACCCTACGAGCCTAAATTCCCCCCAGGGTACTCGCAGGGACCCCCTCCTCGGTGCTGGGTAAACAGGGGATAATCACATCATTATTTTAGAGGGCTGGACCAGTCCTGACTGCCAGCCCCTGCCTCTCACTGCCAAACACTCCCTTCCCCCTTTTACCAGGATAACACCATGCCCTATGCGTGCTTATTCCCATTGCTAGAAGCTCGTTTTCTTAGACATGGTGTATGTGTCAAAACCAAAAGAAATAAAATAAATAATGATGTCACAGGTTAAAAGGGATTAGGTGGATGGACTCATCTCATTACTCACACAAACCCATCAGCAGGAGCTGGAACCTGAATATGCAAACAGCACACAGCCCTAAATATCCTAATGTATTTTAGAGTGGTCATTTCTAATTAGCACTTGAATCCAACACCCTACTTAGCCTAATTAGAGACATAACAAAAAGCTGTTTGAGCTCACATGCGTATTGAATATGCAGATCTCTAGCATCTAGTACTGCCCTTCTTCAAAGAGCAATGGCAAGCAAAGCCTCTCAGCATCCAGCACGGATGAAAACTGGCCCCAGCACGGACGTAAACTGGTCCCATGAAGGCAATGTGTTGAAAATCTGCACCATTAACTCCATTAAGATGCTTTAAATGTAAATCTGAAAGGTTTTGATGACAGTTGTGTTACTGGGGGAAAAGAAGCAAACCCACAGTTTAGGAGATACTGTATTTATTTTTTGCATATCTAGTCCAGAAGTTCTTACAGTCTTAAGCCAGGAAATGGAAAGAAGGTAGATGAGGAGGAGGAACTGGGGGGAGAATCACAGAATGGTTTGGGTTGGAAGGGACCTTTAACGGCCATCTAGTCCAACCCCCTGCAATGAGCAGGGACATCTCCAACCAGACCAGGTTGCTCAGAGCCCCGTCCAACCTGACCTTGAATGTTTCCAGGGGTGGGGCATCGACCACCTCTCTGGGAAACCTGCTCCAGTGTCTGACCACCCTCATCGTAAAAACATTCTTCCTTATATCTAGTCTAAATCCACCCTCTTTTAGTTTAAAACCATTACCCCTTGTCCTATCGCTACAGGCCCTACTAAAAAGTCTGTCCCCGTCTTTCTTATAAGCCCCCTTTAAGTACTGAAAGGAATCCAGCCGCACAGGTAGCTATTTCAGAGCTGGTGACATGAGGGTTAAAAGCACCATGTGGCTCTGCAGATCTGCCAGGCAAGACAAAATATGCGTCATTCTAAACCTTGCTTTTTTTAAGACAAAGCGGGCACACCCCCGCACATCCATGTGGCATGGAGCAAACGCCGAAAAACCGCTCTGCTTCGTTTGTACACGCCTCATTTTCGGAAATGGATTTTCTGTGAAATCCAGGAAGGATTTCATTGTGAATGAAGAGAAGGGGTGCTATCGGCTCCATGGAAACCCGGCCAGCGGCTGGGATTGGCCAGGCCGTATCCAGGCTCGGCAGCAGCAATACTGCCGAAAGTACAAGTAATGTTAATATTTAACACGGCGCAGGGACGTGGTAAAACCTAGCAACCCCACGGCAGCGGTTATGCAATTCTCCATTAATAGCTCAAAGGGATTCGGCATCGTCTTAATGCTCCCCCCTCTTAGTTTCTATATATGAGGTTTTTTTCTTCGCTGTTGCTAAACCTTAAAGTGAGAGCAAACAAAGAAATTGCTATTACATAATATAGACTTGCAGCCAAGTCGTACTCCTGCTGTTTTGGAAACACTCGGGGGGCCAAGTCGAAAGCTAAGAAGAGCCATGTGATAGGATCCTGTTTTTTTTGCTTCTCCTTTCTTCCATTTTCTAACTTCCCAGTTAAATACATTCATTTGCTCCAAGATCTGTTAGACCTCATCTATTACTGAGCCGTTAAGTAAGCAGGATCTTTGGCAGCAATAATTACACCGCACAGGTCTAGAAAAGGTAGGATTATGCATTGTCATGATTGTCCCATTTCTTAAAGAAAAAATGAGGTTTGTTGAGGGTGGGGGTTTGGTTCAGGCACCACAGAGGCTTTGCACGCTCTACATCACCACCAGGTAAGCGTGATCCACCTCAACCTGTTTGCAGTGGCGTGGGGTAACACCAGCAGTGGGCTTGCTCGTGGGGGTGCTCAGGTCCGGCGTGGAGCTGGCTGCAGTGGGAATATGGACATCCCCGAGCCCTTGCAGCATCTTAGGGCAGCCTCGAAGGCCCGGGATGGATGGGCTGCCATCAGGCTTTGTATGGAGGCCAACAACCACTGCGCCACAGGAGTGCTCTTGCTCTGCTGTTTATTCTCACGTCTGATAGCACAGCGCAGCAGAGGCTGGATGATTACCACTTGTGTCATGGCATTTCTTGGTTGACATCTGCTGCATTTAGGTTTGTTTTTGTTTTAACATTCCTGAACACAGTTCTGAGCATCTTACCCGAGCAGAGGACAACGACCCAAGGAGGTAGGTCACCCCAAAGCTGCTCGGGACCTGGCCAAAAGGTATCTGCTAAAATAGACAGATCTGCTAAAATAGGTGGGCTGTCCCACGTGAAAATGGGGGAAACGGAGGGCCTGGTGCACCTTACCAGAGAGGCTCAGCCTTTCACAGGGCAGGTCTGAAGCTCTGGTTTAAAGCTGTGGTTTGGGCCAGTGCTAGGGAACCCCGGTTATTGGGGGGAAAGCTACTTTTTAGCCAAATGTCAAACAGGGTGCTGCAGTAGCACCTGGAGGACCGCAGTCATTCACGGCTTTCCTGCAGGATGCTCCACCGTGGGCAGGTTGGTGCTCTGCGTTTCCCATTAGCAAGCCCTCACACATCTCTTTCTGTGCCCCAGTTCTCTGAGTGTAAGGTGGAATCAGTATTTCCTTATTTCTTAGGGCTGTTGTGAGGATACACGCAAGCCTATGAGCTACTCGGTGTACAATAACACCTAAAGTTCCCCCAAAATAATTTAAAATACCTCCAAAACCCACTCCTTAACTCCCAAGGAGTAAAACTGCACTTTTCTTGCTGCTTTGTGTTTTTCCTACATGGAAAAGGGGCCTTCCCATAGCCCCTAAGCCAAAATTCTTGGAAAGGTCTTGAAGCAAGATAATATATGTTGTCTAGATCCTTTTTCTCTTTTCTGTGTTAGCTAGCTAACCACCCTAGGAAAACAAGCCATAAATCAATTGGAAGCCTAACCTACAGTTTGCCAATCTGAAAAGCAGACTCTGCCCCAGGAATGCAACCACAGCTCACTAAAACAATGGGGATAAAGAAAAAAAACCAATTCCATCTTGCACTTTGTAATTCAGCAGAGCTGCACAGGCATCAGACACGCAGCAATCCCCCACCAGCTTCACCGTCACCTTAAGTCCACAGTCTCCTCCCGAGCAGTAAACGTGCAGAGGGCTCTGGTTTCCAGGTGCAGGGGGGTTGCAGCCTCCAGCTCAGCTGGAGAGAATTAGGGCAGCTCAACCTTCTCCTATAAAGGGACTGAGGGTCCCTAGCAGAGAGTTTTGCTGTTTTTCCTCCCTTGTCTTCTAGTCTCACAGCAGAATTAGGGGCTCTTCTAGCTTTTGCTTAAGGAGATGCTACTAGTTTTTGCTTTTAGGGGCATTAAGGTGCTCTGTATGGCTGCTTTTAGCAAGACAAGAGAGCACAGGGGCTGGATGGGTTTTGCTGGGTGAGTCTGACACAGACTGTGGTGCCAGGGCTCCTGGCTCCCAGCACGTCCTAGGGGGTCTTCAGCAATCCTGCCAGCAGCAAGGCTGCCCAGGGTGGTGATGGGGAGGAAGGTTGTGGGGAAGGGGTGGGCACCAGCCCCCCTCAGGGGCAGCATGTTGATGTTATACTTGTGTTGAGGTCTAGCTTCAAGCAGGTTGAGTGTCGGTGCCATAGAGCAGTCTGTTATTTTCCTGCATCCTTGGATGAAGAGCTGCCCAAGTTGGGCATGAGATGTAGGAGGAAGCGCTGGAGGAACGGTGCTCTTCAGAGAAGTGACATACTCTTTACACAAACAGGTAAACTTTTAAGGACTGTGAGCCTCTAGATCCTCTGCAACAGTCAAAGCACTTCCATGAGCAATGCAGCAATGAGGAAGAAAAGTCATTCTCAAATGCAACTGTGTCCTCAGTGAGGTTAATGTATCAAATTGGGACTAGTCTAAAGGACAAAAACCTGCCTCAAAAGACCAGAAATGAGGAGAAATAAGGAACGAAACCCAACGAGGTTGCAAACTCAGTCTGAATTTAAGAGCTCTGACCACAAAGTAGTACGGAAAAGCAGCAGGAGACTCATTAACAGTTTGCAGTCCCTAATGGGTGACTAAGAAAGAAAGTTTGCTGCAAAGAAATGCTAGTATTGCTTCAGGACTTCTGATTTTTCAGTCAGGGATCTCAGGCCCTGGTAAATCAAGATCAGAGCAGTGCAAGCTGTGGGATACCTGTTCCCGGATCAGGCCAGCTGGAGACAAAGCCAACAAGTTCCCCAGAGCGGGGGTTGCGGGGCCTGTCTGGAGGAAGCGGTTACGGCCAATGCTGCAGCCTGCCCTGCGGAGTCCTTTCGTTATTTAGGCAGGAGAAAGAAACACCCCCTTCTCCCCTCACTTGCACTAAAACAAACTCTCAGCCAGCCAGAGAAGTGGCCTGTATTTTTAATACCTTTTTTGCACTTCATTACTGAGGGCCTCGAGCAAACTCTGTCATCGGTGATGACATAAGGAATAGAAGTAGTTGCAGGGCAGTATAAGTGAAGGGGAAATTAAGCTATTTAGCACATGGGCAGGAGATGTGTGTTTGGGTCGAGGCAGGGATTTTTTTAGTTAAAAACTGGGGAAAATCACCTTGCCTCTAATGGAATAAGCGCCAAGGCAACTTTATCTGGCCCGCAGACGCCTCCCCGCTACCGCTGTCTGCTGTAAGAAAAGCAGAAGGGGACGAGCGGGCAGAGTCTGGTCCCTATGTAAAGATTGTACGGCCAAACCTGCCCTAGAGCTGCAAAGCAACCAGACGCTGAAATCCAGCCAGTTTTGTGTCCTTTCTGCAGTGCTGTCCAAATGTGCTATTGTTATTTCGGCTTCATCCATTTCTTTCCCCCTTTTAGCAGAATTGCTGCGGCTTCTTGACTTCTGGTTAATGGAAAGGGTTACGTCGTTTATTATACTGGAACTTGATTTGCAGAAGAAAGCTTGGACTTTTTTGTGTTGCGTGTGACTGGCGAAGTAATCGTGATTTCTGCTACTGTGGTTAATATTTGGAAATAATCTTTAACTGTTCATGCAACTGGAGCTTGCCCTGTCCTTTCTTGTGAATTGCTGAAGTCTGTGTAACTAAACCCTAATGACTTGTCACCTGCATCTGAGGCTTTTTGCTCTGTTGTTATAACAGGGTGATGGAAAGTTTTTACATGGCAGGCAAGGCTGGAGATAAAGCATAAGAAATGCTGTGCTGCTTGTATGAAATTATTTCTCATTCCTTAGTTTGTGGGGACTTGCAGACATTTTCAAGAATAAGGGAGGAGCAGTCTTAACTCACAAACACAGGAATGAGATTTCTGTTCCCGTCTAGGAGCAAAGTGCCCTGACCACAGCGGAGTGTGGAAATGCGAGCTCTGTTGTGCTTGTTATTCCCCGTGGAAGTGGTGATGCCAACCTGTGAGTAAACTGTAGTGACAAGAGGTCTTTTTTTCCCATGTATGCATTGTCATTTTCTTTGGAGGCATGTCAGTGCTCTGCACAGAGACCAGGGATCTCGTCTTGTTTTAAATAACACAGTGCGCTATAGCACAGCATTGCATTGTCGTGCTGAGGTGCAGGGAAGGCCCCTTTCTGCTCGGCAGGATATGAAGACTAGATGAAAAATTCCAACATACTCAGCTAAAGGACTTGGAAAACAACCGTTGCTTTTAGCGTGCTTTGAGAGGTAACGTTCCCATTTCATGTCATCCTATACCGCACTTTCCAGCTGAAAGGGTGCCGTTCTTAAAAACAGGCACTTGAAAACTCTTTTTAGGCCCTTCCAACAGCGGTCTTGGAAGATACAGAAAGCTGCAAGATGGAAAGGGAGAGTTAGAGGTCAGCTAAAACTTTCCATAGCGGAGATGCTGCAGCCCAGCACTGACAGAGACTGAAAGCTCTCTCCTCGTTTGGAAACAGAACAAGACCACCATATTCCCCATCTCTTCCTCAAGTTATCAGCTAGCCTGATAACTCTTTAGACTTCAATATTCATTGTAGCATCTGATGGTAACGAAGCCTTCGAAGCCAGCGTGTGGTTAGCTCTGGATGCTGCTTTGAAATCTGCTGTGTTAGAAAAAATCCGAAATCAGTGGTAGGGTTGGCACGGAGGCTGACTGCAGCCCTGCTCAGGAAAGAGTGGGGCTAGAAAATCCGCCTCTTCCATAGGTGCGTGTAAAGACATCACACTGGATCACCACAAAAGCCCATTTATCTCCTGTCTTTATTCAATGGCCCGTGCTGGGTGGCTTGGGAAGAGTATTAGGACAAGGCAAAAGTGATCAGATAGTATCTTCCCAGCTGCCCGCAGTCTGTGACATTTGATTTTAATCGTCCTCAGT
Source organism: Fregata magnificens (assembly GCA_013389945.1). Lineage (NCBI taxonomy): Eukaryota > Metazoa > Chordata > Aves > Suliformes > Fregatidae > Fregata > Fregata magnificens. The sequence goes on from WAAD01015778.1 coordinate 428,355, forward strand.
GGGCCTTTTTTCCAAGAATTCTATCACTTTTTGAACTCGTTTATATTTCTGGTGTCCATAACATCTTGCGGCGATCATGGATGCTTTACAAAGCATTAATGCACATGAACAGAGATATAGGCCAATTACATTTTGGTAACATTAGGCAAGTTCTTGCAACTACTTTTCCACCTTAACAGGAGAGCAGACATCACACGGTATCTGGCTGGACTCCAAAACAAATAAATGATGCTGATGTTCAGAAAGGAAACGCCGTTGTCCTTAAATAGTCAAGCATTGTTCTCAGACTTCCTGCAATAATCTCTGCCTTTTTACCCAAAAAGATTCCTGACTGTGTGGGTCCTGAGACTTCTCTGATGTCTGCCTGCTGCATATTTGTAGCATTTGTGATTTTTATCCTTTTTTCTTCTTGGAACAACCCTACGCCTAATACACTGCGCGTAGCACTTGGTGGCATTGGAGGATACGAAGCGGATATTCTGTGCAACCTCCTGGATAAAATATCCATAAGGTGATAACCGTGTATAACGCCTGTGGTCGCCAGTCTGGTTAGTGCCAGGGAGACGCATGAACTAGAGAGAAGCTACCCCAGTGATGCGGCACACGGGCAATGTACGGTGATGGGATGATGAGAGCAACTGGGGACTTTGCTGTTTAGTCAGCGGTGCCTGAGCGTGCACAGCAGCTCACAAAGGCGACGGCAACTTTGGGGGAAATTGTGGTGGTAAAACCCTGAGAGAGGGAAGTGTGACTGAGACGGCAGAGTAGCCATGAAACACATAGGGAGATGTCCAGCGTGGCTGGGCATGGAGGCTTCGGCTGAAGGTGATCTGAAACCACTGCTCCAAACCTTCAGAGAGATATAAAATAGGGAATATCACGGTGGGGGGAGGATGGGGCCAGCAGCTCTTGTGCCTGATGGAAAGCTATTGCCAGCAAAGTGGGAGGCTGAGCTATGGCAGGAGACATCATCATGGGAGATGATGACCTGGGACCCAGCCAGAGCGAGCATCCAACACCACAGCAGTGGCTGTGCGCCAAAGGCATCGGTTGTTCTCTAGAGCTGGATGTGAGAGAGGAGGAAAAAACCTTTAGCCCACAGGGCAGGAGTCCTTGTGGGAGAGGGGCAGTTTGTCTGTTTATTACTCCAAGGCCTGATCACAAATAAACCATGGATAAATACAGTTCAGGAGCCTGCAGGCACAAAGTAAAACAAGCGGGAATCCTGCGTTCCACCCTGCCATCTATATATTCCTCCTGGGAATTGGTTGGTATTTTTTTTCCCCTCTAATTATTCTCTTCCCATCTAGCTCTTACTCTTCTGAAAATTAGTGGCTGGCATAAAAAGGGGATGTGACAGACACACTCCGATCAACCTTTGCTGGTGATTCAACTTTAAAAGGCTCCTCTGCACGTTAATGGGGCTGTGATGGGACGTGGGCGCGGAGATCCTCTCCCCAGCACCTGGCCAACTTAGGCATTAAACTCGCACGATATTGCTGCTGGGAGCAGTCCAGGACCATGGTGTCTTTTCATGGGATCTGATCCCTTGATGAAGAGGGGTTGATCCCGCATTTCATCTTTGCTGAGGAGTATTGGCCCAGGCCAGCTGTGCTGTGAGATATCAGCAGCTTCACCTGGCTCTTCTCCCCCAGTCTTCAAAGAACATACTGAGACATCCTCACGTGGAGTCTGGTGACATGGTCCTGTGCTCCTGCAGTGGCAGATAATGATGGCTGTGTGTCACTAATAAAGTGAAGTATCTGTCACCAAAATATATTACAGGATTTGGAGGCTAAGTTGATGTCTTTGCTGATGGGTTGTCCAATCCACATATCTTATTTAAGCTATGCTTATAAATATGCCATGACCTACGTACACTTCAGTAATGGGTTTGAGCCAGGAACGAGTTGTGCTTCACTGAAGTAATTATTTATTCACTTAATAGGGACTGATGGTTTTGCTCAGCTGGGAGCTGTGTATAATTAAAATGATGGTCCCTGCCCCAAGAGGTTTCCAGTCTGAAAGATGAAGCAAAGGCTGTGGCAGAAGAAGTTGTGGGAATCCCATGTGCCCATATCGGATGGTCAGAAAATCACATTTTTTTTTGAAAACTGTGAGCTCTTTGTATACAACAGGAGACACAGGCCATTTGGGGCTAGGCTGTATTTAACACAGGTTTTTGTTCGTATGGCTGTAACACCGAACAAGAGGTGGCTGCTGAAGGTCAGAGGTCCTCCCCAAAGCTGTAAGATAAACTCAAAGTTGAAAAAAAAAACCAAACCCAAAACCAAACAAAAAAACCCAAACCACCTAACCCTAAAACTATGCTCAGTGTAACCTGAGGACATGCCTTGCCCAAACCGGAGCTGCCCCTCTTAAACCCAGCCTAGGCAAGTGTGGGAGCTGGTGCCCATTCCCCCGTGTAGGCACCATGCCCCGGGCAGAGCAGCGTTGATCAAAGAGACCTGGTGTAGAGCAGTACCCAACATACAGCTGTTTTGCAGCTGCAAGGAGCATTGCCTCTCCCCAGACCTGAAGAAGGGTTTGTGTGCCTGAAAGCTTGGCTGTTTTTTTACTAATTATGTAATTTGGCTTAATAAAAGCTATTACCTCTCCATACAAATCTTGTGTCTCTTTGAGTAGGTTGGCACATTTCCTAATAGAACCAGAAACGGCTTCTTAAACAGAAGTTTGACCATTATTGTTATTAAAATAGAAAAGGAAATGGAGGCTCGTTCACAACAGTGATATTTATTGCTCAGTTTAATTGCTTAATGTAAAGCGCATGACTGGGGATTTGAAGGGGCTGATTTGCAGTTCGGTCACCCTTTGAAACAAAGCCACGCGTTGTGAAATTGCGTGTTGAAGCTCAAGGATTGAAATGGCTGGGGCAGATGGGAGAGGAACAGGAGTCATTAGCGAAGCCTGAAGCCTCGGTAATTCTTCTGGGAAAAATTCATCCTGAAAACACGCAGCTTCGGGACCACCACCTTGTCCAGACCTGCACCCTCCAGCAGGATGGGAGATGCTGGTGGGGGGTGCCCAGAGGCTGACTTGGACCCTTCCCACCCAGCCAAAGTTTTCAGGTGGAGGATGCGGCTGTGGAGGGGCCCAGGGAAGCGATGGCATGTTTTGCGCAGGCGATGGCATGTTTTGCACAGGCACAGGCAGGCGCTGCCCTGCCCGGGGCAGGGGCTGATCCTGCTGCCTGCCCCCAGCGCTGCCGGGAGCTCTGCGTGTCCCTGGGGGATGGCACTGCAGTCCTCGGGGGAATGGGGCAGGTAGCAAAGGTGAGCAGGGGGATGCAAACACAAGTGATGCCAACCCCAAGTGTCTGAGCTGTCCACAGGTATGAACAGGCCATAGACGAAAATCTGCCCCGCTATATCTCTGACTCCCATGCCACAAGCGTTGCAAAATCTCCCCCAAGCCCCGACCACGGCCACGCTTGCCTGCAGAGTCTCAGCTAAGCCGTGCTGCGGGTGCCACGCTCCTGTCCTCGTTTGAATGGGGAATAAGTGTGGTGCAAGGTGTTGCCTTCGGGTTGAAGAGTAGGTTTAATTCACTGCCCCAGCCCCGCTGCCTTCCAGAGGGCTGCCCTCTGCCCGCAAGGTGCACCAGGTACCACCCTCCCTCCTGGCACCCCCCACCAGCAAGATCCCACGACCACCGCCTCGGCTGGGGCTTGGCCACTTTATAGCTCAGGCTTTGGGACACACATACAGGTTTTACGGCCTTCACACAAATAGGGGATAGTTCAGACAAGTATTTTCTGCCCAGCCTCTCCCCAGCGAGTGCTGAACCCAACATTTCCCATGAGTGATTCAGTGGCGTCAGGGGGAGCGGGAGTTGCCCCGCTCCGAGGTCTGTCAACACGCAATAAATCCAGTGTGACGGCAATGGAATTATTTTTTTGCATGCTTGGAAAGCTGCTTTTATCGGTGGCAATACTGACGGCGTGACTTCGGGGAGTGGAGAGGTTTGACTCCTGGGTGCAGCAGCTCCTGGCCCTGGAGAGGGGGAATTCTCCTTCACCCACCCCAGGAGCTGGATGGGCACCCCGTGCTTACATCAACGACCAGCAAAGACTTCCCACAAACCTGAACCCCATCCTTCAAACAAAAACCAGTCCAAAGTCCTTTTCCTATGAATGAGAGTGAGCATTTTCCCGAAGGACACCCCAAACATCACCCATGACGCCATGCCGAGGGCTCCTGGCACAGCTCCTCTGCAGCCAGGCGGATGGGACCCGAGGGCTTTCCGACAGCGGCATGGTCTGCCTTAAGTGGCATCTTGTTTTTCATAATGTAAACGTGAGGCTCTGAGCTATTCCCATAGCGTTCTTAGTAATCAGCCCTGGTATGTTGAAAGGCATATTTGTCATGTCTCAGCCGGTCTCTCGGAGAAACAGTCACAGGTCAGGTTAGTTACCTAATTTATATGTCAGGAGCTGCAGGAATGAATCAACAGCATTTTTTGTATTTTTCTAGGCAGTAGCTTGATATTCCCGGCATGTTGAACCCTAGGAGTTTCCTTGCTTTTGTGATCATTTGCAATCCCTCCTTATTTGGCTGATGTTACAGCAATTCAAGCAGAAAAAAAAGTGCTACCAGCACAGAGAGCCAGCGTCTCCCTTGTAGATGACTCTTCAAAGTGGCTTGCCTGCACGCAGCCCGCTGGTGCGAGAACAACTATGCACACCTTGGTGTGAGCTAACCTCTCCAGTGGCAGGTCCCAGGCACCAGTCTGGGGGATTGTCCCGAAGGCCAGGCAGCAGCATCAAGTCCCCATGCAGAGAGAGACGGGATGGTTGGTTAGTCCCTCTCCCTAACCCCAGTTATGGAGTGGGCATTGCTGTGGGGGCAGAAACAGTTGTGTGTGACTAGATGAGCGCACTCTGCTGTTGCACACACAAACGTGTGCACACCACGGTGCAATGCCTTCAGCACAAATGCAATTTGTGTGCAGGCAAAAGGTGAGGAAATTTTACCCGTGGAAAACATAACTTGCCAGACCTGGACCACCCAATCACCCTCATCCCATTAGAGTTCCCATGAGAGCAGAGAGCCGGGGTGCACCTCCTCCAGCGCCAGCCGTCCCCAGCGCCTGGGTGAGAGGCTGCCCGGTGCTGCCGGGTGGATATTCCCGCTGGGACCCAACACGATCCCATCCAAGAGATTTCAGGCAGATCTTTTCCAACATGTGACTCCGTGTTTGTTTATTTCCATCCAGCCATATGTGTTTGGGAAGATGGATAGGAAACCGTTCCTGATGGAAGCAATATCTGAAACAAAAAGCAGTAGGCTGTGCAATTCCCTAAACGCTGCGGGATCCATTTATAACCACCACGATGCTGGGCAAAGCAGGTGCGGGAGAAGCCCTGCTGAAGGGGACCCGCGCTGCAGCCTGCAAAGCAGAGACCAAATGCCTCAATGCTCTCAAGGCTTCAAACAGTTTTTCCTCTGGGACTTGCTGCTCAGGGCTGCGGGGGTGAACAAGGGTTTAGCTCGCATCTCTGCAAGGATGCCTCTGCGTTTGGAGTGATGCACGGGGAGGGTTTAACTTCGGGTGCGAGAAGGGGAGCAGGGCAGGGCCGCGGCTGCCTCCGAGCACAAACCGCTGTGGCCCTCGGACAGGAAACACAAAGCAGAAGCAAAGTGGAAGATGTTTTACAAAGCACCCATTTACTCCAGGCTAGCGGGGGGATAAAACATGCGGCAAGGAGCGGGCTGTGCTCCCATGGGCCGTGGGAAACACGGTCAGGTGGGGAGGAAAGAAATAAATCCCAAGAGGCACAGCTTGCCATCACGGGGAAATGCAGAGGAGTAAATTATTAGCTTGGTTTTTTTTGCAAGATGAAAGATGGGCCATTAGCTGCCTCTGGAAAATACTTTCCAAACCCTTTTGTGCAGCAGTTTCTCTGCAGAAGGGCTCTCTCAGCACCCGGGGCGTCCCGGGCGGTGGCAGGGGAACGCCCCGCAGCCAGGGCTGGAGAGGTTTGAACTTGAACTCGTTTATTTAGATTTGACTTTTCGCTTGCTGGAGTCCCTGGACTTAGCCCAAACCTCAAAAGTAAGTTATAGCCAAATATTTTTGAGGTTGGTAATGAGATACCAAAGCCTTACTTAAAAAGAGCCCTGTCCCAAATACTCCCGCAGCGTGCCGGGCCGATGCTCCACGGGCGCAGCAGAGCCGGGCTCAGGGGTCGTGGTGCTGCCGGCTGGCTTGTGCTCAGCATCCTCCTCCCGTATCTCACGAGCATGGCTGGGTACGGCCACGCCACCATAGGCGAGCCAAGCGCTCACGCTTTTCACTGTAAAACAAACATTTGAACATTTCTGTCGTCGTACACCCGCTGCTCAGGGTTAATTGCGACAGATCACGTCTCTCCCCACCCTAAATTCCTGCTTGGCTGCTGAAGTCTCCCACTTTCCAACAGCCTAAAAACATGGCATGACCTGCAAAGCCTCTTCCAGGCTGCAGCAGTGCACGAACCCGCGCCAGTGCTTGCTTGTGGCCTGCACACAGGAACACCGTCCATGGCACTGGCAGGGGCTGGCAGGACCAAGCAGAGCCTGCTCAGGCAGAGAAACCTAACCTAAGCCACGCGATCCGCTTTGCTCTCCTATCAGGATCTGGCCCTACATCGCTTTCTCTGCATAATGATACCGGTTTCGTACTGGGCTTCCTTGCTGGCATAATGAAACGGAGCAACCCTGTGAAAGTAAGGATAAATGTTTTGAGATCTTCAGGCTCTGGTGCAAAGCAGTGTTATAAAAATCTGCAGCCTCCCTGGGAAAACAGCCAATGATATATTTTATGCCCCCCTCAGCAAGGGAAAGGGTTAATTGCTTTGGTTTCCCCCTGATACTTATGGCTAATGCCAAGCAGATCTAGAACGATAAGAATAAAATATGATTGAAACCTCTGGCTCTTCAAAAAAACCGTATGTTTTAATTAAATTGAGAACTAGCTGGTTAATCAGCACAAGGACTAATGGTCTGATTAGCAGGAAATGCCTGGTGAAAAACAGACCGTCTCATCGGCTGGGCTGGAGGGAGAGCCACGGCCCGGGGACACAGCCCTGGGCTGGGGGAGCTGTGGGTGCTTTGCAAAGGGCACCCAGGCTCCATCCGAGGACCCCCAGGGAGGAGACACATCCCTGAGCCCAGGACGTGCCCGTCGGATGTGTCTCCACCCTGGGGGTCCTCGGATGGAGCTGCCCCCTGCCCCCAGTGTGTCCCTGCCCAGGGCCCAGCTGTGGAAACCCTCTTCAGGGAGCATCGCGGGGGACCAGGGGATGCCAGGGGGACAAATGAAACCTCTCAGCCCAGTTACCTTTGAGAGGGGGAGCACAAGGATGGGGGAGAGAGGATTGCAAAATCAATTTGAAATTTATTGTGTCAAGGAGAAAAAAAAAAAACCCCACCACCCAAGAAATAAACTTTTAAAATTAAAAAATCAATGGAGAAATGTCCTTCTGGCCTCCCCTTCCCCCACTGTGCAAAGCATAGGCTTCCTTCTGATTAAAGCTCAGCCTGGAGCAGTTTCGGTGGCAGGAGGCCAGAAGAAAGCTTAAGGTGCTCTCTGCAGTTTAAGGTGGAGCTGTTTACATTGCCTTCCCCAGCAGTGCCCGGTATGGCCATGCAGCAGCATCCCCTTGTTCATACCGCTTACACCCTGGCCGTGCCAGGGCTCTGGTTTACACCGCCCGGTGAGCAAAGTCAGGGTCTCGGTTCGCAGGCGCTTGCTGGCAGATGAGCCTTGGAGGGGTTTTGTTTTGCTTGCAGCTGCCTCTGACAGGTTTTTGAGTAAAAAAAATGAAATTAAATGCGAGGTAAGAGGGAAAGGGTGCAGTAAGAAGTCCTGCCCCATTACTGGGGAGACGTGGTTGGGATGCTGCTGCGGAGCAATGCCCACACACAGGGGTTTGCTCGCAGCTCCGCGATTCGGGACCAAACCCTGCAGGAGCTTTGTCCGTGGTGGCCTCCGACATCCCCACTTTCCCCAAGGGTCGGCAAACACCCATCACAGTCCTGCTCCTTCCCGGAGATGCAATTAGTGCTACAGCACAAACAGCCCAAGAAACACCGGGAGGAGAAGCGCTCGTGGCCCATGAAAAGGCATGAGGCCATGCCGGCATCGGGACAGGACAAGAAGCAGGAAAGGGGTGCTGCCAGGCCAGTCCTCATCTGGAAAGTGGGTGCAACCCCATCATGAAGGGTTTGTTCCGGAAACCAGGACCAACAGGGGAAACCCATGCAGAGATCTGTCCCAACCCCTGCCGTTGAAGTTATGATCTCTGCTTGATGCCCCTTCTCTACATAAGAAGATGCCTCGGCATAAGGTGACAGCTCTGATGCTCACCAGAAATGCTTTATCCCAGCCAACAGCCCCAGCCTCGCCCAGGGAGGGAGGGAGCACTGGAGGGTCTCAGCCCAAATCCACACAGGCCCCTCTCCAAAGATAAGTCGGCTGCAATTTTGGGGGAAGGCTCGGCCAGGGCTGCCTGGCACCGCAGCTGCCTCCCCGACCAGACCCTGCACCTCGCAAGAAAATCATCTCCAATTTGCTCACCTGTTATACAAATCTCACCCCCAGCCCCCCTGGTATGGGGGTTTGTAGTTCACAAACATTTACTGACACCTATTTGTGCTCCTATAACTCCGGGCCAGCGCAGTGTAGTCGCATTTCAGTCTTTTAGCTCATAAAGTGGAAAAGGCAGTTTGGGTGTTTCTTCTCAAAACAAACACAAACACGTGCAGCACATGTATAATGGGGACGGCAGTAAGATTGACAAGGTGCTGCCTTTCCGAGGAGCAACTTTTTATTGGGGTCTTTACTGTGCATTCGGTATTATGGGGCAATAAAGCTGGTAATGCCTATTCACGTCTCATCGTCCGTAATCGCTTGGAGGAGAGAGCTGCAGCCGCAGCCAGAGCTGGGGCCCGCTGGAGTCAGCGTTTGCACGGATTTCAGCTGCCCTCGGATCAGCCAAGCCCCCGGGACAGCCTCCATGGAGGGAAGCCATGGCAGGGCACGGGTTGCTTTTCATGGTCTGGTAGGGAGCAGCAGTGCAGTGAGGTTAAGAAATAACATACAGGGGCGATGCAAATACCAGCCGGATTTAAAAAAGGGCTGGTCCCAGCTCTGAGCCCTCCAAAATACACAGAGAAACCCATCTTTTCAAACCTTCAGTGCCACCCATCCCAGTTAATTGTGTCATTCAGCATGTTGGCAGAGTGGTAGTGTCTCCCATTTGAATCTAAATACACGAGATTTCAGATCTAACCAGGTTATAAGATAGCATGTACTGGTTTTAAATTGTGCCTACTGTAGAATAAAAGTCTTACGTAGATTTTTCTGGGGGCCTTGTTTCAAAGTGCCGCGGGGAACCAGGTGAACACCACCAAGCAGCTCTCAAGAAGCCCCAAATCCATCTGCATGGAGCCATCACTGAGACTGGAGAGCTGCCAAGTGCAGAATCTATAAATCATGAATCAAGCCCCCCATTCCCGTCCCTAAATCACAATTGTTTTAAAAAGAAAGAAAACATATTGGTTCTTTTAATTTGCCTTTTGGAGTCTGTGCCTTTAGGCACATTTTCCAGCTTTTCTAAAACATGAGGACTAGAAACTTCCTTTCATTTCTCAGTGAAAGCTGAGAGTCTCACTTAATTACTTGCATCCAAGAGCCGCAGCTTTATGAAAAACTCTAAATATCAGAAGATTGGTAATAAAATCACAGGGGCTGGCAATGCTGAGACTCCAGTTAGATGCAGGATATTCCTTTTATAAGCGTCCAAGAAGAGTATGCAACACTGGGATGCTGGTCTGCTACAAGAGTAACAAATATAATGAGTTTTGGTGAACCGATGCAGAAAAAGACCTAAAGTCTATGTTCCTTGGCCAAGGTGTTCACGTCGCCGCTCAGCTCCCACTGCCTTTTGGATAGGCGGTCACCATGTCAGCAGTAACGCACACAGGGGTTGAACCAGGAACAGGGCAAAGGTGGCTGGCACTTGCGCAAGGGTTTTGGCAACAGCAGTGCAAAGCACCTGGCAAGGGCGAGCGGGAAGCGAGGAGGTGCCAAGGGGAGTTTGGGGTTTAGTAAAGAAATGCTGAGGCTCAGCCAGCCCATCAAAGAAGCAGCCCAGTGAAATTATGTGATATTTGAGACCTTTTCTTGTTCAGGTCCCAACTTGCACCCCTATCAAAGTGGCTTTGTTGACCTGGGCTGGTCTCCAGGCATTGGGTTCAACATTGCAGCCCTGACCACAAGAAGCATCTCAGGATGCTTCCTGCCATGTCTTGGGATTTCTTCTCGGGGTTTCAGTACCCTCCATGGCAGCGTGGTTTCTTCTGGGTTTGCTGGAGTGGCCATGACCTCCCACCTAGGCTTGGTGTCCCGACAGCACAAGCACCCTGGGGAGCACCACCCGCCTCGGCGGCCCCAGGAAGGGGGACACTGGAGGGACAAGCCACCATGGGCAGTGCCCTCTGCCACCACATCTCCTCAGAGAGGCTACCCACTGCCCCTGGAGGGGACAAGGACCTCCTCACAGGGATTGCATGGGCGAAGCAAAGCATCTTTGCGTGGCCCAAACCCAGAGGGACCACGGGGACTGAGTCCTCCTCGCCTCCTCCCCGTGCCCAAGCATCCCCGGCCACGGGCCACCACCTGCGCGGACACCACGAGGACTGTCTTTGCCTTCACAGGGAACATCTCTTGTCGCTATTCATGGAAATGATGAGATAATGGCCTGAAATCTTGATTCCTCTAATATAATTGAAAATGGAGCTAAACTGCAGCTCTAAAAAGGAAGTCTAAATTAGGTTGCAGAAGAGAAAAGGATATTTGACAGCAGGAGCAGGCTCTGGAAATGCAGTCATTGTTTCTACTTATGGGTTTTGAAATGTAAATAATTTAACACCCAGCTAAGCAGAGGAAAATCTGCTATTTTTGGTTTATTCTGAACAAAGACAGCTGTGTATTCTAAAACATACAGTTCAGCATTTAAAAAAAAGTACAGAAATAATGCTGGCGAGAATGCCTTTAGGTATTTAAGACCCAGCACCGGGGTCTGGGCTGGCTGTGCCTTGCATTACGCTGGTACCTTTGTAGCGACCTCAAGTCTTATCAGGTCGTTGCGATAAACCCATAAATAAATGATTTGGATGGGCTAATTCTAGGGATTCATTAAAAATTTCAGCTGAAGGATAAAAGCACAGGGAGAGGTTGCAAAGGCAGCGTTTAGATCTTCAAAGAGATGGTGCCAGGGCTTGCATGGTCAGGCTGACTCCCAGTTAGGTGTTAGGTTCGGAGTCAGAGCGAGACGCATCTGCTCTCATCAGCAAGATTCCCATGGCAGCAGACACCATGAGGTACCAGCTGTGTTCCATCCAAAGCAGCACGGAGAACCGGATTGCGATTCAAATTCGGGTCCCCATTAAAATAACGAGAGCTATTGCAGACACACGGGCATGCCTCTGGGAGCTGAGGATGAAGCCTCTTCCTTCAGAGACCTTAACCAAGTTATTGTGCTTTTGGTAATTAGCACAGTCAGGCCTGATTTGTTTTTCTGCTCTCTCAGCTCTCTCAAATACACATTATTTTAATAACTTGCTGGGAGAAAGGGTTAAATATCTCCGGGCTGTATAAAACCTCCCACAAATGTCACTGCCTTCCCAGCTGTGCTCGCTGCCTGCTGATAGACCCGGCAATGGTTTGATGAGATATTGGTGGGATTCGCTCCTGTTTTTCTGCCGGGTGAAACCAAACATGACGATGAAACCCCAGCCACTGCAGTAACAAGAATAATTGCAGTATTAGGAGTAACTGCTGCTTTTTCTTTAGTGTTCATGGGGTCTGGCCACACTAAAATGGGAATATTGTGCTGAGGCTCCTGAGATGGGAAATCTTTGCAGCTCAGGGCACGGGATGTACTGCCGGGTCCCTCCTCCTGGTCCAGCCTCTGCAGAGAGGACGCAGGGGTCAGGGAGGAAGCTTTCCCTGGCACAAGAGCCGAGTTGCCCACACCGAGGAGGGGCTGCAGCTTTGTGGGCTGATGCACATCCACCCGTCTGCATTCCTGCAAAGGAGAGCAGGTCTCTCCTGGAGCTGCTGCTTGCCCATCCTCGTCCCATCCCCATGCCCATCCCCATCCCATCCCCACTCCCATCCCATCCCCATCCCCAGCTGGAGGTGGTGGTGCAATCCGGGCTCTCCCAGCCACAGCGAGGAGACCACAACCAAGGATCACAAGCCTGGCTGGGGAGGCGAACCCTGTGCCAGCGCCCGCCCTGGCAGCACGGGTGCGTGTCTCAGCCAGCCGGGCACATCTGGGACGAGTTGTGCGGCATCTCGTCTGCCGTGGATGGAAAGTTAGATAATCTCCTTTAGAAACAGATATGTATATCTTGGGCGGCCAGGGTTTCCTATGCAATGCAGAAACTCTCCTTGCCACTGCCAGGCTGCCTGGCTGTAAACACATTACGGAGCTGGAGGGCAAAACACGTTGGTGCTGAGTCTTCTTGGAAAACCTGGCCCTGGGTGTGGGGAGCACCTGGAAATCTTCCTCCCATCTCTTATGTTAATTTGGCCCCACGGGCCTTACTGAAGCTCATTGAAATTCAGGGGGAGTCTTCCCATTGAGTTCAGCCAGCTTTGAATAAGGTCGTTTTTCTCTTCAGTGGTTTTTTCAGTGGGTTTTTTTTTTTTTTTAAACCTATGCTTACTCTGGGGGAAAATGTATTTAAACACAGAAGTGCTGCATTTGCAGCCGCGCTGCTATTGTCTCCCCAGCGGCGACGTGGCTCCGTGAAAGGCTTCGTTCCCACAGGGAGGCAGTTAGCAGGGACGGCCTCCACTGCAAAGGTGGTCGAGCCCATTTCGCCTCGCTCCAAGCCCACGCAGACGTTGTGGGTCCAACTGGGCTGACGCAGAGTCAAATATTGCTCAGGCTGCGCTTGTTTTGCACGTGAGAGAGAGAGTCGGTTAAAGAGGTGGGCTGGCATGCCTAGGATAAGATTTTCCTTGGTTTGGGCTCCTTTCTGTGTGTGTTTTTAATCCATGTACCAAAATAGTAAGTTAGGTCTTATATAAAATGCCTTATCCAGGGAACTCGAAGCACTTTTTGTAGAAGTGTGGTTATTCCCAATTTACAGATGGAAATGAGACTTGTCCAGGGTTGCACACAGCATTGGTGGCCGAGCTGGGAATGCAGCCCATGTTCCTTAACGCTGCTTGGTTCTCCCTCCTCAGGGCCACCATGTCCCCTTGTCACTGGTGCTATTCAGTCAGCATAAATGCTGCTGAACCTCAGACCTCCTTTTATCCCAGGCCATCTCCCCTTCCACGTGACTCCTGTGGTCGTCATGAAGTCGTCTTTGGTTTTGGTGACAGCAAACAAAGATTTGGCTGTTCATAGCCAAGACCGTAGGTGAGGAAGCCATAAAAGGCTCCAGCACCCGACGTCCAGCAGCCACGCACCAAACCGCCTCGTTGCTGGGAAGAAAGTCCTGGTTCTCACAACCTTCCCCTGACTTTCCCCGAGGTTTGCGGTGGAAGGTCTGTGGAGGAGCCACAAAGCAAAAAACCTTCACCACTTCTTCCCAACCAGCTTTCCCCTCTCGGCAGCCTTATCAACCTTGCCTGCTTTGCCCTGGGAGCTGTTTAGACTAGACAAGCAAGCTTTGAGTGTTCACTGCTTTCTTCTCCCCCCACTTCCCTGCTGAGTATCTCTGCATCTCCCATCCCTCCTTGGCAGCGACGCTGCCTCTCCCGCCTGCAAAGACAAAGGCGAATGAGTCAGCGCAGGGAACACCAAGTGCTCCAGATACGAAGCAGATGGGATTGAAGAGTCCAGTACAAATTGTCTCTTTTAAATTCACTGAAACTCTCTCAAACCCCTCTCAAGACTGCTCTCCGTACTCTTCATTAGCAGGGCTGAAAATGAAGCTGCTCCTTTGCAATCCAGGATTTTGTAGTATCAGCCGTAGGTGTGACTTTGCCCCACATTATTAATAAAGGTGGTGAATATTGCAAATGGTTTCCTGCGAATATGTGCTTGGATGCTGGAATTAATTCACTGGGTGAATTTCACCCCTTTCTGTGTGCTCCACCTTCCTTTGAATGTTCGCAGAGTGCATCATACCGGAATTAATATCTGTAGAAATTGACTTTTGTAACAGGATGAAAATCGATAGAAAATTTCAGTTTCTCTTTTCAAACTGAATCAGATGAACGTTTTGAGCCAAAGCAACAGAATGTGTCATGGGTTGAAGAGAAATGGTCAATCAAAATTATCCAAAATCCATGTTTTGACATTTTCCATCGTAGTGAACTGATCAGATTTTGCTAAATCCTGTTTCCTGTGACTATGAATGATAACACATAAGCTTTCATTTTCAGTTACTTCTATATTTAATGGATGTGTGTAGGGTCCTACAGGGCCTTTGGGGACGTCAGCAGCCAGATGCATTTGTTCCCCTTTTCCCTGCAGGATAAACTCCTTGTTTTTCCTACTCATCCACAAGACTTGCAACGGGCTGGAGGCTCTTTTTGCCTTAGGTGAGATCTGCTCGGGGTAAAATTTTAGATTTTGCAATAACTTTTTTTGCTAGATAAATGTATTTTAATGGAAAATTCCCCAACTACTCTTGTGTTGTGATGTCTGCAGAAACACAAATCAGTGTTCGGGGAACGTACTTTTTAAGCATATACTGGCGTTTATTCATTTCAGCCACATTTTGACACCTGAGCCAGGAGATAAATCCCATATCCTGCGATCAACATCGACTAACCATCTAGCTCAGAGAAGTAATACTGAAAAATCAGAATCGATCACAACGAGCGTAACGAGTTGAAAACATTTCAAATAATGGCCAACTCCGGCGAAGTAACAACCTGCTTGCAGAAAGCAAGGAGAAAAAAATCTAAATTCATTGGATAAATTATTTGTTGCAAATTATTTCTTCAGCTCTAATTAGTGATCTTCATTTTACACAGTAGGCCTCTAATGACCTGCTTGACAACTATGATGTCAGATAGACAGTGGGGATTTGCATGAAAATGAGTTTTGTTTTCTCCCATCCCAGCCATAAAATGACAACAACGAGGATGCTCAGCTTTACCACGCAACAGGGGAATAACCAGGCACCCAAGCTCTGGGTGAAAGGAGATAATTCAGCTGTATTTTGGGAAATAGAAAAAAACAGGAGGCACTAATTCAAACAAAAAATAATAGCACCTGGCACACAAACAAGCCTAATCAGATACGGTTGCTAAGTGGAGTCATGTGAATAGCAGATGATGGAGCAAAAGCAGAAGACACAGCTCTCAACGAAAACATGGTGACCCAGCTCTAATAGGTCCTGCACCATTGTTTTCTGTGATTGAATAATCTTTTGCCTTTTTATAGCAAGGGGTTTTAAATGTTGGACCTATTTCAAGTGCGTTATCATCTCCTGCCTGCTGATAATTGACAAGCTTTGGATCTTTCTCTGGCTTGTCTATCCTGCGTCCAGATAGATTCAAGCAGAAGACGATGCTCTTGCCAGTCACAAGCAGCTCAAATAAGGTTAAAAAAGAGCAACAGAAAAATCTGGAAAAGGCAACAAGCCTGATGTCCCTCCTGCAGCTCTAAGGGTTTCTTTCACTGGGATTTGCAGTATTTTTTGGTGATTTCAGCAATGTTATTCCCAGCCCAGTTCAGCACATCTTGCGCTTTGACAGCTCACTGCACCTGGAAATTACTACTTGACAAAAACTGGCAACTTCTCTCATTTTGGAAGGTTTTTCTGGAAATGGGCCTTTATTCTTACTTGCCTTCTGGACTTCTGCTGGTGTAAAAGGAGGTGAAACTGGATGTAAATGTAAGGTGCAAGAAGCACTGTAACGCTGCCTGCCTGTTGATGGACCAGAGTCTTGATCTGGTGGTGCAAGCACAAAAAGGGTTGGGGGTTTGCATTTTGGCAAATGGGCGCCGGGTGCCTGTATACAGTCTGTTGTCGGCGGAGCTGCCGTGGGAGCTGCGTCCATTTATTTGGTGGTAAACACGAACACAATGGCTTGAATTGCCACAATAAATTAGTGAGCTATTGGGGTAACTGAGATCAGAATCTGACCTCAAAAGGAGTTTTAGCTAATCTATTTTTTTTAATTTTATTCAAAATAATATTGTCATCACATCAATTTGTGAAGAAAAAGGCAATTTTTAGTTGCTGGTCATCCCCTTCACTTGATTTTTCTTTTAATGATTTGGCAAATGATCTCCCAGCAAAAAAGATAAAAGATGTAATAAAGCATTTTCAGCCGCTTCTCTGCGAATTGATCCCGCTCCTTCTTCATGTATTGTTGATCTGCTAATTTAATCACTTGTCCGGAGGGCATACACAATTTTGTAGGAAGTAAAAATGTCACACAAGAAAAAAGGAGGAGAATGGGAATGGAAATCTCTTCCCTTGCCAGGCTGCATGTCCTACGTGGGAAGCAACACCCAGAGCGAGTGCTGCCCTGGGCTGGGAGGCGGGGGGATGCAGAGGAGTCTGCTTTCATCCCGCCACCATCGGCATCGCTGAACTTGGCTGGGGGAATCATAGATCATTCGGGGACAGACGGACAGGCAGCCAGAAATACATCCACACAGCCAGCATGATTGCGCGAGTTTTATTTTACCAGAAAACCGACCTAAAAATAGGCTGGGGAGGGCGCAGGGGGTCCCCCTCGGCCGGCAGCCCCTGCCCAGGTGGGCTGTCCCTGCACGCCTTCGCAGGGGCAGCAGCAAAGCAATTTTCCGCAGGTGGGAGTCAGGAAGCAAAGTCTTTGTAGCGCCGGTTCAAAGGGGCAACGACTGGCCGGAGGCGGCCATGGTTTGCAGCGCTTAGCTTGTTGGCAATGGCAACTTCTGGCTTTCATGTACCCAGAAACGCAGAAGCTGAAGGATGAGACGTGGCCGTGCTTGCGGATGCAGCACTTCAATGATTTATTGAATTCTTTTGTGTGTTGGTTGGGTTTTTTTAGGGTCAGGAGTTGCCATTTTAAAATGCTCTGTAAAAACCAGATGTGTAAATCTATTAGCTTTTAAAGCACATTTTTATGAGTGGGAGAAAACCTGCTCAGCCTCCATGGGCTCTCTGATGCCAGCCCAAACCCACGGCCCCGATGCTCGCCCCACGCAGGCGTTCAGCCCCTCAGAGCTCCCCCCATATAATTCAGCCACCTCTGTGGGAGCTCTGCACAAGGGGGGGCACAGCCTGGATCCCCTGGCCACAGCCTGTCTGGAGGGGACACATCACGGCTCCCCGCTTTTTGGTCCCCGGGCACCCTCTGCCAAGGGACCAGAGAAGATCTGCATCTCCGGGAGAGGAGGAGAAAAAGCAATTTCTGCGAGTGCGTGAGGAGGGGAGCAGCCGTGGGGTGGCCGAGGAAGGGATGGAGCGCTGCAAAACACAGCAGCTTGGGGTAGACGGTGCAGGAGGAGAAGTGGCCAAGAAAGCCCTTTCTAGGGAGTTTCTGTGAACCTCTGCGATGTGTAAAGCCAAGCCGGGACTCGTGCCCACAGTCCTATGTATAGACCCCATCTAAATCTACTCCTAATCTCCTCCAGGCTTAGCTGGGCTGATCCGGGCAGCAACATCTGACAGCCCTTCTCCTGAGAGCCAGCAGAAACGGGGAGCGTGGCGGGGATGTCCGTGGACTCTCCAAACCTGGGGCTGCTCTGCGTCCCCTTGTCCCCCCTCCGGTGTCTCCCAGGCGCAGGCTGAAGCAGCGAGTGGGACCACTGACCAAAATAGCTCTGCGTGCCTAGAAAGTGATGGTAGCCGGGGTCTGAACCTGGCTCTGCGCGGTTCGGGTCACGTCTCTTGTGGTTTAAAAAAAGAAACAGGCTGTGACTGCGGGCCAAGTCCCCTGTTGGGATAAATGGCCACAGTCCCACTGAGCAGAGGTCAATCTATTTATACCGGCAAAGAATTTGGCCCATCAGATAGAAGAAATCCTGGACTCCTCTTTGACTCTCTAAGTTTCTGCCCTGTAGAGCCACAGGACTGTGTGTCCGTAGAAAGGAAGACTAAGGGAGCTTTTTCACTAAGACTGTTTTGTAAAAATTGTGGATACAGGGAAAGTCAAACTTTTCATAGGAACACACCCATCCTGATGGAACTTTCTTTGGAAATGGTTTCTCAGCAGGCTCGAACCATAAAATCCTCCCCCAGAAAAATTTGCACCCTGCCACAGCAAACAGTTGAGTTCAAACCACGCTGAGCACCAGGGATGTGAACAAATGGGGAGGCAAGAAACCCAAATTCCAGTTCTCGCTCTGCCTGTGGGACTTTCACCACCGGGGAAGCGTCTTGGTAAAGGGCGATTTGCTCATCCGGGGTGTTCCTCTCACTGGGAGGGTGGAGAGGGGATTTGGTTTTGCTTGTTTGTTTTATAAACGCTTTGAAAAGCTTTGGCTTCCTCTCAAATTCAGGGAAAGAGCTGCAAAAATCTCAAAAAAACCCCAACCAAAAAACCCTTCATGGGTTTTGAAAGCTCTTTCCTGCCCTGTTCCAGAACGGGTTGTTAATTGTAGAGCATTTCAATTGCAGAAAGTCTGACTATTGAGTAGAAGAGTCTTTTTGAGTCTAACCAGCTGTGCAGGGCTTTTGTAAGTTGCTCTCGATGTCGCAGAAGCTCAATATAGTTAGCATTGCTCAGAATTTTTATTGCCACTGGTTGTAAATACGTCTATATGCATATTTCATTGTAGAGACCCCTACGAGCATCTAGGAACCAAAACTTCCCTTCCACACCCCAGTCACTGAAATTAGATTATATACTGATTGCATAATTACTGTATAACAAGGTTTGCTCAGCCTCTCAGCGCACAATGCCTGTTTTCATAGCATTTTAATATGAGTGACATAATAGGCACCAGCTTGAATAGCCGCATGCCAACGAGGCATTGCATTCCCCAAACCAGCTTTCGTTTGTAAAATCTGGTCCAGCTGCTCAGCACACAGAAGGGCGACGAGCAAATGCCTTCCAGCCTGCTCTGGGCCAGGAATCAGAACACCCACGGGGAAACACTCCCCTTCCCCAGCCTGAGGTGGGCTGGTTGGCACATAGCGCTATCTGGGTTATTTCTTCGGGCTACCACAAGTCAGTTACATTAATGCTAGGTCTTTACATGTGTGTTGCCTGCACCAGCGTTTGGAGATCTGGACGGATAATGCTCCCACTAATATTGCTCTGGCTGCTGCTGCTCTGGTCTTTCCTCTTTGCTCTGAGTGAATGATTTAAAAAGGCTCAAATCCGGCAAAAGGCTCATTTTTCTAATAAGTTAGGCAGCAAATTTGCTGGTGTATTCAACCCTGGTTTTGTCCTGAGTGGTATGGAACTGGAACAGCCCATAAGCAGCAATTTGCTCATCTTTTAAGCTTTATTGTCTAGGCAATGGGTTTTACTTGGATGGTTGAAGACCAACCCTCTCTTTGCAAAAAATCTTTTACCGGCCCCAACAATAACTGCAACCCGTTCTTTCTGCTTTGCATTTACTTGCAATTAAAATAAATGGACCAAATGCTACCAGATGAGCACGACGTTTCTGGTTGACTTACCCACAGTTCCAACAGGTCCCGTCGCCCGGCAGTCGCTGCGTGTCCTCTCCACCCGTTGCATACTGCTAACGTTTTGACTCTTCTTTCATAAAACACAAGTCCTTCATGGACTCACCGGATCTTGTTCTCAGCCTGTCTCTGGAAGGGGCACGTTGACGGCGCATAGTTGTTATGGGAGGGTGGAGCCCAGTTCTGCACACACTGGTTTATTCTGGGGGGCTTGTGAAGAAGCAGAGCTGGGACCTGTCTCCCTGTGACGGTAGAGTTGTCCCTAAGTTTTAGGCTGTTCAGAGAGAATGGCCTGCTTATGGCAAAGCAAAGATTATGGGCCCGGGCTTACTTAAGGTAATTTTTTTAAGGGTTGGCATAGTTGAAACAAGCTATCTGGAAAAAAAAAAGTGAAGAATTTTGAGACATTTTCAGGCTCTTTAGCATCAGATGCATACACTTTGGGGAAAGAGGTTTTCCTGTTCTCAGCCTTTCATCTTCCTCTATCTCCTCTAACTCGTGGCTCAAAGTCACTCAGATCATCCTTCTTGTTTTGCCACCCCGCAGTGCTGGGACTTGTCTCTCTGGTTTGGCAAGTGCCCAGGGAAGTGCCCGGGAATAGCTGCTGCTCCCAGCACCGGCCAGGCTGACAGCCGAGAGAAAGTCAGGGCATGACAAACTCAGAGCGATACATACCCGCACGTGTCTGCATGCAAAAGAAACCCATCTTCCTCCCTCGAAGCTATTTTCTGTTGGTGATATAACCAGCAGAGAGCTATTTGGAGAAAGGCTTTTTAAGTCTGAAGTGTACTAAGGAAGGCACTCAGGCTATTAGGAAGCTAGTGCCCTTGTTAAAGTTACTACGCTCCTTTCTCCTAACAGGCTAACCCGCTGCCATTAGCAGTGCAATAATGGCCAGGATGGACAGGCTCTGGAGCCGGGTTCTTTGCCCCTTCGTTGTCTCGAATCGCATTTTGCTGCAGAAGCGTCACTGATGCCAGTGGGACTGCTGGGGGATGTTAGCGATGCAGCGGAGCTGGAAGCATTGACTGCTCTGAACAGAGGGGACAAGAGAGGGACAGAGGAGCAGGTATCTCCCCATACTTTCTGATGCATTGAGATGCAGCAGCCCACCAGCACGCCAACGGCAGCGCCTGCCTTCCCCGTGGCTTTGAGGCACTTGGGGAAGAGGGAGGGCACCGGTCAGCCTCCATGAGCTTACGGGTGTGTTTTGCAGGCAGTGACTGGGGATGGCCAGTCCTGTTGGCTCTGAAGGTGAGCGGCGTGGCCAGGGAGCAGAGATCATCGTGCCCTCAGCCATCCCTTGCATCCCCACCCTTGCAGGGAGCAGCCCCAGCACCCCATCCTGCCCAACCAGCTCTGTCCTTTGCTGGGTCAACATATTTTTACATCTGTCTTCCTCACTTTAATCCTTTGCTTTGGTGTCAGACTCACCACTCTGTGAAAATTAATTAAACAGACTTTTCAGGTGCAAAATAGTCTAAAAAAGAAAAGAACCTCAGTCATAAAAATTGCTAATTGTGGGTAAAGGGAATTAATACTTGTACATCCCTGGGGAAAGCAATGACTGGCATGATAAGAAGACAAATGACTTTTCGGAAAAGTTTGCCTACCTTCCTTATCTAGACTGTGCTACTTTAAGTGTGGAAGGAATGATTTCATTTTATGGAAGCACCCCAGCAGCCAGTGATGGTTTTAGCTGGCTCTCCGAGGACACACCAGTTTGCAGGCTGCAATGGCATGCGGTTCACAGCAGCACTCGAATGTTATCACTGAACTTTGCACGTCGGTGTGGGTCTGTGTATCCTATTTCCTGAAGAGTCAGAGGATATAATTTGTTCAGAAACTCAAGGTTTCTGATTTAAAAGGACTTTAGACCCCACTTGTGGGGCTGGTCCTTTATCACTGATGAAGGGGGGACCTGAACAACTGCAAAGCACAGAGGTTTCTCTTGCAAAAAATGCCAGTTCACGGGACATCAGCCAGGGCTATTCCTTGAATCAGTGAGGCTGGGGTGGGAAAATCTGGAGGCAGCATTTTCAACTCCACCTTTGAACATTTCCACTTGAAAAGATTGCCTGGAGAAAGGCCTTTGGAGGGGATGTGCCATTTTTGCAAGGGCCCCAAAAACTTGCCCCAAACGGCTGCACCACTCAGCCCACTCCCGGGGCCACCAAGCCGCCCACGGCTCTGCGTCACCTCCTGCGGTGGCCGGGCACCGTCTGCACGCAGGTCTGGAGACCAGGGCCATGGAGGGGTAAGCAGTTATCTAACCAGCCAGGTATTTTTTCTTTTCCTCGAATGAAATCAGCCTCAGCTCAGAAGGAAGCTGCGGTTCGGGCTCCAAAACGGGCTGCAGCCCTCGCTCCGCAGCAGTCGCCATCCACAGAGCTGGAAGCAGTAGTTTAATCTCACTGTGCCACAATTTCCCCGTTTCCTGTGTATTTTGGAGCCTATTAATGAACCCAAGTACTCTCGCATGGGAAAGGCAGCCTTTGGGTTTCCTTCACACACCAAAGGGGCTAAGCATGTGATGATGGTGAATCTGGCAGAGGAGAACGGTTTCTGTGCTTTATTGTAAACTTCCGGGCTGCCCCGCTGCAAAGCAAGGGGCTACGTTACTTAGAAAGAAGCTGAACTTTTGGGGCAGATATTATATTGCAGAAGTATTGTGTCTTGCCCCCAGACTTCTCCCGGCTTAGCGGTAACGTAAGGGCCAGGATTTCAGATGTCAATGCCAGGAAAGTCCATTGCATTTGTCTTACTGCAGTTCACAGGATCTGGGAGATCACAGAGAAGAAGTCGGCCTCACTGCAGCGGTCTTCATCAATCAGTAGCACAAGCCAGGGGCTGGTACATGAAAGTGGAACTCCGTTTGAAACGATTTTCTTGTTCACTGATGGCAATGGCTCGTGCTACCTGAGGTCAGAGTGGAAATTTCTTTGGGTGTAGGAGGCTGGGAAGGGAGTTGCTGACAACCAGCTGGGTAGGGCTGACAATTCCCGTAGGTGGTCTCCTCTTATGTCAATATAATGGCTATCTCAAAGGCTTTTAAGTTTTAGTTGATCTGGAAGATTACAAATTTGTCCAAAGCTTTGACAAACTTGCAAGTTTTATAAAATCGTATTACCCAACTGGAGAAAAATTTTGTCTGGCATTCCCCCTTGTGCATCGTTCCAGCTGCATAGACCCCACCGCGAAAACCCCAGACCTTTGGTCTACAGGGGTTTTGGTAAGTCTCTCTGCATCCATAGCAATAGAGGGGTGCTCTTTCTCAAACTGCTCCAAGGTCAAGGGCTACCAATATCTGCTAGTTCAAGTCCTTCTTTCAGTGTCAAAGAATACTTCTCCAACAGGATGATGCTAGGACTAAACTATCCAGCTATAATTGATTAGCAGCTTTCACAGAGAGGATCGCAAAGCACTTTGTGAGCTATGCTCTAAATATACAGCTGCGCTGAGCCGCTTTGGGATGGAGAGCAGCAGAGGCGCAGACGGTCAGCAAACACGTGGGGCAGGAGAGGAAATGCCAGTGATTCCCGGGCAGACGTCCACTCCTGCCAAGTATGCCATTGGGCCTTTAATATCCCCGCAGAGCAGATATTTTTAAAGTCTTTGCTAGACCTTAGAAAAAAAAAAAATCAGATTTTTAAGGTCTTTCTAGACAGATGTACCAAACAGAAGATGAGCGTGTCCATTTAGGTCGGCCTCTGCCCCACCAGGGTGCTGGCGCGATGCTTTGCCGGGTCAGCATGATCCCAAGCAAGCTGAACATTTCAGGCAAGAGCGGTCACGGTGTTTTCAACTTCATCTATTTTTATCAAGACACATGGGTTGCTTTGAGCACCGATTCATTTGGCACCCAGGCGTATCCACCCCATAATTGCTCCCGGCTGCGCACACACCCCGTGCCCTGACTGCAGTGAAGAGGGCAGGGGAAGACCCGCAGCGCAAGGAGGATCTCTCTGCTCAGAAAATGGACATTTTGACAGACTCCCATCTCACATGAGAAATGTTTTGATTTCGTTTCCTCTGCAGAACATAAACAGATTTTGAAACCTCAGAAGTTGCCATGAAACAAACCCATTGTTCCCCGGCCAGCTCTAATTACGGCTTGCGACCAGCCCTTGCCTATTGAAGTCAGAAATTACACAGGGGAGGATTCTGGCTCTGCACAGATTTGTATGGAGAAATGTGATTTCTCAGTATTGTTTTAAGCAAAGTTAACTCTTAGAGTTAAGATTTTTTAGTGTTTTCTGTCCCTCCTTACCACCAGCAAATACCTGCAAAAAGTGGCACACACGCAGTGTGACACCGGGAAGGGCTGATGTGAACGTGGCATGTGACGTAAGCGTGGCGATGCCCTCTTATCTCTGGCTTTCATCCCCAGGAGTGAGGGGGATCTGAGCGCAGCCCTGGGGGAACATTTTCCACGTGCCCCAGCACGGCACGGCCACCCCGAGAGCCGAGCAGATCCCCAAGCGACAGCGTCCCCTTCCTCACGTGGGCTGGGCGCTTCCTTCACCCATGTCCCTGGCCCCTAAATCCACAGGCTGAAGCTTGCGGAGTTGTCTTGGAGATTTTAATGCCAGCAGCAAAAAAAAAAAAAAACCCAAACCAAAAACAAAAACAAAAGAAGAAGTGAGGCATACAATTCCTGCAGACAGCTTTGAAAATATCAACCTCAACAGCTTTGAAAATATCAACCTTGTATTTCTGGGCAGCTCGTGAGCTCAGAAGTACTGACAAACTGGACGGAATTAGGGAAGAGCAAGAAAAACAACGAAGTGCTTGGGCAGAGGGGCTTGGCCACGGCGGGAGGAGGCGCCGAGGGTTGCACGACCGCGTCTGAAGAGTAAAATGTCCAAGGGGCGAGGGGGTTGTTGGATGGAGGTGGCTGCTGTTGAGCGAAGCAAAAGCCAATGTGGCAGCGCACCAGGAAACCTTTCCTCACTCTGAACTTCAGCCCGTTGTGAAACCTTCCCTCTGGGGGAAGCGCTGGAAACCCCCAAGTTTGTGCCAATGATAGTGGGGCTGGCCGGAGCCCGCGGGCGGCCCCGGGAGGATGCGCCGCGTGGAGAAATAAAGCTCTGGGGAGCTGGCGTACCCAGGCTCTTCTGATATATCTGATCACATCAAAGCAACCCATCCTGCAGGGCTCGGCACAGGCAGTGACATGACCGGCAGCCAGGTTTCACAGAGCAGGGGCAGGAAAAGATAATTTTGCAAATGGTTGCTTGAGTGCACAGACCCATTGCATGTACATGCACCAAATCTACAGGCCAGCGTTTTTCTTCAGGATTGGGGCTTCACCTAAGAGAAAAACCTAATTTCACTGTCTGATACAAAATGAGTTGATGGCACTGCCAAGGATTTATAAATATAGGACTTCTTTCAAAATAATCAGTGCTGCTCTTGACCTGAATTCAGGCTGTTAGGTTTTTCATCCCCTCTCATCACAATTTTATTTTATCATCTCCGCCACTACACGGATTTTTCTGCAATGACTAATTTTGAAGACGGCAAGCTCGCTGCTGAAAAACAACATCAGAAATACATGGTTATCAAGAGTAATAGGTGCCAAAGGCACAAATCTTACAGCTGTGTGAGGGGAAACGACGACAGTCATCTGACTACAAAATTATTTGCATTCCATCTTTGTCTTAGTGCTTCTGTAAAAGAAAAACAATCCTTTTTTTTAAAGTGTCTGAGGAATAACATCATAAACCAAAAAAACTTCCAAGATACTGTTAAATTTCCTCTGTGGTGTCTGTAGCAATCCCTCAAAAGGGTTAGCTCTGAGTATTTCTTAATTTTGCAAGGATAACACAGGAAACGATTGCAACTGTGTTGGGTAAGTACACAGCTTGTTTTTTCAATGAATTCTTTGTGTATTTGATTTCCATTTATACTTCTGCATTTTGGTGCACCAAAACAAATAGTTCTGGTAGGAGCAAAGGAAGCACTGAATTTTTTCCTCAGCATTGACATTTTGAATAATTTCAGCCAGCTTTCAAGTTGGCTTAAAAATGAGGGTCATCGTTTGGGAGGAAAATTGCCTGGTTTATTCCACATTTTCCCAATATAGTGTTTCAGATTTTAAAATCTCAGTAACATTTAGAAGTTCAAACGTGTTTATCTGTGGCCCGAGCTCTGCAGTGCTCGTCCACTCCACTGCTCAGGAAGGACAAGTGTTATGTGATGTATCAGACCCATCATGACTCATCTCATACATCTGAAATAATCTGAGAAATCATTGCAGACCTTTTTTGTTGCAAGAAAACACGGAGTTCTTCTCTGACGGAGGATAAATAAAGCTATCACGTTTTGCCCACAGAAATTCTTCAAACGGGAAAAGAAGAGATCACATTCCTCTGATCATTTCTTCGTGTGTCGTTAATTGCTATGATAATCCCATCGCCAAATCCTTTGGTATCTGAAAGCCTTTGCAACTGTCATCTTTAAAGATAAACCAGGGGCCCACTCCTCCTGAAACCCTCGATGTTCGCCCTGCCGGCTCTTAGGCTTCGCTTTTGCACGTCTGTGGAGATTTGGGGAGTTTCCAGCCCGGCGAGCGGCAGGGCTTGTTCATCTCAGGGCAGATGCTTCCAAAACGCAGTGGGAGCTGGGCACATGTGTTTCCAATTATCATATAAGAAAAAAAAAAAATTACATTTTTAGAGGTTTCCAGATTTAGGCCTAAGTGTTTATAAAACTGGTTTCAGCTTTTAAGAATGTATTTCCTGGCTTTGAAGCTAAGAGGAGCCCCTTGACTTCATGGGACTTTGGATGGGATCCCTGACTGTTTCTGGAGCTCCAGCGCTGGAGAGGTTCAGAGCAGGGGCTGGTACCCACGGCTCCATCCCCGTCGTGCCTGGGATGGGAGGGCTGGCCCTGGCACCGGTCTGCCAGCCCCACTGATTGCAGCACCTTTATAAGGGTTGTTTGGGTTTTTTTTAATGTCATCCCATAGGAAAAAAAATTATTATACTACTTTCCAGTCTCTGAGGAGGCTTTGGGCAGGCCCGGTCAGGAGGCACATTTGTATTCAGCGGCGTAAGAGCCAAAAATCCCCAGAGCATCCTCAAAATCACGGTGTGGGGAAGCAAGGAGAGAGGAGAGAAGGGCCCTGTCTTGGGACACCGATGCCGGATCGCTCCCTGATGTGACCTCCTCTGCGTTTTGTCCAGACCCGTTATAAATAACATAAAAAAGCACCACCCCAGTCAATCTAGAGAGAGTGGCTGGTAGTATTAACGGTTTAAATATACATCCTGTCCTTTTCGCCCTCTTTGGTTTTTTGCTTCTTACATGAGCGGTGAGAACCAGTGTTATATTTTATTTTCCTTCATTTCAGCATTTGATCTACCTCCCCGGAAAGCTGCAGTTATTCCATAAAACCAGTCACTGAGGTAAATAATAGCGATCTTACCCCATAAACCTGCTGAAACTGTTGAAATACATTAAAAGATTGGAGCAATCATTATTAATATAAATTACAAGAAAACAGAACATTAGCTGAATCTGTCGTAAAAAAAGGAAATTTTTTCCGAGTTGGTTTTAATTTCAAATAAATAACAGAAAGAATTTTTCCAGGAACATGAAGGATAGTTTTATAACATCAGTCTATCAGAAATAATGCCCCGTCGGCTCTGTTCTCTGCCACGGACGCTGAAGTGTTCAGACTCTAAAGCGCTGGTTTCTTTTCTTCAGATATAGGGGGAAAGTACTGATAATGAACATTTCATAACAGCACAGAGACCTTTATCAAAGGAAAAGACGCATAATGCATTTTCAGCATTATTATTATTACAGTACTTGCCTTTACACAATTATTATTTGATGTTTAGGTTTGCTTGAGAGGAACATCTGAAAAAGATCTGCTAAGTCAAATCTAATGCTTTTAAAAGGCACTTAATGAATTTTTCTTGCTGTGTTTATGTTGAGAAGTTATTTATTTGTAGACCATCTGTCATTTTTTGTGCAAAGTGTTTGTTTTTTTAATTCTATTAGGAAAATTACTTGTGCAATGGGTATATGTTTTCCCATAGAGTCAGTGCTGCAGGAGCTTCCAGCGTGTTGATTTAGTGCTTATGCAATAGGCCAGCCTGGCCCCCCTGGAGACCAGTTTTTTCTTAATTGGTGGAGATACAGACACGGCTCTCGCTCGACGTGCCCGATGTGTCCGCACACCCCAGCGCCCAAGGACCTGGGCAGTCTCAGCCCTGCTGTGCTGCTGGCACACTGAGAGGTTTGGAGATGCCCCGTGGGAACCGGGTTTTTGACCTCTCCCATCCACGTGGTTCTTCGGGATAAACCCACTGTGGTTAGGTAGAGCCTGACCTCCCAAAACACCCGTCGTCTGGGCTGTGTGGAGCCAGATCTTGCTTTTTCACAGTAATATTAAAATTCAGCCTGTGTAGGAACCAAATCTTTTTTTCTTTTTCCCCTACTATTGACGGAAGTTCTCCATTCCTTAATTTCCTGAGGAATTCCTGCAAAATTCCCTGAGAAATTATATACGGGAGAGGACAACCACTCCGGGTCAACTCAAATACTTCATCTCAATATCACGGCCAATTTTCATTCCCACTTCACCCCTCCCACATCACGATGCGAGAGCCGGGAGGTCGATGCAGCAGTTTAATTTAATCGGCAGAACGTTAAAGCATGTCACATTAGTATTAAAAATAAATGGTATAGACCAGACATCTGAAAATCAGGCAGGGGGAAGGATTTTCCCCCTGCCCCCCCTTCCTGGTGTCTCTTTTAACTCTGCAAAGGCTGTCAGAGCCAGAGCAGTGGGAAACACAGAGAACGCCACTTTAAATTGAGGAGTTTATCACTTCAGCTCTCCTTTCCCTCTCTCCCCTGGCCGGTCGGTGCCTGTCAGCACAACCGCGGTCTCTCATTAGAGAGCGAGGCAGTACTTGGGCAATCTGACAGCTCAGGCCCTGGTTTTTACAGATTGCCTTTAGCAGCCGAACTTGTCAGACATTTTGGGTAGGAAGAGCAGAAATGAGTAATGGAGGTATCCGATTATAGCCATAAAATTCACCCAACCCCAAAAGGATGCATAGCTGCTCCAGAAACCCCAAGCAGATATTTTAAGGCATTCGCAGACTCCGGGGCTGACGAGGTTGTTGCCAGCAGTAATAAACTCCTGCGATCCGATCGCAGCGTACGCCCAGCCCCAGCCGTCTGTTTTATTTGGGCGAGGTACGGAGGGCAGAAATTCCCTTTGTTTATTTTCACTCCCAATGACAGGGTCTGTGCGGAAACCCAATGATTCCGGGCTGTTGTGAAATCTTAATTTTATCGCTGTTCCCTCAGTGGACCGGCATGAGTGCGGTTTTCTGCAGTCCTCGGGGTTTCTTTGGGGGACAACGGTGTTTTGACATCCCCAGGTTGTCATTGCATAGCTAGATCAGATAAAGCACTTAAAAGTCTGCCTTTGTCAACCAGAATAAGCAGAGGTGGCCAGGAAATACAGGGATGGCTGGCAAGCCGGTATTGCAGCACTGCAGCATCCGCTCCTCTGCCCCATGCGAGCCAGCTTGTTCTCCTCCTCAAGGTGCAGGGCTCCGAAAGCAGGGGCGTTTCTCGTTCCTGGGCTGTTTTACCTGAATTTTACCTTTTACCTGAATTTTGACAGCACAGGATAGCGCTGACAAGAGGTTTGCATTTTGCTGTGTTTCTGCAACAGGCAAATGGGGATGGTTTCAGGCTGGGGTTGAAGCAGTGGGAGAGCGGATTTCTCCTCCCACACTCAAAGCCCTAAAACTGGGCATTTATGTCCTGGAAGTGCCTGACCCCAGGTGCTCACGATACCTGCACGGACACATAGAGGAACATCACAAGGCCAGAGGGGAGCGCGCTGGACTGGCACTAAACTCTGCTCTCGGTTTCTCCACCGATTTAGTTGGTGAGTGGCTGCATCGCCAGCTGGAGGTCAGACCGACCACGTAAAATGGAGACAGTGAAGCTCACCTGCTTTGTAAATGGAGAACAACAAAAGGAGCTGTAAGACGAGGCTGCCCAAGCCAGAAACCTCAATCCCGACGGCCCGGCTTGGTCAGCCCTCGATGACCCTGAGACAGCTAAACCTCCATTAAAACATGAAACATCGGATTCCGCGTCCTTTCTCGGCCGTCGCCAGCTCCATCACCATCCCCGCCAGGGCCAAACTGGCATGAAGAGTTTAATGCTGAGACTGCGTAGAAAATTTCTCTTTGCTGAGCTGTCCAAGAGGCTGTGGATGCTGGAAGGGTAAGAGCCAGGGCTGACATGGAGCAGTGAAAAACTAATGGCTCTTAGTGCTCCTCATTTATTTTTTCCAGTTACTCGGAATACCTTCTTTCAAGGATTTTGTTTTCCTTTCTGCTTTATTGCGATTACCTCTAATTGTTTCAAACTATTAACACTCAAAAATAAAGCATGTTTATCTCTTTCCAATATTTTTCATTCAAATGTGTTTTCATTCAACTCCATCCGACGAACCCAACCTGAATTAACTGACCTGACTAGGCAGTTTTTAGATAAAAGCAAAGGCAGGGAGATATCCTTGGTTTTGCTGCTGCTTGCCGATGCCCACTGTGCACCTTGTGCCGCCATTCCCTGAAAATAACAGAAAACGGTCCCAAACGATTAGCAGCCGCTCTAGCTGGACTCCTCCTGCCCGTTTATAGGAGGATGCGCGATGATAGGAGCAACAGCAGAGCAGTACTAGTTTGTCTCCCGTGGTTTATATGTGACTACAAAAAGGGCAGTCCACGACCAGCTGTTGCTGAAAGCAGTGGCCCCTCCAGCACGTTTAACACTGGCACGCTGTCAGCGCCCACCGCCGACACCCTCGCTGCCTTCGATCAAAGGGAAACATGAGGAGCCGTTTCGCTTGATCTGAAGAAAGCTTTTGACACAGTTAACTGTAGCATATTAATTAACAAACTTCAACACCAAGGCTCCTCTGATGCAGCTCTCACGGGGTTTCAAAGCTGCCGTGCAGGAGGAGGGAGGGGATGACAATTGCCGTGTATGGGGAGGTTCATGTCTCTAGGTCCTTCGCCATCGCAGAGATACAGCATCCAGATACAGGACCGGCAGCCAGGGTGGTGGTGCGGGGTGCCGGGAGGGGACGGAGCCGCAGGGGGCTGGGGCTGGGCATCCACACCCACCCAGCCAAGCTTGCCCTTGCGTTAACCTGCAGCCTGGATAACCCGCTGTGGGGTTTCTCACTGTGATTTGGCTCTGTGAATTTTTAAGGAGATAGGAAAACTCGGGTTAGAGCAACCCATCTGCAAAACGCTTGCCCGGCCGCGGGGGCTGCCCTGTGCCCCGACCTGGTTGTGTCCACGTTCGGACCCGTCACGCTCCCGCGATCCTGTGCTCCTGCAGAAACCTGAACCGAGGGAAAATGGGGTGGTGGATGATAGCAACATCACCACGGCCCCAGTGCACGGAGAGAGCAGGCCATGGAAAGTGGGTCAGCTTCTTCTGGTGTAAATCAGCACTCCTTTGCTGAAGCCAGTGGAGTTAGAAGAGTGCAAGAAAGACCAAAATTAGGTCAATCAGATGCACAGCTCCTTTTATGCAGCAACGTAACCCTCTTCCTCCTTCCTACTACTCCTCTGCACAGTCAAGTAGGTCAAAAGTATCTCCTGTCAGGCAGCTGGATCCACCGAGGTAGCTCTGAAATATTCTCCAAATCAGCAGGATATCAGGAAGAGGCATCCCTGTGCCCTCGTCGCACTGCGGTCTCTCCGGTTGCCCATCTGAGCATGGATCTGAGGGGGAAACGGGCTCTCGGGGGGGGCTGATGAAGGGGGGCACTAAAGCACCCCCCAAAAAAGCTCCGTCTGGGCTTAACTAGAGGCAAACCTCTTTTCTAGATATCCTGTTACTTGCACTTGCCTTCTGTGCAGGGTTTTGCCATGGGCTGTTCTTGCAAGGGACATCACAGCCACGGCAAGGAGCTGCTCCAGTGGCCCCAGCAAGCCCTCAGCCACCTGCACTGGAGCCTGCTCCCCGTGCAGCGGCACGTGTTACTGCAGAGACCTGCAGCCTTCCAGCGCCGCTGGTGTTGGGGTGCGTTTTCCTTCCCCAAATCAGTTCTAGGCCGGTTGGCACAGACTTGCCCGCAGCGAGCGGGGCAACAGCTCCTCTGTTTCTCTGCAGAGCCCTCTTATACACAAACTACATACATGTTTTACATGCCTTGAACCAGTGAGACCAAAACAACTGCTTAACACCCACTGGAAAAGAAGCATAATTGAAACAAACTGGAAATAAGATTATTAGTGAAGCAATCCAGCTTCCTATTTTCATTCACCAGGAGCGGTGCCAAAAGGTAATTCTGAAGCTGGAGAAACTCTGCGGAGAACCATGGTGGAGTCAGTGGAGCAGCATGGGAAGCACTAACGTGGGTGAGAAATGGTCTTGAATCACTGAACACGTTGTTCGAGCTATAATGATTTCGTGATTCTGACTGAGAACTTTCTGCTTGAATCATAAAATAAATAAGGGTCCTGGAGCACCACTGTTTCCTACCAGCAGCCAAGGAGATGAAATCATGAGACTCTGAAATCCAGAGCTGCTCCCAACTTTGGCAACTCCCCTCTGTGGTGAGGAATGAAAGCCCTGTGCCAAGTCAGTCACAAATTATAAACAATCCCAGAAACGGCGATTTCTTCTCCCCCCAGCCTTTTCCAGTCTTCTCTTACTCTTCTCTTAAATTGTTCCACGTCTCATGTTTGCCTTATCTCGTATCTACGTGGAGCCTCTAGCTGTCTTCAGACCATCTGCAATAGGTGACTAGCACGTGTTAGCGCCAGTTCTCCCACCGGATGCCCATGGAGCCGGGATGTGACAGGCTGGATAGTGAGGGGTCTGAATTGCTTATCACATTGAGGTGTTATTGTAGTCACAACACCTACGTGAGACAGCTATAGCAGCAGCCAGAATTTGGTCCAACAGAAATAAAAATGAATAATACTAATTTCTGCAATTATTTACCACTCACAGGCAAATTAGTCATCTCTTTGCCATACCTGAGACAGTAGATGCCACAAAATACCTTCAGTGCCATCTAGCTACTAAGTCTCATGAAGAGAGAAATTTGCAGCTGGCGCTAATTGCCACAAGGCCCGTCAGTGGCGCGATGTCCTGTTGCACCAGCTGGTGCTCTGCCCTCAGCGGTCGGATCAGGATGGCAGTGAAAGCCACAGAGATAATTTGCAACCGTAGAAAACTCTGCTTTAAATGGATGTTTATCTAAAGTACTGCAAAGTGAATTCCTCAGAACGAAGGCTAAATAAATAAATAAATACATGCACCCCAAACCCACAGGGTATTTCCTTCCACTTGTAAAGGCACTTCAGTATTGCCAGTCTCTCTGAACAAACCCAAGGAGGAGCATTAGCTTTTGTTTCATGAAGATGTAAAGAAGCTGTGAAACAATATCTCCTTTGCTGTCTAATTGTCTTGGGCTTTATGCCATGTCCGTCATGGAGGTACTGGAGCGCTCCAGCCCCTGACTGTCAGTTGTCTCCAGGACTGCTGGACTTTTATAGAAAATACAATAGTCTGCAAAATTACTGTGGACCCATTTTACTGGTGGTGACTTTACTGACCACCTATGACGACTGCACCCGCGACATACGTTCACACCACAACTGAACCCCCAAAACCAAGCGTCCATTCTGCCAGGCTGGCAGCAGGCTGGGGAAGCGGGAGGATACCGAGTGATACAGCAAACACATACCTTTCCCTGGCTAACTCACACTGAACCATCACTGTGTGGAACTGAAAATTACGGTGACCGATTGGCCATGTGAAACATGCAGAAATGGAAATGTGAACTGAGGGAGCACAGCTGGGGCTGCCTGCGTGAGGCTCTCGGCACGACGAGCAGCAGCCGCGAGAGGCAGAGAAATGAGCTGGTGTTTTCCTTTTTCCTGCCCAGCCCAGACTGTGGACCATTGCCACACAGTCCGGGTGTGTCCTGGACCATGCAAAAAGCTAAGAAAAGCAAAATACAATTAATTTCAAGAAGAGGTTGTTTTTATGACATACTGTACTTTGGTGAGATTATTCCTTTTATGGTGTAATTTGTCCAGATAAAACCTGTCTAGAAATGACCTTACGGTCTGGGTATGATGCAGATAGAGGATACACACATGCTTATGCTCCCACAATGTCAAGCAGCGACGCTTGGCCAAGGATCGGCTCCACGGACGGAGCAGGCGAGCGCCCCTGCACACTCTGCAGGTCGGATCCTGCTCTGGGTTCACGCTCGTGAGAAGGTGAAATCAGTCCCACCAACGAGAGCACAAGGACAGTCCCTGGCTGTCATGGCAGTGCACACCTGGCAGCAATGCCAAACCTGCTGACGGCAGCCGGACGTACGTCGGAAGAGATCAGTGCCTGCTGGAGCACGGTGAGGACTTTCATCTCTTGTTTGGAAGTCCTCACTACCTTAACCCTGGAGAGTTTATCCAGGCAAGACCAGATTATCTCCAGGAGCAAATAGTGTCGGCACTTTCAGGGAGCCCAGGCCAGCTCCTACCAGCTGACAATCTGTCTGTAGCGTCAAAGTCAGTGGAAAAGTTTTTGGAGCATATTAATAATTGAAATTAGTACTGAGGAGGATATTAATCTTCATTTGGATGGACCTCAGCAGTGTGAGGTGGGTCTTAAAAGGAGCATCCGTGTGGCACCCACACGGAGACTTTTAGTCGATACTTAAAGCTTTCACCGTGAACGGTAGATCCTCCGTGGCAAAAGCTGGCAGTTCAAGCAGAGAAGGGCTGCAGCCCTCAGGTGTCCCTCTGAGCTGGAATTACCATACAGACACTTAAATAAAAATGAGACCGGCGCTTGAACCTGACACCACGTCTCAATCCAAGCTGTGCTGATTTACACCAGCCAAAAAGAGACCTGACCTGCAGGGCCAAATCTGGCCCATGGCTATATCCAGGCAGCTGCGGTGATTTAAAAGCTCTGTCAGTGTCAGTCACCAATGGGTCTCATTGAAAGCCAGATTTATCTTGTAATCTGCACTAGGAGGCGTAAACTGCTACTGCTGCTCCCACGCAAAATAAATCAGCCCAACGCAGCTGAGAGCTGGTAGCTACGAGCGTCAGCCCTTGCTCTCCCGTCTCCCTGATTTATATGCCCTCACGCTCAAGTCAGCAGTGGCCAAATGCCGGCAGAGCCCTTCCCCTTTCGCCGACATGTTTTACATGTCGGGTTAATGTCAGAGGGACTCCTCCTGGAGCGGGGTGGCATTGGGGTCAGCATTGGGACCTGCCTCTTCTGGGGGCTACGGCCAGGGCGGCCGGAGTTTTCCCATACTGCGGTGGTGTGAGCAAGCCCTCCTGCGAGGAGTGCAACGGAGCGGCATAGCTGCCCTGCCCGGGGAGGGGACCCCGCTTTGCTTGGCAGAGCTTGTGGGAACGCGTGAGCACATGGGGTTAACTCAACGTTTAGGCTCACAGTTATTTTAGGCATCCTTCTCTGTACTGAAACACAGGCTGACGAAACTCAGGAACAAAGATAGTAGTATAATAACCACCTAAATGTAGTCACAGGGAATATATGCCTCCGATTCTTCACATCCCAACTGCGAGCTTATTATTTCAGCATCTCTCCCCTTTGGGATTTTTTCTTATCACATAAAATGGAGAATGCTCTTTTCTTTCAGTCCTGCACATCACACACCTCCACCGTCCCATCGCTGCCCTAGCCCACTCACTTTGGAGACAAAGAAAAACCCACAGGACACGGGCAAATGTTGAAGCCCACCCAGCAAAGGGAGCACAGGATTTTGGGGGCGCATCAGCAAAACGGCGGTTGCCACCGGTCCAACGGCCATGGGCCATTGCAAGGGGCGATCCAGGAGCCGGAGGGAGGACGATGCTGTTCGCCTGGCCGCGCCACGCGGGCTGGTGGCGAAAGCCCACGCCGTTAAAACGAGTCTTCAAGGGTTGTGCTGGAGCCTGCGCATTCCTCGGTGTCAGTTGAAGCCGCAGGGGTTTGGCAGAGCGGCCGCAGCTATGCCTGGTCCCTCCACAAATAGCGCTGGCAATTTCAGGGAGAGAAATAACGTCCCGGCGCTGCCAAAAGCCACAGCGATTATCAACAGTGTAAGTAATCAAGTAAAAGCACTTTTCCACAGCCCGAATGACCAGATTGTCAAGCATGCAAAGAGTAGCAGCTAAAATTGATTGCAGCTCACATGGATAATTTCTATCAGAATTACGTTATTGTATTGAAACAGTAATGCATAATGTATGGCCGTGCATCTCTGCAATAAACATTTTACATTTAATTCAGAAATCTCTGAGTCATTAGAAAAGTTCTCTCATTATGTTGCAGAGACCTTTGTGGAGTCAGCAATAGCAGAGTCTTTAAAAAAATAAAAGTTAATGATGAAGGGAATCAGACAGATGCCAAATACCTGAGCTGGGAATGGGAGTGGGAGCCAAGCGCTGCGTGCCAGCCTGCCCCGCACGCCGTCCTGCGCAGGACAGCCCATCCCGGGGGGACCCAGCCACCCCACCTTCAGCACCCAAACCACGCTGCTGCACCGGGACTCTCCATGTACTGTCAGGGAAGAGAGAAAGAAGGCAATTCCCTGGGGCAGTTCAGCTAACCTAACATTTAAATCAACTTATAGGGTTGCCTACGTCTCTGCACTGGCTGCAGAGGAGACCGCGGGTGGGAAAGGTCTTGGAGCGGGTGCATCGGAGGCAGGAACACCCCACAGGGGCCAGGCGCTACGCAGAAAGTGGAGGTCTGTGCTCACACTGAAGGCATGTTGTTGTGCAACAGGCTCGTAGCAGCAGAGGAAAAATCAGCATGTCTGATCCTGAAACTCTTGCATATGTTTAACTTCCATGGGAGTCAAATCCCTGTGCTGGCTGCCTTGCACCCTGGGTGGAATCGCCAACTGGGTTGCACCCACCATGCACCCAAGGTGGTTCCCATTGGAACCTGGTATGAGTTGTGAGCTGGTACACAGAGGCATCCGTAGTCACTGCATCTTACAGGAGGGAGATTCACGCTCTTCTGCATAAAAGTCACTCTCCTCCATGTGTTAGCTCATCTCTCCTTGCCAGTGCACAATAACCCAGAGAACTTTTGCCTTCAGTAGTTTTCCATGGATCCTACGTGGGGATCAACCCTACAAGGGAGCGGCCAAATGGATCTTATTGTTTGGGTCCTTCCTCCGAGCCCTTCGTGCTGATGGCAGCTCGTGTAATCTGCTTGCCACTGCTCAGCAGGGTGGATCAGCTCGACGTGACAGCGAGCTCATCCAAAATGTGGATCTTGGTGCTTGATTCCATGTGAAAACCGCCTCCATCAGCTGGGGACCCAGGTCTGAACAGCCCGTGCAATTTTTTTGTCATCTGAAAATGGGATGATCAAAATGCTG
This sequence comes from Fregata magnificens, assembly GCA_013389945.1. NCBI lineage: Eukaryota > Metazoa > Chordata > Aves > Suliformes > Fregatidae > Fregata > Fregata magnificens. Next base: position 465,405 of record WAAD01015778.1, read on the forward strand.
CTTGCAGGTAGAGCCGCAGAACGTGGTCCCGCAGTGCCGCAGAGCGCTCCGTGGACCTGTAGGAAACCACAGGTCCCTGATATCAGTGTGCATTTGCCAGAGTCAGCAAAAGCAGCCTACAGACATGAACTTTATTATTTCTTATATTCATATACTCTTTAAACTGACCTCTTTTATTTTCTTCCCCCAAGTTTTACATTCTTGAATTTTACTTGGTAATCTTTCCTCTTCATGGACAAGGAAGGTTTTAGAAGCTTTAGGTTAATAAAAGCACTGGGAAAAAGAAAAGCGATGGGGTTTTCAGGTACTGTGCAGCATTGCACAATGCAATGTGGAGACACAAGTGCTATTTCTAGCTCCGACGCTGCTCTGCCCTGGGACCTCTTCGTCCATCACTTCTGCTTCCACCTGCACGGAGGGGCTCAGGCTGCCGCCCTCTCTGCAGAGGCACTTACTGTCCGTCAAAGTACCTCACACAGCACAGAAGAGGCATTTTCATTACGAGCATGAGGAACTGGAGATCTCTGTGTCATTATCTAAACATTAGCAGATTTAGTATTTGTTGTTCTCAGATTCTTGTCCAACAGCCTGTGCAGCTTTCCATATAAAGACAAAAAAGTCGATCAATATTTAGCGCAGCCACAGCATCCCTGAGAGGGGGTTTTACCAAAGTTGAATTACAGGAAAAACCTGCAGAAATGATAGCGATCCCAGACTTTAGTGGATATTACTGGGAAACAGAGCAGCCGTATGGACTTCCCACCTACCATCAGTTACTAGCAACACAACACACTTCACTCCCGAGATGCACACTTAGCGTTGGGTTAAAAATAAATAAAAGAAGGAAAGAAAAGCATAGAGATCATTTGTGTATAGCTGATTGGCACACTTGACGACTCGGCAAGAAAGGCAAAGCGGCAGGGTCGATCCTGTTCAGCCCCTCAGCAAGGGGCTGTGCCTTTGCCCCCTCCTCCTGGAAGATGCTACTTAGTGAGGCAAGGGAGAAAATACAACGGGGAGTATCAGCAAAGCAAACCACCGTTCAGATAAGGACTAATAAACTGCAGTTCTGACGTACAAGGCCCGTAGGGAGCTCTTGTACACGGTGCCAAAGCCTCACGTTAAATGCCTTAGCTAGAAGATGGGGATGATACTTCGCTCCTCCGCGCTTGAGATGAATAGAGGATGCCTGCACCACGCCTGCCCTGAGTGAGCAAATGCCCTCACCCAGCTGGCCGCTCATGCAAGGGTCTGCTCAGCTGAGAGGCGAGGCTTGCAGCCTGGGCTTGAGTGTTTTGCTGTTATTAATTATGATCCCAGTCAACACGGTACGTGAGTCAGCGGGAAGCTGTTTGGCCGTGGCAGAAAAGGCAGTGTCGTGTAAATGAGTCCAGCAAAGAGGCTGCATCTCCCACTTGGGAGATCACCCACCGGTCCCAGCGGTCCCACCGGCAGCGTGGGGACAGCTGCCCGGGACACCTGACGCCAGAGCTGCCTGGCACGTGGATTTGGTATCGTAATAAAGGCGTCGGTGCCAGGCAGCCGCTTAGGAGGAACGCCACGGAGGATGCTGGGCTTTGGGAGACAGCGTGGCACAGGGGACCCTCGTCCCTGGGGCTGCCGGGGTTGGGAGCGGTGTGAGGACATGCAGCTCGTGAACCACCCTCAACCTCCAGCGCGCTCCAAGCTAGGCTTTTGGTGGCCCTTGTCTCTAATTTGGGCAATCAAAGTGCGAATGCTGGGTGACCTCATACAGCCCTCCTGAGTCAGTGGGGTGGGAGCGCTGTGGGGACGGGGCTGTGCAAGGGGAGGGGATGGAGAAGACAACAGAGACAGCAGTGTGTGTGTGCGTGCGTCTGTGTGGCACTTCAGGCACCACCTCGTGTCCCTGCTTTATTTATTCCGTGACGTGGAAGATGTTTGAGGTTATCTGAATTTTGAAATAAGTTAATCTCTCCTAAACAAATGATCTGCTTCTGACTCATTTCTAAGAAACTTGGCCTCCTATGACCAAGCTTCCTTTACAGTCATCAGTGAATTTTAAATTATAAACGGAGAGGACATAATTTTCAGTGAAAGATGCCTCCCATGCATTTTGTGGGTTTGATTTAACAGCAGGAAGACAATAGTGAAACATTTGAGTCCACAACAATTAATGATTATATTCTGGGGTTTAAAGCCATATCACAGTTCCCACCACGGGTCCCCTTTGGTTTTTTGCACTGTTAACAAACACAAAGGTTGCGTATCTTTACACCCAGTAATTGCCTCCACACTCGTGCTAACTTTACGGAGATGCACTGTTTTTCAAGACCCACAAAAGGCCTTGACCTATAAAATTCAATTTCAAATGGTAAAAATCCCCTGGCCACCGTAGACGCTGGTGACAAACTAATGTGTTATGTTCCGTAACGGTCTGTTTTGAGTACTGGCTTGACCTGTAAGTGTTCTGGATACAGCCTGACTAAAATGGGTTTTATTATTTTCCATTAGTGCCTGCCGCAAGAAAATCAACTGGCAGTCCCCAGGGGAAATAAAAGTATTTTTCTCCTCTAGATATCATCTGCTGCAAATGTAAACGGACCCTTTCCCAGCCCTCTCCTTCCTTCAGTTTCCTTCCAGCCCTCTGATGTGATCAAATTTCCCAAGATTTGTGCTTCAGTTGCAAGCTCCGAGGCCGGGCGAGGGCAGGAGATGCTCCCCGGCCCCGCAGGACCCGCTGCTGCGGTTGGGTGATGCTCGGTCAAACTCCCGGCTGGGAGCTGGTCGAGGAGATGCACTGTCGTGCCGAGCTGCGGCGGCGCAGGAGGAGGAGTGCGACCGGGCGGCGTTTCCCATATTTGCAGTCAGACTCACTGAGATTAGGAACTTTCTTTTTTTTCTCTGCGCTACACACGCTCACGCTGCTGCGCAGACCCACGCACCCACCGTATGCCCATCACGTCACGCAATTTTGGGCAGACCCCCGTGTCATGCGAGCACGTCTCTTTGTGGAGGCACCGTGGGACAGGGCTGATGGCACACCTTCCCTGGCCTCATCTGCGCTCGGGCATCTCGGCTGCATGGGGTACCGCCTGCCCTCTCCCAACGGAGACACCCACCAACTACAGCCTGACCCTGCCTGGTGCCGCCTCCCCATCCCAGGAGGAACGTGTGCCCCTCAGGCTCTGCTTCCACCCCTTTTTTTTCTGCCCCTCCCCAGAGAGAGCTTCCCAGCAGCGCCCACCAAGCTCATTTGCCCTCCTTTCATTTTCCAAAACTTCTTTTCTTTTTTTTTTTTAAGGCAAATTATTCAGTTTAAAAAATCCCCCAGCATTAAAACCTGTCTCACGTCATCTTGTCTCGGTAAAACAATGACATTTTCCCCTCTTTGATGCTCAGATCTAGCTCCGCAGGAAATTTTACTACCATGACTCTTTCATCTCTCTCCTGGTTTGAAGATAAATGATCCTTGGACTCTTCTGGACCTGCATAAATCACAAAAGCAATCTACTAAGAGAGCTGCCTGTGGCACCAACTTCAGCTGGAATTGAAAAGGACAGTCAAAAATATCCATAGTGCTTACACAAGGAGTAACAGAGCCGGGGTAATCCAAGCAACAACTCCTTTCAGTAAGCAGGACCACAGCATGGAGAAGAGGAAGATGGTGGGACCATGGCACCAGGGGGATGACAGCCCTGGGACACCATCCTCGGAGGCGCTGAGCATCACCGGGGAGAAATCATAAAACTGGGCGACTTCTGAGGACACGGGACTCGCTCCCAGAGACAAACAAGTCCCAGCGCATCCTCCCGGGCCACTGAATTCGGTCCCAGGTGTCAGATGTGTGTGACACTATGCTTTTCCTAACTGCATCCAGCTCTGTCTGCAACCTGGGGTGCGGGGGGTTGTCCCCCCATTTGATCTCTGAACAAGATGCTGAGGCCAGGATGGTGTTGCCTTTGGGGACTCAAGTCTGGGGTTTGGAAGAGGCAGCTCGCCTTATGTTGCAAAATGATTTCAGCCTTTGCTGAGGTTTCGTATGCAGGATGGATAAACGCAAATGGCTGCTGCTGCGTCGGTCTCAGCATCATCTTTTCTATTCTAAGAAACTTCCCCTGAGGGTCTGATGTGATGGAGATGACAACCAAAGCACCCAAAACTTGGCTCAGGAGTGGGGTGACAGCCTCCGGGCAAGACCTCTCCTGCTTGGAAACTCCATGAGAAACCATGGGGGAAGAAGGGCAGCACATGCCCCGGGGAAAAGCGGGCGGTTAATCTCACATCTCCTCGCTCAAGGCTGATTTGGCTGAGCTGGAGCTGGGAGCACACAGGGAAAAATATCCCATGCACTGGACTTGCTTGAGAGATGGCTACGGGGTGGGCAATGGTGGCCACCTCATGTGCTCCCAGAGCAAACACAGCTTCAGCTGCGCTTGGAGTAAAGCAAATCTTCTGCTGCATGAAGGTTTGGGCGCTAACGAGAGCATGGTCCTTGTCCCCAAGCACAGCTGCAACCTGCCAGCGCCCTGGGACGGGGACCGAGGGACGGCGTACCAGCGTGCTGGCAGGTTGCAGCTGCAGCAAACGCTGCTCCAGCAGCCGCCGATGCAGCAAGCAACTGCTCTTGGGTGACTTGTGCTTTTCCGTGGGTGGTAGTGTGGGCTGCAGAGCTATTTTTATGTCTCCCCTTGCTTTCACCTGATTGCAACCGGATACCGCAAGCCCCATCAGCCCTGAGCAGAGTGCGCGGCATTGCTAATGTAAAGCACTGTACGCTTGCAGGCAAGGAGATGGGGTTTCTCACTGCTTTTTTTTCCTTAAGCAAATTTTTAAAGCCCTAAGTGCCAATTAGTTGCTTTGTTCCTCGCTCCTCATAATTTGGGAACATCTGCCAAGATCATTCATGCAGTGTTGCTCCCCATTAACAAAGGCGTTATCTTGAAACTGGATTTAACACAGACCCCCGTGACACTCCGCTCCTTCCAGTCTGATACAGCACTTCATGATCCCCTTTCCAGTCATAAGACTCGGATCCACAGCAAAATCATTTCAGTGCATACACGTACCCAGCTATTAAAACAGCTTTTTACAATAAAGCATCACCACCCATTACAGTGACTACCCTACCGATGAGTTAGCAAGCACCCTTGATGTAGTAGCAAGTAGCACGTGTGACGGCTGGGACGTGGGGACACCTGGCATAAAGCATGACGAACGATGCCCTCTCTTCTTGCTCCATCTTGCTTGGTGTTGCATGGGTATCCCTCACTTTCCCATCTGCTTTGTTCAACTCTGGCCAACTTCATTTAAGAGGTAGAAAAATGGGAGCCAGTATGTGTCATGAGAGCTGTTTTTTGGAATAATTCTCCTTTTTTCCATCACGGAGCTACAAACAGAAGCAGCATCTCATTCTGAGTTCTAAGCCCTTCTCCTGAGATAATCAAATCAATAACTCAAAGCACTCCACGCAAGTTTAGGGATTCCCACGCTGGGATATCGCCACTGAAACTTGTGAAAATCAGGCCTGATTTTCACGGCTGCTTGATTTTTCCCCTTCTCTTTTCTGACTTGGAAAAACTTGGAAGTGTTTGTGTGGCATTTTTTCACACATGGAATTACTGATGTAATTTTGGTTTCTTCTGTCCTTTTATTTGGGTACAGCCAAATAACGGCCTCTCGCCACAGTGAATTTGTGGGAAATGACAAAGGGACGTCAGCCCGGAACAAAACCTCGTGAGCAGGAGGAGGACAGTCAGAGAAAATGGCTTTAAAAGCAACGGATGGAAAGACAGGAGGAGGAGGAGGGATGAACATTTCCACTTCAGCGGGGTGTTGCAGGCACGGAAGGGAGAACACAGGCCACGACACTTTGCTCTCTTCAAGACAGATTTCTGCAAAGTCTTTGCATCCCCCTTGACACTGTGGTCATTGGGACCATCAGGCTCCACAGCTCACCCCTGAAATGAAGCCCTCCCAGCCTCTTGCCGTAGTCCGTGGAAGGATTTGCCTGTTGTGCTCATCTCATGGTGGATTTGCAAAGAGGTGTGGGAGGATTTTCAGCTTTTGAACGATTTGCACAAAGCCTTCACTACAAAACAGAGGGACCTACGTGAAGTAAAACCTATGGTATTCAAGGGAGGCTTGCTTGGGCTCCTATATGTGATGTATTTGTTGAATGCTGCATAAAAATAGGTAATTCTTTTTGTGCCAGTGCTGTGGAAATTCAGAGCAGACTCTCACCCGCTGTAAATCAATGGATCTGATAAGATCTGCCCTCTGTGAAGTGGATCGACCTTCTCTGGCAGAAGAATATGATAAATCTACCAGTCCATGCCCACAAGTGAAAGATAAATACGCAGGACACAAGCTACACATATGAGACGCAGGCAGCACATCCCTCCTCGTCTGCGCTTTCTGCAGGGCAGGATGCACGAGGGCCTTTTGAATCTTTTGGTGGCTTTGTTTGCACAGCATGAAATCTTTAGGTCCTGGAAAAAAGCACATTGCAATGCAGAAGAGAGAGCTGCAAACTGGCATAACCAGTCCATAGACACGTGCCATACTTTGACATCAATTTTCATCGAGAACAGGGGAAAAAAACAGAAGCCAAAGTCTTCCATGAGCCCCCCGTGGTGGCTGGACCACCGCTCTGATTCACTGACAGCAGCCCACGAGGTGCCGCAAGAAGGGCCAGCAGGGCAGGGGTGCTGACCTAGAGTCAGGGATCAGAGTTGTGCGCTTGGATCTTTTTCAGAAACCAAGTGTGTTGATTTGGCAGAAATTTCCTCTTTCTTCAGGTGATTTTCAATGAGAAAAACACCGCTGGGCTTCAAGGCTTATTGAATTGCTCATGGGAATGAGGGCTGCTAGAGTCCAGCAACTAGTCCAGGAGGCTTAGCTAGCAGCCGACACCAGTTTTCTTGCTCAGCTGGTTAGGTAGGTGTTTTCAGAGCTGGAGGACTACAGACCCAGCCTTCATTCCGCCTTCAGTCGTGTGTTTGTGATTTATCTAGTAAATCTCTGTGGGCTCTAGGGTGCAGTTTTATTAAAATGTCCTTTTCCCCTAACTCAAGAGAATGGTTACAAAACATACCGAAATTTGTTTTTCACTCTTTAGGGCTTCCAGAACTTCATGCTCATCTATCTTACGTTATTTTTCTTTCTATTTGTGGTTTTGAGGTCGTGGCTCCAGAAATGTTAACTCTTCAAGTGAAGTTCAGAGCCAAAACCAAATTCTTCTTGGAGGAAATACCGAAATTTCTACCAGTGCCTCACAGCTGAAAAACATGGAAATGAATACACAGTAATTGATCTACCTCTCTGATCAAAAGGTACCTCAGCAAAGTTATGTACTCATGGAAAATGCTGTATGATGGTGTTGGGTGGATAGCGCAAACAAACATAGACTTTCCCACAAATATTTGCTTGTCTTACATTAATCTGCTTGGCTCTGCTCACGGCTCTCTGGAGTTTATTTTCCACAAATATTCTAACAAGAGCTTGTTGGCAAGAACACACATAGAAACCGCTCAAGGTAATATCCGAGGAAACTATTTTTGAAGGTCCGTTTTAAGGCCAGCAACCCTAAAGCCCCGCTATTTTCATGCCTTTGGACTTACCAGCCCTGAGGAAAGGGCAGCATTCCCTTTGGAGGAGGCCAGGCGTGGGGATGTGGCTCTGAGCCATGAGTCGCATCCTCGTTCCCCCTCTGCTCTGGGGAAGACGTTGATTAACCAGTGACAGCTGGAGAACTGAGACTGCATTTCCACGGTTGGAGGAGGAGGACCCTAGAAATGTTCTCCCCTGCTCCCTGCCTTTGTGTTACGTGAAGGCAGGAAAACCGGGGATCTCCCCTCCTCCCCCTTCCTTGGATGCAGATGACAGCTCGGTGCTGAAGTCCTGGGCGGTATTGCAACCACAGGATGCAGCAAAGGTCCCAAACATGCAGGGTGTATGGCCTGGCTGCACCCCAATTTTGCCATCCCTGGTTTTGGCAGGAAGACAGCGGTGTGCAGCCTGGCAGGGAGCCCCACTTCCCTTCCCTTGCCTTCCTTTCCCTTCCCTGATGCTTAGGAGACCAAGATCCTGCTGGAGCAGGCTGCAGCATGAATCCTCCAGGCAGTTTATACATTGCTTGAGAGAACCAAACAGCATTATTTTAAGTTCATGAACTAGTCTCCATATTCCTTGTAGCAACCACAAGGCAGCTTGAGTCACTGCGAATGCAAGACTGAGGGCATCTTCTCTCTTCGGCGCTTGAGCAATGGAGCAGATCCCTGGGGAAGCCCCGCAGCGCACTTAACTTGTACTGCAAAACTGGGCTGCTGGGGCTGCTCCTTCCAGCTCACTGCAGAGCCTGACAGCTTCAAGTCTGGCTTCATTTTGATTCAGAAGAAAGTTTCTGAAACTCTCCTCACAGCCAAAGGGAAGACCACTCTGGATAGATCAAAGCATTCCATTTTTATTGAGACTCCTTTATTTTCTATTATAATAATATATAATAAACAATGAAACTGGAAAGCCATTCCAGAGTGGAAAAAAAAATATTTCACAGTGTTTGCTGTTTTCTTTTTCTTTTTTGTGATGGAAGTAGGTATTTCACTAGCAAAGAGTTTCAAACTTAACCTGTCAGGTCTATTAATAATACTTAGCACTTATTCAGGTATCTTAACCAGAGTTTCTTAAAGCACATTATGAAGGTATATCGTTAGTCCTATTCTAGATCGATCTGTCTGAAGCTGAGCTGGAAAGTTTTTAATTTCACTTGTAAATCACCGTTGCCAATAGGCCCCTGTGAGTTACACTTGTACAGTCAGGAAACAAAACAATTTCTCATGACGTACGTCAAAATTGGGCAGCGCGAACTGGCTACAGCCCCCCGGACAGGACAGAACACTGCGCCAGGAATCAAAAGATTCTTCTCTGCCACCACCTTCCCATGGGGTCATTTTTTTCCTCCTCCTTTAGGGTGCTGGGCGTGTTTAGACTGGAAGTCCTCTGGAAAAAGCACGGTGGCCTCCCGCTGCCATTGCCACTAATGCTACGGGGTGGAAGAGCTGGGCAAATCATTTCGGAACAGGAGATGTGACAAGGTGGAAGTAAAAATCACAGGCATTTTTGCGGAAACGCTGCTTGAAAGCATTTTAACAACTCTTTTGGGTTTTAACATCTTTTAAAAAAATTAAACAGCACAGAAGTTACTCATTGGACTTACAGAAAAGAATGACTCTTGCAAAACATGATCACAAGCAGTCGTGATATTAGCAACCACCCCTTCAACATTACGGTTATGTAGGCATTGAATGAGAAAGGCAGAAGGGTATGTTTGTAAAGGAAACCAATTTTTCATAGGTTACTCCCTCCAGAGTGGGAGACCACAGATTGAGAAGAGCTGACTACCCTTCCGGTAGCAATAATGCAATTACGCTACTCATAGCGAGAGAGAAAAACACCGGTTGATTTTCTTTGCATCATAATCTGTTAACCTCAGAATTAACCTTGCTGGACACAGATCTGTTAACTTTTACCGTGCTTCTCCAATTAAACTATTGAAGTCTGAGACAGAAATAGCTACCCACAGCTGTTATGAATTGATATGTTCCCTGATGATGCTTGGCGCTGCCTGCAGAAAAAAGAAAAGTTTCTTATTTTATTCTTTGCCATGAAGTTAACCTTTTTTTTTTCCTTTTTTTTTTACTATTTTTAATATTCTTTCATTGCAAACTGATGGTATCAGACTGCTCTGCTTTGCTTTGCTTGGAATGGAAGGCAGATATGCTACGTACGCTCCGTAATGTTAACTTCATGCCTAATATTTCTGTTTTAGAAAAAGGAAGGGTGGAGGGTGCTTGCAGGGCTGCATAGCTCTAAGTGCATCGAGTTACGCCGGAGCATGCATTGCACTTCCAGCGCTAACAGGGAGCTGCAGACCCTTAGATGTCCTCTGCCCAGCTGGTAATGACGGAAAGAAAGGGAGAGATCCACTTGAGGCCAACATCCTGAAAACGCCTGCTCACGCGCAGCGGCAGCCACAGTTTTAGTGCGTGCTCAGAACGGAAATCCCCAAATCTGCAAACGGCAGAAAAACGGCAAAATCCCCAAATCTGCAAAGCCACCTCTGCAAACTGTTTTATGTGTGTACCAAGCAAACATAGATCTTTAGAGACACATTAAGTGAGGTCTCTTTGATCTTTCCCACACCCATTCAGGGCTCCTGCTCCTGACGGCTGGCCATCACGGCTGAAGGACATTTAAGCAGTGGTTGAACGTCACATCCGCAAAGTGAAGCTTTCATATATCTTTTGGAGCCTTGGTTGAAAAATTAACTTAATTACCAACAGTCAGATTATGTCCTTGGGTCATAAAGCATGATTACAGAAAGCAAAGTATGGGAAGATGTTTAAAGTGAGAACAGTGACAGCAAAAACCACATGAACTGCTGACTCGGTGACAAAAACATTTCTACGGTACAGACGAAGCAGCCCAGCTGCCAGGATCACCTGCACAGCCCTTGGCAATGAGATATCCAGACAAAAGGGACTTGCCCGCAACCTTCTCAGACTACAAAATACCCAAACCTGCTGATTCATGGGGCCAAGCAGAAGTAGTGACGTTTTGGGAAGCCGCATCATTGCAGGGCAGCCTGGGGTGGGAAACCCACCCACCCCAGATCCACGCACCCCACTCGTACAGCTGTGTCCTGTGCTGTCTGCAGGCTGCCCTCGTGGGTGGGAGCCCCGGGCACACAGCTGCTTTGCCAACCGGCACAAAGCCAGCCACAGCCTTCCATCTGCAGATGGGCTGGTGTGTAATACTGATGGGGCTTGGTTTTCTTTTCCATCATCTCCAATATTGCCTTGATTCAGAACAAATTAAAGAATCGAGCGTCTCCAAAAGCTCCAAATAACTTGTGTTTTCTCATCTTATGCCCCCTGCTCCCTGAATTACTCTCTTGTTTGCCTTCCCTTGCCCTGCATCTAGAGGAGAGATTACAAGTTGCACCATCAGCAGACAAGCAAGGTCTAAGCCACAAGGAAGGATCTGAGTCATCTCCCTGAGAGAATATTTTAGCCATACATCATTGTTTGTTTTCAGGCAAACCAGTACAATTATGCAACATAAATTCTTTTAAAGCATTTGGGACTTCAGTTCAATTTAAAATCCTGTAGGTTTTATGGCTAGAATGAGTGATTACTAAGTGTGTGCATACAAATGAAGACTTAGGAAGAAGCATGTGGGGAGGATTAAAGGGCATGTGGAGCCTCACGCACACACTGGGCAAGCTCCGGCCAGGCTGTAACAGAGGATGGGAGATCTGAAAAGCCCACGTCAAAAGGTAGGTTACGATATTTATGGCTCCAGAGCACAGTTTTGGTATCCCAGTGAGGTGAGCATTTTCTGTGAGCACAAGGCCTGATTGCGATCTCCTGCAAGTGCATTTCCATGGGCTTCAGTAGAGCCGGGTGACTTTGCCTAGATTAACTCCTGATTTATGTCGGCTTAAATGGGGATGAAAATCTGATCTATTGAAAAACGAGACTCGGTTACAACAGGAGTAGAGGGAGACATTAAAATGTCTCCAATCTGAATATTTTATTGCTCCAGGAAAGTCTTAAGCCAGAGGTATAAGGCTGCCTGTTTGCCCTCGGGAAGGGAGGATGGCTGGGGTGGGGACACAGCCCTGGCACCCTGAGCCCAGTCCACTTCTTGCTCTGTCACAGAGTTGCCGTGGGGCTGTGGGGAAATCACAGCCATTGCCGAGATGCTTTTACCACCACCCTCTGCCTCCTTCCCCTCCCAAGGCAGGGGCCACATGGGGTTTTTGTCCCTTTGACCTCACAGGGTGACAAAGGCCCCTGTCTTACCTTCCTTTTACTTTGCTTTAATTAACAGATGGAAAACAAATCCCCTCCTTCAAGCACAAACTCCACGCGATCCGTTCCTGCGTGAGCAAGACGCAAAGCCCAGGTGTGTAACCTCAAAAGCTGCATCCACATCCAAAGAGCTCAGCACTTGCGCTGAGCACTGGCAGGACCTGCTCGGTGCCGGGTGTAACCACCAGTCCCGGGGCCGGTGGGGCAGGAGGCGACTGGGAGGAAGCACGGACCCAACCCGTCCCCACCCCAGCACCCAGCTCAGCCTTGGCACTCATCAGCACTGCCTGCTTCAGTGAAAACCGTACACAGTTACTAAAACATGACCAGGAGCAGGATGAAAGAAATCAGTAATTCAGCACTTACAAAGAGAACCAAATTGTCAACAATAGGTTTTTTATCATCATCATCATCTATCACTACTATTTAAAGACCCAGTGCTCACTGTCATGCTGTTATGTGAGACTCAGCCACCACTGTACAAACAAGGTCTTGGTCCTTGTGAACTGCAGACCCCAGCGAGAGAACCAGGAGCTAGAGATGTAACAAGCAGAAAGCAAAGAAAAAGATCCCAAAGCTTGGCTTAACGTGCTTTCTTTGAAATGTACTCGCATGATTTTGGGAGGCCTGGCAAATAAATCAGAGTTTACAGTGCCAGCTACCTATTTATTTATTTCTCCTTCTGTATAAAGGAGTGGAGTCTACAGTATTTTTTCTTCTCTCTTTTTTTAGGGGAATATACAGACAGATTTGTATCTCCACATTCATTTTTTACTTACACAGATGTAAACTCCACTAAAGCTGGGGGAATTATTGACAACTGAGGCAATCCAAGGCCAGACTCTGACCTATTGATTTCCCCGAGATTGCACAGGACGTAGGTAGTTCATTGCAGAATACAGTCTTTGTTTGTTTTGTTTATTACTCAATATATAACAATGTGGAATAAAGAACACCACCGAACTGCAGAAATGCCTGAGGATTTCTCTTTAATTGAAATCAGGACTGGGAACATCCTTGTAAATCAAGAGCAGTCAGCCTTTGAGAAAATTCATTGCTTTTGCAAAGTTTACTTTCAAATGGGATTTAGCTTTAACTCTTTGTCTCTCACAGCAGCTCAGCTAAATAATTTTTAACGATTTCTCTGAAGCGGCTACGTGCTGCTCAATAGTCTGAAAACTTCCAGGCATGACAGATGCTGGGCAGGATTCTTATTTGTACTAGGACTGTGAACAGTAGTTGAGAAAAATCAAATACACGTAATTATTAGAGATATTCATGATATCGGTCCAAATCTGTAGTTTTAAAAAGCTGGATGCTCTTCTGAATCAGGATTTCGGTTCAGTCCATTAAGAACCTATGGGCTCTCCTTGTAAGATTATGACCTAGATCTGAATTTTACTTAAGTTTCATGCTGCTTTATATAAACTTTTAAGTCAGAGCCCTATAATTGCAATGCAGAGTGCAGGCCACAGAGAGCACTTAACTCCATCGGCAGTTTGGCTCCAGCTACGGCCCTCTCTGAGAGCGCTTCAGCCCCCGATAAATGGGTGCCAACCACAGTAAGCAGAAGCAGCGTGTAAGCTCCGATGTCCTAATTACAGTCCCCTCATTTCCCACATTGGAGCTCCCTGTGCGTCAGGAAACATCCAAACAACAGTGTTTCTGCCTAGCTAAAGATTTCACATTGGGACTTTCCTTCTTCAGCTGTATTTTTCCAAACTCACATCTTCAGAGGCTCTCATTTCAGTGCGTTTATTGGATTGAGATATCTCGTAATTATTTATAACAAAAGGGTTCGTCCTTCCAGCCTATTGTAAATGGGCAGCACACTGAACGCTAAGTTAGCAGCAGCAGGCTGCAAGAGGATCAGGCTATTAAGATTAATGCAACAAATTTGAATTCTTCCATCCCCTCCCTCCAGCAACCCGCCTGTGTGTGTGCGTGTGGCTGGGAAGGAAAAGAAAGGGCTCCTATGCTCCAGGATAATAGCGAACGCTACTGAAGAGGAAAAAGGAAAACACTGTTTATCCCTAGCAGGAAGATAATTGATCTATAGTCTGCACACAACTGGTCTCAAAGCAGCCAGCAGCTACACAGAAGAGACTGTAGCTAACCAGAGCCCAAACTAGCCTGTCAAACAAAAGCTTTATAGGGACACCAGGGAGAACAAAAGTAGCACATTTCATTCCTTCATAATAAATCTTCCATCTTTATTGAGCAGAGATGTTTTGCTCCTGAGCATGCCGTGTTTCGGAGCGGGGCCCGCCCCCGCCACCCCCACCAAAACGGCGACCCAGAGCATCCAGCCTGAGCCCAGCTGCTTTATCGGGCTTTGGGGTTTATTTTCGCTGTGCACAGCCAGGCCCAGCTGTTCTCTGCATCCTCAGACGGCGGCAGCTCTTGGGCTCCAGCTCTATCAGTCTCTATTTTATGTGCGCTAAAGGTAATAAAATAACCATTTCTAAATTTAACTAGCATTACATAATGCAGCTATTTATTATGTAAAGCTGCTGTTTACAATGCCCGGAATATTGATCACTATAAAAAATGCAATGCAGCTAGAGCTCGTATAAATTAATGTTACTGTTTTCCTTTCTTTTTCTTTACAGGATCAATCAAAGGCCTAATTTGTTCTCGTGAATGCACCCCTGCAAAGCATGCAAAGCACCAGGCAGCGCATTGTTTACTGTCATTCAGGCTCGTGTGCAGCACTCAGCTCAGAATCTGTCAGAGGATATGTAAAGATGACAATTTGTTCATTATCCGAACCATTGGAAAAGGCAAATAAAGCATACTAACCTGCTTTATTTCAAATCAGGTCAATTTTTTTTTCCCAGCTATAAAGCAGCAGTGGCAACCACTTAAGAATTCCCGCATTATGACTGTATATCATCATTATCACCTACAGTAGATTATGAATAGGTATTTTCTTACAACAGCACATGAAGTCTGAGAAAATGAAAGATGTTTTCCTATTCTTTAGGCCTTTTGGGGGTAGAAAGAGGGATGGAAAAAGAGAATTAAATATTAACAGAGCGAACCGATCACTAAGCAAAAAACAATTAAATAGCACAGCATCCATTCTACAATAACACCAAATCATGATACAACTGCTGAGTGTGGGGCGACATACTAATCACGGATTAAAGGGACTGATTTGTGTCTCATGAGTATTCATGGGCAAAACCTGATACGTGCAAACTGATCTCAGGGAAATATGTTTTGTGGGAAACATGAGGTTATACTAGTGTCTGAGCAAAATGATGATGGCTTTTCTTGACTGTGCCCTAGAGAGAAAGGAAATATTTACCTTTTTATCTCCTACTTTCTCTTTTCATGGAGTTGTTTTCCTCCTCTCTACCAAATGAGACACAGATTTTTTTCCCATCTACCTGCCCATTCTTGTACTTGCCTGTACAAATACAGGTGATCACAAAAAAACACTCCCATCATTCGATGTCACCCAGAAAATCAAAGGTTACAAGGAACCACGGAGCGTGCCGTCGTGGGCAATATTCCTCTAACGGCATCCGGTAGCCAGTGTTTCTGAAGATGAATCACCCCTATAAACAGAGAATGAGGTGGTGTAAATCCAGCCCCGTACCAGATGCGCTGTCAGCAATTGCACATGGCTCATCACATGGGGAAGAGGCTATGGGACAGCAAACAGAAAAGTGTCCTGCCTAGGTGGGAGCGTCTTTTCTGTACCATTAGAGTTGCCTGGCTTGGCTTCAGTGCAGAGATTGCTGTTAGTCTTACAGTACTACACAACCTTTTTGCTTCCAGTTGCCTTCAGCTCATGATGTAGGAAAATTAAAAACACTAATGGGCCAAATTATGGTCTCCTGGAGAAATTTCCTTCATAGACCAGAGAAGACCCCAAGAAACCAACTAGTCCAATGAGTCCCGTACTGAGAAAAGGTCACGTATACTAAATAGCTTTCTCTCTACACACTCCATGAGGGTGAAGAAGGTCACACCCCCCTCGTGGAAAGCCACAGAGCTCTACAGCTCTTCCAGGATCAGTCCTGTCTCCTGCTCCTACTGCTCCTGGGCCTTGCATCATGGCTCTGGAAGTCTTCTGCTGGCCTCCAGCCACTGCTGAAGCCATCAGGTAGGAGACACAAGAGGAGTAGTGCCGCCAAGGCCATCTTAACTCCCAGGGTCAAGGATCAATGTGCCTTCTCTGCTCTGCTCTTCGTTAGCCACTCACATTCCTCACTCAGCATCCACCTGCCTTTCTCCAGTCTCCTTTCAGCCCCAGGAAGGAAAATCGTCTCTAGTGGTGTCTGAACACCAGCTATTGCTATTGCCATGTAGGCAGGGAGCCACGTGCTTTGTGCAAAAGACTCTTGGGAAATGATCCTTTGCAATATTTTCCACTAAACAACTACTCTAAAACAAGGAGGAGGTCACCCGTGACTTCAGCATCACTGAGGAGGCCACTGCTGTGTATCCTGAGGTGTCTGACTTATGTAGCTCCAGCCCTGGTAGAGCAGACTGGTTTCTTTTCCCCATTTTACAATTCAGAAAGTCCCCAATTCCTCCATCTACATCCTCATCTCTGCCATCAATCAACGATGTCGGTGCATTAACTGTTTGTTAATATTGGGATTGCTCTTCTCCATCAGCCTCTGAGCAGTTGTCTTCCTTTCAGCACAGTGAAAAATCCAGCAACTAAGGCCGTACATTTTTATAATCTTAATGGAGCTCATACTTTAAAGGAGCTTAAACAGTGGGAAAGCCCCTGTGGAGAATCCAGCGTTTTCATATGCAAGTCAGGTTTTTCGTTGTGTATTAGCTGTTGTTATTTTCAGTAGCCGGTGTTTCATTTCTGTTCAGAAGCAAATGTAAAAAAGCAAGCGAGCAATTTATAATGAAGTAATCAATGCTGGTGGTGAATTCGCTGGTGCCTGTGCACTTAGCCTTGCCTATGATCAGAAATTTCTCTTGGGGGCAGCATTTCTTACAGAGATGGATGGATTTATTTTCCATCTTCAAAATGTTTACTACTAGCACATCTAGATCTCCTGCTCCAGCCGTACTGCTGGTTGAGGGCCAAGAGCTCCCCCTGCTAAGGCCAGCAGGGGAGAGTAGAAGCATCGTGAGCCGGAACAGCAACCCAAAGATCAACCCAAAGGCAGGCCACTGTCCCTTTCCTTTCCCCTGAACCCCGCCTCCCCTTAGCAGCCCTGGATGGGGCATCCACGAGAAACTTGCAGCCCACCCAACCTACCCTCCATGGGGCTTCAGAGCCCCTCTGTCCCCCCAAGGGTGGGCTTCATGGGAGCACCAAAGCTCAGGCTGCCTGTAGTGACACCAAGCACCAGGGGATAACTAATGCCAGTGACTATCCGAAGGTGTGTCCCCACAGCAAGATGAAGCGTATGGAGCCAACTTCAGGCTGCCAAGAGCCGTAAGTCACCTAACGTCTGCCCACATTGCTTGCTTTGGTGCAGTAGGGGTGCCCTCCACCTCAGGTGAGTAGTGTTTAAAAGCTGTTTAGGAAAAGCAAGAAAAATGCCACTGCCGCAAGCTCCAGTGGGCACAAGGAGCTGCCGCGGTGGACAGGGATGTCTCCGGTGATGAGACCTACGTGCACCTCAGCCACCCCAGGGACATGAGTGAGAGTCTGAGCCTCGGCGTGGGCAGGACTCTGCCTCCTGCCCTAAGCCTTTAAGGGGCTTGTTTTAATGGTGTGGGATACAGACAGGTCTGCTGGTCAGTAGGCTGGGGACCATGCCAAGCTGACAGAGAAAATGCAGCCAAGTCATGCTTTGTATAGGTCAGACGCGGGAGACTGCCCCACAGACATGCCAGGAGGTTACAGAGCTATAAATGTTTAATTGCTCTCCCCACATCAGTCCCAGTAGGTGAATGAAGCCCTGCAAGGTGGATGGGAGAAGCAGATGCAGTGTTTGCTTTAACGCTCAGGACTACGGGCTCTCAAACCTGCTGGTTTCTCAGGAGCATGCATCAAAACTAGGTGAAAAATATAGCTGAAGATAGCTGGTTAGCTGCATGAGGATTCAACTCTCCTGAGAACGAAACATGTGAAGAATACGGCTGAGGTTCAACATCTTGGAAGGAAAGTGTTGATGAGCGAAGGACTGAAGAAACTAAGCTGTACATTGTGAGAGAGATGAGAGTAGGAGCAGAAGGGTGTTCCTGCAGGGCATAGTCCCGGAAACCTGGATGATGACACAGCACAAAATAAACTGAGGAGCTTTATATCAACGGAACTTCACAAAACTTGCCAGGCGGGACGTCAGGAGTTCAGTATTTATCAACAAAGCCGTGGGGACGGTTGTACTTATAGCTAGCCTAATCATGGGAGCTCCAAAATAGATGCTTCTGAAAGCAGGCAGAGATAAACCCAGGCCATTTCTGGAAACTGTCCTCTTCTTTTTC
The DNA here is from genome assembly GCA_013389945.1 of Fregata magnificens. NCBI lineage: Eukaryota > Metazoa > Chordata > Aves > Suliformes > Fregatidae > Fregata > Fregata magnificens. Next base: position 483,674 of record WAAD01015778.1, read on the forward strand.
CCTTTCGTTAGCTCCAGACCGCCTGGAAACTGAGCCGACTGATTTTCATCTTGCTTATGCGACCATAAATCAGCAGCAAATTTAGCAAAGGCAAGAAGGTGATGCGGGTGTAGCGGGCTGGAATGCCTGAGAAACGTCTTTATTGTTATTATTAAGCCATAACTGCATGTGGGACTATAAATCAGCCCACCCCGCTGATAATGGAGTGTAGGTAGCACTATACTTTCCGAACCAGCCTGAGACTGGTAGGATTTTGTGGCAACCCACACGAGTGAACGCCTGAGCTCCTCCTCTATCAGGAAGAGCCGTGGCTCTTCCCCTCCCATCAATGGTGTGGCTGGGCTGCTAAAACCGCTCTGCTTTCTTCCCTGACGCCCAGATCTTTGTACCTGCCTGTGTTTTGCAGTGCTTCTCTGTGCAGACAGTCTATTCTGCAGGCTTTTGGGCTTGTTAAATACAGCAGCTTTTCAGAGAGAGAGCAAATACAGAGCAGAAGACTTTCCTGCAGAAATAAAGCATAACAAAGTGTAGTCCCCCTGAATTTATGCTGGATGTGGCTGGTTAGCCTTACTCACTGTCCATAAGTTTGGGAGGATGATAATCTTACTGCAGAGATGTGCACTTCTGTTTGGTGCTGTGAAGGACACTTCTGGCCTTAGATTCCTCTCCCCATCCATCCATCATGGGGCAATTTCTTCTCTTTTGTTTTCTTGCCGGGAATCTCCCCATCCCTGCTGTGCACGGTACTTCTTGCTTATGTCAACAGCATCAGGGATCTCATCTGGGCTATCCCAGTGTCAAAACCACGAGGCTAAACTGACTGATGAAAGTCTGAGCAGCGGTAATCAAGCAGGTAGTGGGCTTACAGACATCTCTGCGTGGGGCAACGACCGGCGGGGTGAGACAAGATGCCAGGCAGAGAGGGTTCCCTCGTCCTCAGCTTCCTGGGGCCACTGCCACCCTGGGCCACGAAACCATCTTTGACTTCTTACAGGACACTCCTGGGAGGGCCTCGGAAGCACGGATCAGACCTGACATGGCTGGGTGTTAAAGACTGGTCATCTTGCAGCCTCCGTGTGTGTTGTAAGCAGATTGCCGTGGCTTCGTGGCCAATGAAGAGGCCTCTCTTTGCCCGCTGTCTGCCTTCACATCCTTCACTTCAAATGCCAGGGCACTGTTTTCCAACTGCAATACCTGTCAGGTCTTGGGGGAAGGAAGAACAGGTCCTCATCTTTAGTATCATGAAAAAGAGCTACAGAAAACATCTTGAAGGGTGTCTAGCCCTCCCCCTCCCAGTCTACATGAGTAAACATCCTCGCTTAGGTGTGCCTTTTACCATATTAATAGCTACTTCCCTTTCCGTAATCACTGGGTTATTGCTAAAGAAATTGCAGCAACGTTAATAGCCAGTGACCCACAAATTTAATACAACACCAAAGGTCACAGAGTTATCTCACGCAACAAACTTACTTTTGATGAATTGGTACCATTCCCTGGAACATTTTTACAGTAATTTTAAGAGTCATAACATCTTGCCACATGCTGCTTCAACTTTTTGACATGCAGCTAAAAATAGCAAGCGCTGCAAAGCCTGGGAGAACAGCTTCAAGTTCAGATCAGAGCTGAAAATCCCCAGCGTTTCAGGATGTTCGCATGAGTGTTTTGATTTCAACACACCATAAAGACAAGGTTAAACTGAGAAGTTTGGATATGACTCCAGAGCAGGAAGGGAACAGGTACAAAAACCGGGTGCCTGCCTTCATCCTATTTCTATTTCAAGAATCGCAGTATCAAAAGCCTGGCAACTGATTTGAACGCAGAGGCCAGCCCAGAATGCTAAGTGATTATAAGCAGATGCTGCTCAGGCTTCGGTTGCCGTGCTGTTTGCTGTCTGCCACTGCGTCGCCACACAGGTGTAGTCCCCCACCTCGGGTCTTGCTCACCCACTATGCAATGTATAACACTGCTTGCTTGTTTCACTGGGGTGATAGGAGGGCATATTAGTCACTTAGGTTTTGCCAAGCACTTTGAGACTGCTGGATGAAAGGTGCCATTATTACTATTATTCACCAGGGGCATTTGCTGGCTCTCTCCTAATTCACCACCCTACTGCGAAGGCAGACACTTGGGGAGGTTTTGAGCTCAGAGGAAAATCAGGCGCTGAGCAGACGTGTACCAGGAGGCCTGACGAGCGAGGGGCGGTGTGAACTCTGCGTCCCGTGACCCCACGGAAGGCGAAGCCGGGGCTTACAGCCCTCTACCATGACCCTTCCTGCGCTGCCCTGACTGCTCGGGTAAGGGGGAGGACCCCTGAGCTTTTTGTTTACCTGATTCCTGAGAAAACGTGGAAGCTTGGGCCATTTTTGTTTGCGTTTCCACAACTCCCCTCCGACACATCTGCTCTTCTTTGATTTGGCCTGGCTAGTCTCACACAGTGGGTTGTTCCAGCCCCCCAGGACGCGGGGTGACTTGCATTCGAAGTGGCGAGAAGGAGGCTCTGCCTTGTTTACGTTTTGGAGCATGAATGCTAGCTTGCAATCCTGTGGGCTGTTGCGGTTATCAGGCATGGCACTGCTCTGCTGGCAGCTCCCCCATCTCGAGCCGTAGCGAGCGCTGCGATGCGTTAGGTAATCCGCAGTGTGGGAAGGGTGAACACCCTGCCATTTACTGGTTATTTATACACCCAGATTGGCTTTCTCTGCCTGCCTATTTCCTTTTTTTTAAAGGAGATCGTGCAAATTCAAAAGGTTTTTTTTTTAAACCATTCTCTCTCCCCTCGCCTGGATGCGGCCAAGGGCATTTTCTTCTGTAGCCCCCACCGTTCCCACCAAAACCTCCAAGACACATTGCCATGCCGAAGCCGCTGTGACGCAGCGTGACCACAGGGACGTGACGTGAACAGGAGGACCACGGCCGCAGAGGTGCCAGGCAGTCCGGCCAGGGGAGAGCAGCCTAGCGTTTAGGCTTTTCACAAGGGTTTAAGAGCCAAGACTGGGAAATCAATCCTTTCGCTAAGGCTTAAAGGTGCATTTTTGAGACTGTGTGTGCTGTGAAACCCAGGTGGATAGCTGCAGATGTTATTCGTTGGGCTTGGATCGGACCAGCATGTCTGCTGCTCCGCCTTCCTTGCCATCCGCTGTTAGATCCGATCTGTGCAGGCACTCTGGGTCCCAGTCACTAAACCCAGGGCAAACTCGCATGTGATGGCAATTCAATCCAAGCTTGTGTTGTGTTTGCTGGGCTGTAGACAGAAAAGACAATCATTACCTAGTCCTCTTCTTCTACCCATCTGTCCACCCTTCCTTTTACAACAGGGATTTCTGTATCATTTCCCTCGCAGAATATTATCACGCAAACACCGCAGGAGAAGTAACGGCAGAGTGAAGTTTAACACTGCCCTGGTCCCGTTGTTAGACGTGGGCTAGGTAACCAGGCTGCTCTTTTCTGCCACAGAAGGCTCCTAGGCAAAAACAATAAAATCTACAGGAAAATACTCTGCACTTGCACAAAGTCTCTTGTGCCAGGAGCTCTCAGCATCGTACCCACAACGAATCGGGCCTCACAATGCTCCTTTGGGGCGGATTAGCACAATCAATCACACACTTTTTGGATGGCTATGTTAGAGCCAGTTAAGGTCAAAATCATTAATTCCAGTATGTTCTGCCGCGTGATAACTGGATCAGCTCATCAGGGCACCTAACCTCTGCGTCGCAGGGCCCTTCTCGCGACTGCCCACAACGTCAGTGTGAAGCTGCAGATGCTCAGGCATTCCCTTAAGCTATTTCGCAGATGCTGAAGAACACCGGGAATCTGCAGGGACTCACATGGCAGAAAGTCATTAGCAGGCTGAGTCGAGAAGCTGGAGAACCTGATAAATTCCCCATTTCTATTTATTTTCCCCTGAGGACCTATACAGCGGGAAAAGTGCCCTCCTTTTTTGGCGACTTTGCTGCCAACCGCGGTCCCACTGGAGGAGGACCTGTGTGCTGCCTGCGGCTCCCGTGGGTCCATGTCACCAGAGGGCATCACTGAGACTCACAGAGCCCAAACTCGGCTTGGGTTAGACCAAGAACGCAATGGGGACAATAAGCAGGGGAATTTTGTGAATTTCACTGTTAACACTATGTTGAGCCTACAGGCACCACCCTACAAGTACCGCTTGTGCCTCAGGCTCAGAGCTGCCTGCAAAGAGCAGCAGCAATCAAGATTGCGCAGGTGTCGGGGTTGGGACGGGAGCCGTATGGGCAGCGGAGATTGGGGCTGCACCTCCTGATTCTCCTCGTCACCACGTGGCCGTTGCCCTTCTGCAGGGCCAGCAGCCTAAGAGTAATTAAAATAAAAATAAATAAATAAATGAACAAAATAAATGCATAAATAAACATGGAACCTCGCAATGCAAATTAAGGCCATATTGCAGGAGAAATTCAATCTGAAGAATGCAAACAGCCAAACAAACAAACAAACAAGCAACAAAAGAAAACCAATTATTTTTTGAGGGAGTCACAAATGAGTAAACAAAACAATGAATGCCTCTGGCCTCCAGCGTCCCTGCACTGGCACTATCACAGCTCCCTGGGAGCAAGGCCTGGGCTTCCTTTTGGAGTCACTCCTGCCTCACCGTGATGCCTCTCTACCCTGTTGCTTGTTTATCTCAGATTAAAATGATTTAACCGTAACACACGGCTTTGTCTGATGGGCCTGGCACCATTTTTTTTTTTGGTTAAAGCCATACATTAGACAAACTCCCAGAAGGACAAGGATTTCTTTTTTCCATTTTCCTTGTAGCATCCACTTTAGAAGAAATTAATTTCTCCCCCCACTCCTTGACTGGCCATGCAGTTTTACAAGATTTCCCTGCATCGTTTGAAAACCAGTGTAGACGGTTGGTCTCTTGTGAGAAACCACAGGGAGTTTTTAAGCTGTCGCATCGCAGTTACCAGCTTTGGCTTCACCAGGATGAAAATAGACAATAGCGAAAGGAAGGGGGTTCTGGAGATCTCCAGCTCACTGTTTCCAATTAGGCAGCGACTTCGGCTCATTCCACCGCTGCAGCCAATCTTCGTTAGTAGCACAAATTGTTCTAATCCTCGCTCAGGCTCCGATTCAAGGAAACTTCCCTGTTCAGCAAAGCGCTTCAGCATATGCCCCAGTCCTGCTGAAGTCCATGAGATGGATGCAAACGCTCCAAGCAGACCACAAACTTCTCAGCCTTCCCCAAACCAGAGTCTCCCTGCCTGCGGGACGGGGAGGGTGGAAGAAGTCCCCTGGTCGCCTCCACGTGGCCTCGGTGCTCCCTCACACCACCTCTGCGTCCGCAAGACCTGACGAGCGCTCTCGTCTCCTCGTACTTCGATCCAACCTTAGCTTAAGCATAGGCCGTCCTGCTGCTTTCGGCACCTCATTGCCCGAAAGGGCAGTACGGTCTGCGTCTGTCTGACTGTGTGTTGTAATGAACCAGCCAGTGATAAATTTACTATTTACCCCACTTCTTGGCTAATTTTGTTGATTTTAGCCCAGGATTAGTCAAGTTTTCTGGCTGAGTACCATTCCACGTCAGCGCGGGTGGCAGGATCTGTCCCTCATTTATTGTCCTTCCTGGTTTATTGCCTTTGTTTCCCTTTTCACAGATTAATTACAAACATCGCACTCTGTGAACTCCCACTGTATGGTGGTTGTGTGATCTCAGCGCCATGAATTATAGATGCCTGACATATCACACCAAGCTATTATGATTTTTTTTCCACAAGCAAGCTATGAATTATGAAGATCTATTAAATTTGTAATATTCTCTATCTTTGGTACAGGAATGGGAAAGCACAGCCTGATGATGCCTTTATATCGCCCTCCTCTCCCCCTCCAGGCTTGCGCAGAGCAGACAACACAAGTCGCAATACGGACTCTGTATATTTAGGAAAAATAACTGAAGTTGTAGAGATGTTGGCCCCGGAGCCCCTCCCGTCAGTCGCGGGAGCATGTCTCAGGGGTTTATTCGGATTGCTGGGGGGCTGCTGCGGGCCCAGGACCCTCCGCGCGAGGGGCTATGGGTGACACGGCCCCCCAGGAGCGGCACCGTCACCCGCTCCCGCAGCCTGCCTGCTCCTTGCCTCGGCTCACTTTGTGGGAAGGCGTGTGGCAGGGTGGCTGGTTAAATGGAGGAGCAGAGGGAGGTTTTGACAGAGGACTGTGAACACCAGAGGCCGGACGAGAGGAGGCAACGGATGCCCAGGGACAAGAGCAGTGGCCCTCAGCCATTTCTCCTCAGGGATCTCCCCTCGGCACCCTCCCTGCAGCCATTTCCCCTCAGTGGCCTTCCTTCAACCGTTTCCCCTCTGCCATTTCCCCTCAGTGGCCCCTCCTCAACCGCTTCCTCTCAAGGGCTCTCCCCTCAGTCATGTCCCCCCAGGGCTCTCCCCTCC
>WAAD01015778.1:490430-525451 GCA_013389945.1 Fregata magnificens
CAGCGCCCGGGGCTGTGGGGCCTCGCTCCCCGCGGTGGGCAGCCCCGTTCTGTTCGGGAAAGGCGGGATGGGGAGACGCTGCAGGCGTGTGGGAGCTGGATGTGCACCTTCCTGCCGTCGTAGGTGGCCCCGAGCGAAAGGCGAACGTCTGCAGACGTTGGGGTGTGAGGAGCCCGCAGCCAAAATCGGCCAGGTGTGCCCGGCTCTGCTCGTCAGCTGCTGCCCTTGGTAGCAAAGTGGGACTTTGGCTGGCATCACGCAGTCATCGGCAAACTCTAAACGTCCTTATGTTATCCTAAACCTCTGGGCTACGTCTAAGACACGCAGATTTTTTCCTGGATTGCATCTCTACAGTACGGCCTGTTCCATATTCCTGCCCGGCTCCCGCTCCGCCTGGGCTGTCGGTGTCTTCCTGGTTGCTGCAATATCCTTTTTCTCTCACCCTGACAAGTCCGAGCCTGCTCCGCTCCATCCAGAACACGGCTGCAAAGATCACCTTCCTTAGCCTGTCCAGTTGACCGCGTCACCCTTGGCGCACCTCCACCAGTTTACCTGCTTTATTGCGGCGCACGTACGTGTCTTGTTCTTGCTTTCCCAGCCGGTTGCGCTGTGCCCGCACTGTTTCTCATTCAGCATCAAACGGAACCCATCACCTACTTCTTCAGTGTTCAAACAACCCATTTTAAGCTTTCTCGTGTTTCTGACTTGGCTTTACCACGAGGCTTACAATTTATTGCAGCGGTGAGGCTGCTGGGGTACTGTGTGCCCTACTCCACGGTGTTGCCTCATCACGTTTTCCCGCCTGCTTCTTCCCATGCATTGCCTCTAGACTCCTAGTTAGGTTGGAAACTCCTTGAGATGGGGAGTTGTGTTTCTCATTGGGAGAGAGGCATGGAAAGGGTGTGCTGGGTGCAGGGCACATTTCCCTGCTCAGCTTGGATCAAAGCAAAGGATTAAGCAAGAAACAATCTCTGCCTGTAGCGCTTGGTCACTACCACTGGTGTTTTTTCCTGCCCAGCAAGCCGTGGTTGGTGGCAGAAGCTGTGAGCAGCGCCGTGGCTTTGTCAGGCATGGGTGGGTCTCAGTGTCTGGAGCTGAGACTTCTCCCACAACTCAGACCCATAGGATATAAATTTCTGGGGCCATTCGAATTGCTCGGAGCTTCCCCACTGACTCCACGTCAGGCAGGATTGGACGCAGGGTGGAAATCACCTGCACTGAAAGCAATTTGCCCTGTTGGTGGGGTGTAACAGGCAGCAGCGCAGTTCAACGAGGGACACGGGGAGAAGATGATGGGACTTAATTTTTAGACTAGCTCGATGCTATCATTGTGAACAGCAGGCATCCATTCTGAGCATTTGGCCAATATTTATGGGATGAAATATCTGCTAATAGCAGAGAGGTTTAAATTGTGGGATACGGAAACACTCCAGAAGCAAATGCCCCAGTATTCATTTCAGTGCACGTGCAGAGTGATTAAAGCTCAGACTGTCATTTACCACCTGAAAGCTGGCTCTCACAGGATAAAGCACAGGGAGAGATATCTGCAGCGTAGCCGAATCCTCTTGTCCGTGCCCAACGGGAAAGTAGGGGCTTTACCAGAGCATCCTGTGTGTGATGCCTCCGGCAGCTGTTGGAGCCAAACGAGACGGACACAACAAATGCCTTCTGGATATAATTGTTCACAGGCACAGCAGAAGGAAAGTAAGACTTTTATAAACAATTATCTATGCAAGCTGCAAGAGTAGCATTTGCACTAGCTCTCCAGGGCCCTGATAATACTCCCTGAGACATGCTGAGATGGATAGGATTTATAAACCGTGGATGGGTATTTCCTACGTTGCAGCTCTCTCAGCAGTATTATTCCATGAAGCTCTCTCTAGAAGACATATATGTTCATGAAAACATTTTATAGCCCTGTTGTGCTGGGATTAATATCAGACAAGAAAGTCCAGACCACGTGTACTTTGTTCTTCCCAGCACATGTCTGAGTCCACAAATAGAAAGGAGCCTGTAGGAGCATATGACTATTAAGTCGGCTGAACATGAGCCGGCAGTGTGCCCAGGCGGCCAAGAAGGCCAACAGCATCCTGGCTTGCATCAGGAATAGTGTGGCCAGCAGGAGTAGGGAAGTGATCGTGCCCCTGTACTGGGCACTGGTGAGGCTGCACCTCGAGTACTGTGTTCAGTTTTGGGCCCCTCAGTACAAGAAGGACATTGAGGTGCTGGAGTGTGTCCAGAGAAGGGCAACAAAGCTGGTGAAGGGTCTGGAAAAAAGTCTTAGGAGGAGCGGCTGAGGGAACTGGGGGTGTTTAGCTGGGAGAAAAGGAGGCTGAGGGGAGACCTTATCGCTCCCTACACCTACCTGAAAGGAGGCTGTAGTGAGGTGGGGGTCGGTCTCCCAAGTAACTAGCGATAGGATGAGAAGAAATGGCCTCAAGTTGCGCCAGGGGAGGTTTAGATTGGATATTGTGAAAAATTTCTTCACCAAAAGGGTTGTCAAGCATTGGACCAGGCTGCCCAGGGAAGTGGTGGAGTCACCGTCCCTGGAGGTATTTGAAATACGTGTAGATGTGGCGCTTAGGGACATGGTTTAGTGGTGGACTTGGCAGTGCTGGGTTCATGGTTGGACTCGATAATCTTAAAGGTCTTTTCCAACCTAAGTGATTCTGTGATTCTAAGTAAATAATATTCTTGCAACTTGATGCAATTTTGGCATTTCATGCACAGTTTTTACAATAATTTACAGGGGATGCATTTCTTCAGAAGCAGGCAGCAGTTATGTACGCTTCCAAAGAGAGTGTCTCAATCTATAGATGTACAGATAAAAATAATATTTCTTGGTGTGTAAAAGCTATTAGTCTGCATCACATGCAACATTACACAGAAAGTCACTGGTTGAACCCAGTGAATGGTTTTCAGTCACCCAAAATGTGTTGCAGGTTGCCCTGCTATGGGGGTGTATCTAATAAGGCATCACACCTCCTTGCAGTGGTGGCATTGTGTAAAGCCCTACATACACCCACCCCGTCCTCATCCCTGAGGTCCCCTGCACTGTCCATTCTCACTCTCCTCCTTTTTTAGGACCGAGGTCTTTAGGAACATCTGTTTGTAGACGCTGCTTAGTAGTGATCATAGAGCACCTTCAAGTAGCAGAGAAGGATGTGAGTTGACCAGAAAATTTTTGGAAGTGGCCGTCAGTTGGATGAAACTACCAAGGGCAGGGATGGGTTCTCCATGTTGGTGCCTTCAAATGGGGCTGTATGTGCCTTTCTGAAAGGAACTGACTACCCAGCGCAACACAGTATAGGGAACTTACTGGACAACACAACACTGTAGCTGGAGGGAATTGAAGGAGATGTGACATTCAGGAGGTCAGATTAGAAACCCATCTGCCCTTGTGGCCCCAGGCTCCGGGGAAAAAGGTGATAGCAAGATCTCAGCCCCAGTTGCAGCTACTGACACTGAACCAGTCCACCTCATTTTTGAAACAACTACTCTGTTATACTCATGACAGCCTGTTTTGAAAATGCCAGGATCTATTTAATGAATGACATATATGAAGACTCTAGAGTCAGAAGCTTCCTCAGCAGAGAAAGACTGATTCATCTTTAACAGGCTAGTATGGACCCATTTTGACTTACACCAGCGTGAGAACGAGCAGGGCCATCTCCAGAGATCCAATTCCCCTTCCATAAGAAGGGGATTATTGCTGCCTTGCAATATTATCCACACACAGAACTTCTGCATGTGGAGCAATCTGCAGGATAGGTTTAGCACAGCAGAGCCTTCTCTCTTCAATATGATGATGAAATCTTGTTACGTGCCTTGAACAACCCCATCAACGTCTGATCTCAGCTCCACCGCTGTATGACCAGAGGGTCCCTGTGCATTGCAGTCAGTGGTGTGCACAGAGCCTTTCCATCTGCCTATGGGAACCTACAGTATCTTTAGGCCATGCCCTGTTTTAAGGGAGTCTTTATTTGAGGCAACCAAGGACGCACATGCTACGCCCGTCTCGACTGCAGCCCTCTTCCTGGGCAGGAGCGCTGTCAGATGAGCGCCTTGCAGGGAAGCTCTTAAAAGGGGAACTGAACATGCTTTGTTTTACATTAGGCTTATAATTTGAGATCTAATGTTTGGTTTGGAAGCTCAAAGCTGTGCTCAAGCCCAGAGCTGCCAGCTCTAGAGCAGGCAGTGGTGTAATAGTCATTTAATTCCTCTGTACTGTAATCTGACGGTGGGATGTGCTCCCAAGCTGCTTTTAGGTCTGACTGGGGAACGAAATCAATCACAGAATGCACATTACAAGAAAAGTGCTGTTGGTGTCAATTACCTAAGCTCTGGAAATGTAACTCTTCTAATTTCCTGTTAAATCAGTAATGTTACCAATCTCAGTCTATTATTTTAATTAGGACTCTGACTGCAGTTGCTAGGAGCCGAGCGAGCGCAGACAAATGCGAATGTGTAATTAGTCCCACAAACGAGTGGCAAGTTGAATGTGTCAACATCGTGGATAGTTACAACATGGGGTGCAGCAGGAGGCCAAGTGATTTGGGCCAGATTCTGATCTCACTGGCCTCGGCGCCAGCCCAGGCGACTCCGCCGAGGTCAGAATTACCCCAGACGTGAGCTGGGGTTAGGGAATCTGGACCTGGCCCCTGGTCATCACAGTTTCTTGGAGCTTCACCCTGGGTTATTTTTAAAATGTCTGATGTCCCATCTTGTTTGATTAATTTTTGGGTTTGTTTTTTTTTTTTTTTTTTGCTGTAATGCCTCCTCAGAGCCAATTATCCTGCAGCGAATGCTGCAGTCAGGTTAGCTGAACGTGGGTGTTCCCAGCGCCAGTCGGCATCGGGTTCCAGCCCTCCCCGGGGACCAGAGCTCCTGGGGTGGGTATGGAAAGGCTTGGCTCCCTCCTCTCCCTTCCTCACTGTGAAAGAAACCTCTCAGCTTCTGTCACATCTGACTGCCTCATGCATCCCAAGAACATCCCGCGCATTGACAAGGGAGGCAGGCGTACCGACAGCAGAGCAGCATTAGCTACCAACCTCGCCGAAAAAAATAAGCGGAGGACAGAATCTCTGGCTAAATATAGAGCTGAACTGGGAGAGAAAACAATGTGGCAATGCAGCTCCATCAAAATTAAGAATGAAAATCTTAAGCCACTGCTGGTTGATGACCCCAGGCTGCTCACAGCGAGCACCGTATGCCCAAAGGTCCAGCCTGCCTCCGGTACATACCGCAGAATGGCACGGGAGGGACAACGCTGCTTTTATTAGCACTTGGCTATCAGTCAGCGGTCCATGCTCCACAAATAAACGAATGGGCTGAGTGCGTGTCATCCCAGTTCACGTGTTACAGAAATAACACTGGACTGGAACCAGAGTTAACACAGCTGAGATTTGGGATGCAGCTGATTTTGAGAGAGGGAGGATGGCAGAGCCTAGTTAGGCTATACCTACCGGTGGAGGCAAACCCGATTTACAGCTCAATCCATCTTCAACACTCCCTGCTTTAGTTGGTCACTCCCCCACTCCACTTCACAAGGTACTTCTTTTGGAACAGACAGACTAGGGAAAAGTCAAGGGTTTAATGAGTATTAGATGGACTGATTCAGTCACCTTTCCAAGACAACAATATTACAGAAATAGTATGATAAAGAGAGACAGTACCTTGAGGTTTTTGTGTGAAGGTTATTCACAGGGGACCTGAGGACCATGTAGCGATGCTGTGGCAACATGACCGTTGCAATGCTGTAGGTCCAGGTACCTCATTTGGGGCTGGCTATGGCTTCATGCTCTCACTCATGGGTTCGTTGGGTTGGGTTGGGTTTTTTCCTCCTCTGTCGCGACTTTTAAACAGAGGTCAGGCACTATTACTGGATGCATTCATCTTTGAGCCCGGTTCCTCAGTGGCAGAGCCTCTGCCGTTGCCTTGTAAAAGCCACTGCGATTTTGCAGAGGGTGCCTTACTCGAGCCGTTGTTTTCTTCCCACTTACTTTCCTTTAGTCCTACAGGAAATCATTTTAACCAAAACCACATTGCATATGCGATAGATATAATAATAACCCGTTGTTACTTTCGACAACGGGTTTTCAGACTTCAGCTCTAGCCCAAAGCACGTGTGTCCTTGTGACAGAAAAGCCAGCAGTCTGCCGTCTGAGCAGGGAACAAAGGAGCTAAGGCTCACCACTTGTGATGATCAGGCGCCTGGTCTGTTCCAGAGAGAGCCCTGGACGGGGTGACTGTCACCGCAGGCCTGTGCTTGGCCCCCGAGTTGTTGCAAGTCAACATACTCATAGCCTAGATCAAAGAGCCCAGGGGTTGGGTAGAGCTCCCCGCTGCCTACGCACACCATGAGACGCCTGTTTTGTGCAGAAAACACTTGTCTGTAGAGAATCGCCATCCCCACACCCTTCTGGCCCGAACACCACATGGACACTTCAGGAGCCACAGCTGGTGGCATGCTGCAGCACGGCACGTGCTCTGGTGATCCTTTACTCCAGCTTTCCGCAGGAGGGGAGGTGTAAAGCAGCTGTACCGTCATGGCTCTGGGCTGGCTGGGCAGGTTCGTTGAACCACACGCGGCCTTTTGAGGTGATCAACAGTTACCCCGTGATTAAAGTCTGTGTGATGTCATGTATGTATAAAGACATCCATAGCCGTAAGACTGTGCAACTAGCTTGTAATGTGCATGTTAATAAGGCTATTAAGGTTTACAAATATTCTGCTCTTCCTTACAGTTTATAATTTAATTAATTGCCAGTTAATTGTCTTATTTTCCCCCTGTGATTGATGTCACTGAGTGGGATTAGGCAGCATCAGATGACAGAGGAAGGAGGAATAAATGCAGCATCCTATGACGGTATGAGTGGAGATGTTTTTATGGACAAATCCTTTCCGACATGGATGAATACCTCAATGAGATATCACAGAGTATCAGCTCAATACATATTGTAATGGGATCATTAGCGGAGGTACCAGCTGTGTGAGGTTTGTATTCACAAGCCACGAGTAAGTAACGGGGAAATATTGGCTCCTTGGAAATGTTTGCCAAGCGTAAATCTTTCCCTTTTTACATAGCTGGTGCTCCGTTTACATAAAATGGGAAAATATTCTGTAAGTCTCTAAGTGGGACTGCTCCAGCTACCCCCGAAGGCAGTCACAGCAGGGGAGCCTTTGGCTCCTACGGTGGAGGAAGGGAACCTAAACGCAGCCCTGTTCGGCAATATTATTCCATGGGGAAAACGTAAAGAGCAGGGTCTTCCATCAGTGTGTGTGAGCCAGGCAACAGCTCCATCCCTAAAACAAGAGGTATCTTTATTTCTAAGCAGGGAAGGTGGGACGCCTGAGCAGACACTGTATCTTCTTCTCTCCCAGGAGCAGGATTTTGAGTCTCTCGCCAGGCTTGTTTGCACCCTGCCCACCCCCAAATGCATGTTTGATTGACTGGTCTGTGCATCAAAGGTGTTCAGATGTGCCGGGAACATCACTCCTTCAGGTGCCGTTATGCATATGGACTGGTGCAGCTCGTAACCACGTCAGTCAAGTGGGTCGCTGAGCCTCAGGTTGGCACTCTGCAGAGTACAAACCTGGAGATGCTGCAGAAAGTACTTCAGGGATTTTGCTTTCCCTGAGTCATTCTGGGTGACCAAAGGCGACCAGCTCTGGATGGGAAAGGCATGCCTGTAGCTCTCAAAGCCTGCAATGGTGCCAAGCAAGGAGATCCAGAGTAAACGAAAACCCAGTCTTAATGCGACTTTTGACCGGACTTTGATCGCATTTCAGCAGAATAAACCTGGAGCAGTTCCAGTGGCTTTGGTGTGAGCGGGATCAGACTGTGAAACTGGGCTGAAGAGCAAATAACCTGTACGTTCCCGTCTGGGTGGGTGTGCGAAGTATTTGAACCCATGCATAAATCGGCACAAACTAACTAGGTTGTTTCTGAGGCTGTAAGCAGAACAAAGAGTCAGCCAAACCGCATCTGTGTCTTTTAATTCATGCCTTCCATTTTGGGGACTTAGCCTTTAGAAACAGCTATCGGTGATTACATAAAAGAGATTAGCTAACATTTCTGCATAAATCAAGGCCAGCGCAAGATGTTTCCTACGTGCGTTGCGAAACCTGGGGCTCGTGAGGACAAGTTCCTCCTCAGGGAGCGAGGCTCCCCTCGCCCAGTGCCGCAGGCGGTGCACGAGGTCGGTGGGGCCAAGGACGAAACCTTCCTGCTTCTCCAAATGGCCTTTCAGAGAAAAAAAAGAGAAAACCTCTCGAAGAAAACATGTGCATAGTGGGGAATGGTCTGCCCCGGGTTTGTCTGCTGTGTTTTTTTTCACGAGAGCAGATTTTCTAGCCAAGATACATGATGGAAACAATGAAGGAAAGGAAGGGGCAGGAGAAAACCTTGTTGTAAACCAGATTTCCATGTGTGAATGCAAATCAGTCTCGCTGTTAAAGGAAGAGCCAAACCAGAATGTGTTACATTTACTCTTTTAGCGCCGTTGCTAACAAAATAGCTCGATGTGAATGCTGTTGGATGACTCAACAAATGTTTTTCTTTGTTTCCTTTTTCATTTTGAGGCAATTTCATCATTTTTCCTCTGTTTGTTGCTCTGTTAACATGAAGGGTGAGGTTGTCTCAGGGTCAGGGAGTTGGAATTTCCCTTCCAGTCTTGCCTTACTGCTCCTCTCCTTTTTTTCTTTCTTTTCTTGCTGCAGGTCAGGGCAGATCTATAATGGGGTTGGTGTGTGAAGGCTCAGCCCTGCTCTCCCGTTCGATCTGCCCTGGATAGTGCCCATCCCCAGACAGGAAAGCACTCGACTTGGCATTGTCCTTCCACCCCATCATCAATATGTCTGCATCCCAGCTTCCCTAATGAGTTTTTAAGCCAAAAATACCAAAAGCAGTCTCAAGTTTTTGATTCCTTCCTTTTTGAGGAACTGACCTTGAGCCACTGCAGCTGAGTTTCAATGCTGCAGAGCACCAGTAGGTCCCATTAGCTGCTGAGTAGTCATCGCTTCTGGAAATCAGGTCTAGAGTATCTCTTAATGGTGTTTATTGCTTAGGGTAGAATTGTGCTTCAGACCTGAGCCAGACCTGGGAGAAACCGAAGAAAGGGAGCTTCACAATCCTTTCTTTCCAGCTGGGAAACTGAAATAAAGTGCAACTTAAGGTCTACCGTTTAAAAGTATGTTGGCTTCTCATGAAGAAACCAGCCACCCAAAGGCATTTAGTAATTTAAAAAAAAAAAGCACAAGGGTGCCTATTTCCTATTGAAATGTGCAGGAAATACGTGCCCAGGAATAGATCTGAAAGCGAAGCTGGTTATCTTGCTTCATCCTTTGATCTCTAACATCTTTCAAAATCTGGCCTCCAAGTGATATGCCCAAGGATGCATGAAATCAAGTGCTGAATCTTTATCTCCTTCACTTGTGCGTCTCAGCGCTGCAATTCACAACGCAGATACATTCCTCCTCGGGACTAGTCTTGACTAACGGCAATCAACAAGGCTAATCCCAGAAATAAGGATACTGGACGGGCATTCACGGGGTGGAGGGGAAGGAGTGGTCCCTGGGAAGCGTCCATGCTCTGAATGACACGACGGTGAGCGATTGCCCTGCACAGGCGCCCTCCCCATTTCTTCCCATCCAGGTTGCAGCTGCGTCTGGCCCTCAATTCTCCCCAGATGTGTGATGAATTTGAAGATCTATCCCAGTCCTTGATCTACACTGAGGACCACGGAACTAGTCATTTCTGAAATAACACCCATAGAGAATCTGAGACCTTTTCACGCTAGAAATACCACAGGGAGGAGAGTGCCTGTAGACACCAACCGCCTCTGTAGTGAAGGGAAGTCTGAAGTTTCCCCTCTGCTTTTTCGTGCATAACAGCATCTGTATGCCTCATTTCCATCTTCACAGCTCTTGTAATTTACATAATGAACATTTGCAAAGCCTGAGATCTGGGTTCACTTTGTATCACATTTACTGTAGATGACCTTCAACGCATCATCAGAAAAGTTTCCCAGGCGATTTTCCCAAAGGGTATGAATGTGAAACAGAAGACCATCAGGAAAGGAGAAAAGGGAAAAAAACCACATTTCTGAGATAACCATCATTCAAATTTATATTTTCTCTTCTGCAGGAGGACAAAAATATTTGAGTTTAAAAAAAAAAGGAGTTTTTGCTTTAACAACTTGCTCCTTTAAAGCAAGTGTTAGTATAAGGCCCCTCAATAAAGTAACTTCAATTAGGTTTGCCTTCCTAGACCTGCAGAAAGAATATTTCCATAACACATTCAAAGAAACCTTAAGTAGAGGGGGAAAAAAAAATCACAGAGCCAGTTTTGTTTACATTCCTTTATAAGAAATTGCTGTAAAATGAGTTTATCCATTTTGGTTCCCTGATCAGGTAACGAACCCAAGAAAGTCTGGTGGCAGATAATTGGCAATCTAGGCAGAGATTCACGACTGAGGAGGAATCCTGACCTTGAGGGACAGGAACAGGACATCGGGGTGAGAACAAGCAGCTGATGCTACTTCTGCCTCCTCTGAAGGTGTCAGGTGCAGCTCTGATTGCTCCTCCTGATAGTGCTACAACAAGCACAAGGTGATAAACCAGGAACTGACCCATTTTTGCTTCTCACACTCATCCCCACCCTTGCAAGTGCCAGCAGAGCTCGTCTGACAGCGTCCTCGAAAACTGCATCTCTAATGTGATACTGAAGTTTACATTACACTGACATGGGGCAGCACGAGAGAAGCTTCTACAGGTGTTGGTTGGGGTCTGGATAAGCGCAACTTGGGGATAATCTCTCATCTGAGGAGTGCCTGTGAGTTGAGTTTTCTTTTCTTTTGCTGTTTGGGCTATCAAGCTGGTTATTGTTCACTGAGGCAATGGGGGATGCTTTGAAAGAGGAGGTGCGTTTTGTAACTGACTCAGGACTTCTGTTTGTATAGGAAATGAACTGAAAGCTGAAATACAGAGACTTATTCTGGTGATGAAGAAAGGATCTCATGTCAGCTGTCATAAGACTCGCAAGATAAAAACGGATCTCAAACCCGCCATGATAGGCATGCTGGAAATGCCTGAAGTAGATAAATCTGACACTGTTGCCGTTGCTGCAGGCCAAGCGTATACGAAGTATTGCTCTACACAATAAGCTTGAGAAAGCTTTTGAGAGTCCTTCGTTCTTTTAAAATAGTGCCCTGTGTGCCCTCCTTTCAGGGCAGATTTGTCTCTTTGCATGCTGTCGGGTAATTTCAATGTGACTGGTACTAGCTTGTATCTTCCTACCTCTTATGTGTTGCAAGAGGTTTATCCACGTACCCTGTGTGGCTTGATGCTACCATTGTAGGGTCAACGTATGGGTGAAACCTACAATCTGGGTGAATCTTCACCAGCTTGTTTCTTTTAGCGTGGTCTGGCTCTTGGACTCTAGTCATTAGCTGGGTCTATAGATAATTGTATAATTTAAATATTCAGAACATAGGCTGCATGTTGCAAACTTTCCACCTNCCCTGTGAGGGACCTCCTGTCCTCGGTGGCTGCTGCGTCTGGCACAGCAAACGGGATTGCAAGAGGAGCCTCTGTGTGTTGGATGAGGCCTTTGGTATAACGTTATCCTGAGCCAAATATGGGCTCTCTGCAGCTCCCCTATCTATCATCCTAAAATGATGTGAATCTGCTGTAGTCACAGTTCAGGGCTGCTGGACCTTCCTGTCGGATTGGGAGGGTTTATGCTTTTAGTCTTCAAACCTCCCCAGACAGTGGTTGCTGGAGAAGCGCTGCACTGAAGGCATGAACAAATGGTTAATGTTAGCTGCGTGGCAGCCAGAGAAGCTGTTCCTTGGGCTTAGGAATCTTTCCTCCTTTCATCCTGCCTTTTTTTCCTTTTTTTTTTTTTAATTTTTTTTAATGGTACCATATAGTGTTTAATAATTCAATATATACATAATCCAAAATAAACACACTAATTAACCTTTGTTTTGAGAAATTTAATTAGTTAATGCTCAGTCTCTGTTCAGATTCCAAACAGTTTGGAGTGGGAAAGGTGCCATGGGGAAAGCATGGCAAAATATGTTTAACGCTGAGCACCTTCAATTATTTAAGCAGTAACGTGGGCTGGACCAATTAAAAAAAAAAAAGTTATTATACAGGCATGTACATGCTAAAATACTTTCCTGCAGTGTTCCCAAACTCCAGTCTTGCTGCAGAATGGTAAAATATATCCACACATAAAGCAGTTGTATGGAGGAGGGAGTGCAGTGGCTTCGGGGCGATTCTGCTGCATGCCAGGAACCCCAAAACCTTCCTGCCGGGGCTCAGGGGACAGGAGGGCTGAGGGAGGTGCTAAAACAGTCGCTGGTGGTGACTGCCCACCCTGGCTGGGTGAAGTTGGAGGACAAATCCTGCTCTATGTCCCAAAGAAACGATGAGTTTTCTGAAAGGTCAGATGCTGTGCTCTGACTCACTAGTACCCGTCATCTACAGCCCAAATGCCTTCAAAATATATTACTGTAGGATAATAATTTTACCCAAATACACAAGCTTTAATATTCTTCCCCAGCTGAACTGTAAATAAAATTATTTCCTAAGAGCACTTATTTGAGCTTGATTATTAAATACATTGCCAAAATCTGGTCGGTTAATATACTGCCTGCTACTTGAGCTGAAGTATCTAAAAGACAAAGAACGAAGTAAACGAAAAGGAAATCAACATTTTGCTAAATTGCATGTTTTTAAAAAATCCTATAATTGAGGCTGCTACTTCATTTCCATTTGTAAAACAGATTGAGTTCCCCTTCCATCTACTAATGGATCTGGTTTATCTCTGATACTAATTGCAGCATTTGCATGGTTTGCACAGGCTGTTGGTGACAGGACGCTGGGTAAGGAAAGTCAAACTGCTCCTGCTGAGCTCCGGGGCGTCACTTAGGAGTGATACTTGGCACCGAGCTCTGCTGAACTTCAAGCCCTTGTACTTTTTCCTATGGCTCCAAAGTCTGGGTCAATCAACCAAGATAAACTTGTTAATTCTCTGTCAGGATTATGTGCCTCAGGTCTCACTTGAGAAGCAGTGGGAAGGTTCAGGTGATAATAAAGCAACACCAGACAGTCTGGATGTTTAATTAAACTTGTCCGTGCTCTCTTTGACCTAGTGACTGGGCTGGAAATGTCACCAGAACAAAGGTTGCTCATGAGGTTTGCACATGGGCCTTTCCGCTGTGCAGGGCTTTGGAGAGAGGTGGGGTTTTGCAGCGTCTTTTCTCATTCCTTCACATTATCGTTGGGAAGGGAATTGGGCTCCGAAGGTCTGGGGGAAAAGAAAACAAGGGCGTTTTTTTAGATGAATGAGCCTTTTCTTGGAACCTGCTCTAGCAAATGTGTGCACACACCTGAATTGAGCAATTCTGGGCCTGGGTCTGCTGAAAACATGCTGCTTTCAACCTGCCCAGCGCTCAGCTCTTAGTTAGCAGCCACTCAAGAGCTCAAGTATGTGGTGGGTTTTTTTTATTGCTGGGGTGTGGAGGGAAAGCAGCTTTTTAGAGGATTGTACCCAGGAATGTAAGCTGGAGACCTCTCCCTCTCCCCTGTCCCATGGTCTCTGCAGCCCGGACGCTTCTCCTGGTACCTGCCTGCACAGATCTATGACAAAAGCCTCCGTGGTGTGCTTCAGCCTCTAACACCGCTTCGGTATCAGCACCCACAGAAGCAAACTGAGGCTTCATCCTTCGCCTTCCATTGTTTCATTTTATGTTTACAAACAGATTTTTTTGTTTGTTTTTTAAGATGCTCTTGAAAGCAATCCGTCAGATTCCCAGGGAGCTCGGTATGGCAGAGAGCGCCCTGGTTACAGAGTGGCCTTTGTGGAGCAGGTCCACGGGCTCTCTGCCACCAGCGCCGCGGGGGAGCCTTGTAATAACGACACCAGCATCGACCAGATGTCTTCTAGAGGATTTGGTTTCAGGACACATGGCTGCTAGTTCAGGAGAACGTGTGGGGGGGTTTCTGCTCTAATATACATGATTTGTTTAAAAAGTTTGCAGGTGTTAGAATTTTTATTGAAGTCAGGGAGCTGAGAAATTATATCCAGTCGATGAGGTAATGCTTGCTCCGCTCAGACTGGGAGCGGGGAGTACACACAATCTGCATTAAATAAAGGGCAGCTGTGTTGCCAGCACAATTTTATACATATGAAAACTAACCTGAGCCATACTGAGCCAGACCTCTGTTCCTGCAAATCCTTGTAGAGAACAAGAAAATCCCCTGATTGCTTGCTGCTTTCCTCCAAAAGCTGGTGGGAACTTGCAAGGCAGTGGTGGGAGCCCCTGTCCTGCTGGCATCACTCCTGGGCTGCACCCCGACAGCTGTGGGGATGAGCTGGGGGGATCGGGGATGCTGCTGCAGTGGATCCATCCCTGCAGCTCGGTGCAGGCTTCAGGGGAGTGGGAACAGCTGCTTCCTCTGCCATCGCCCGGCTAATGCCTGTGACGTGCTGTCCCGGTGGGACCCAGGTAGAGACGGGTCCTCGCTTCTGCTCCAGCTGCAGGGTTTTGCTCTCCTAAGCCAGGGACAAAGGAGAGAGAACAACCAGCAGTTGTTCCCATGGAGCTGCTCAAAGGTTTTGGGTTTTTTGCCTCTTTCTCTGGGCTCAGTTTTGCTACTTGCTGAAGCCCCAGTAGAGATTTGAGATTTTTTTATTATTATGTTATATATATAGGTTGTGATGTCAGGATATGAGGTTGAAAGGGCAGGTCTGAGTCAACTCTCTGATGAAATCTGAGTATTTCCTTTCTACATGGATGAGATCCAGGCATTTATCTCAGTTCAATAAACCCCACTTATTTCTGATGCTTATTCAAATAGGCTTTGAATCCTTTGTGCCTATGGACCAGGGCTGGTCATTCAGGATCTCCGCAGCTCTCTCCAGAGAGGCTGGGACATGCAGAGTCAGCAGGGGAAATATTTTTGGGGTGGCAGCTGAAGTGGGCTTTTTAAATTTTTATATACATAAAAGCGGGTCCACCCACTTTTTCCATCTGTACGTCTTACTGGCAGGAGGAGCTTGCCATGCGGCGGCTGGGATGTGTGACGTTTCCCTCTGGGTTTGCAGAGAGCGATGCACAGCCCTGCCTGTGTCAGGCACCGTAAGTGATGGTGGTTTGGCAGATGGGAGTATTGGCTGACTGGACAAAACGGTTTAATTTATCATATCTACCACTTGTCAGGATACAGCCTGCAAGACGCGGGTAGCATCCTTTCAAGTATTGCCTGTACTTAGGGGCAGAAGGACCCTGGCAGACATGAGTACCGCTCTAGGGGTGTGGATACAGGCTTTGTCCTCAGCATGGTCTCTCTGGGAAGGTTGCACCTTACCCCCATCACAGAGGTTACATAAATGGGGCTGAAAATTCGAGCAAATGATATTTCACAGGAGGAAATTTGTCCCCAGGGGCTCGTGGGGTTTCTGCCAGCTGGGGCTAAGGAAGGTGCAACCACGGTGTGGGGCTCCGGTGCCTGCAGGGATGGCTGTGGGGGACCACGGCGCTTTGGTTGGGGCCCCTCTGCCAGAGCCCTCCGCGCCCCACCATGCTGCCCCCAACATCCTTCGCATCCCTGGGCCTGGGCTGAGTGAGTCCCACAGGGTCTTTCAGCTGCCTGAAGTAAATTTTCTCATATTTCCCTTCAGGCTGTCTTTTCCCCTATTGCTGAATTTCGCTCAGCATAATGATTTCGAGGGCACCATTTTCAATTGCCTTTACGGAGCCAAAGTTAATACTAAGTTGATGCCGCAGCGTAGCAGAGCTTTAAGCGTCCACCAACAGCGTGCATATTTCAAAATAATGTAATGGCTCCTAAACCCAAATACCGCTTAAAACCACCTCCATACCCCACTGTAAATATCAGTGATGCCTGCCTGAACTGCGCCGCCAGTAATAACGACTCTGTTGGTGCTATTTATGTGCTCATTAACGTCCCACCACGATGACCGTTTCATTACCATCAGGAGCATAAGCACGTGCAGATGCTGGGGCCGTGGTTGGATGCTGCTGTGGGGCAGGGAGAGGTGCTGGTCCTCGCCTGCGGGAGGGGAAGGGTCTGGTGGCACCGCTGTTGGTGGTGATCTCTGGAAGAAGGTGTCTGGGGGATCTCTGAATGTGTTGAAATTAAAGTCCTGTTTATGAAAAGGACGTGGCCACAGCGTGCCTTGTTGCAGAACAGAGGTTGTCTCCCCGAGGATGTGGCACTGCTTGTTTCGGGACGCAGACGGAGCAAACGTGTGGCTCTGCGTCTGCCTTTGAGCGTGGCACGGCTAGAGGCCAGGATGGAGCTGGACATCTCTTGATAGCGCTGGCCGAGACGATGGGCATGCTGTTAAGCTGACTTTAATAGTTTGCGTACCGGGTCTGACCAGAACAACTCACCCTCCTGATCCCCGTGGAAGCCAGCCAGACCCTCGGATTGCCTTGCCCAGGCGCAGCACTCCAGAGGGATGTTTTGGGAAGCCTCGTTTGCAGCGCGGCGCCTGTGCATCCTTTGGCAGAAGCAGTGATGTGAACGGCCGGGCTCTGATGGGGCTGGACCGGAGGGTCTCTTCCCAGCCTGAGCTGCTCTGTGATTGCATGTGAAACCGTGGATCTGTTGGGAAACTCCCTGTGGCTCCAAACGAAGCGAGGCTTTGACTTGAGCTCTCCCGAGGTCAGAGCAGGAGGAGAAGCCGTCCTGCCCAAGCTGCGGTGAGGGCCCTCGCTCCTCTGTGCCAGGGTCACTGGTGTGAAAGGGTTTCCACCGCTCCTCTTGGGAGACTTTCCTCTCCATCAGACCTCGCAGCAAGGAGCTTCTCCTGCTAGGAAAGACTCACAGCTTGCTTTTTTTCTCTTTCCCTTTTCAGCCCTGCCTGCGTAGGGAAGACCACCTCCTCTCACTTCCATCGCTTCTCTCTCGTCACGGCTCTAGCTAAAGGTTAGATCCAGGCAAGAAAATTTGGGTCTGCTTTCCTTGGTCCCCAAGCCTTGTGGGCAAATTTTTGAGATGAAGGATTTTGGTTGAGTTACAACTTCAGCATATGCCCTTCTGTTTATGCCTTGCCCCTTACAAGGCAGATGGCCACTTTTTTTTTAAGAAATAAATATAGGTGGGAGGAACAGAGGGAAGGTTGTCAAAAGAACAGGTTATAAGTGATTGCCAAGACTATGGATTAACCGAGCGCGTTCGCTGCCTTGGGCCGGTGAGTTTGACTCTGTTTAGAGAGGAGCAGAGCGATTATAAGAACCCGTGTGTGCAAAAGTACACAAGCCATTAATTATGGCGACCGCTTTGCGATACGGTCTAGCAAGAGCTAATGGAGCACGAGAAACCTGTGGAAAATGTTAGCGAGAGCTGTCAGGATGTTTGTCTTAGAAGCTGCTCTGGATGATCTCATCCCTCCCAACATTTCGGAGGGCGAGGGGTGTGCCGGGTCAGCTGGAGGCGGCGGGCAGAGGCCCCAGCCGTGCAAGAAGGACGACGGGGTGGAGGTGTGGCGTCTGCACGAGCTGATGGGCAGAGAGAGGTTGCAGGGACCCGGGGTACTTGTTGCTGTGCTCCGCTGCTGGAGAAAGAAAATACGGATGGAAAGTGTATGACTTGAGGGCATTTGGAAAGGACAAAATTGTGTCTTTTCTTTCTGTTCCTCTGAAACAGCCTAAATAAAATGTCACTTGGCGTCGCATAACCGGGCAAGCGCAGGGCCTGGGGAGCCGCTCAGAGGGGGCAGCACCAGAGCCCCGGGGTGAGGGGCAGCAGCAGGCAGGAGGGATGCAGCCGGGCTGGGGAGACGCTGCATTGATGTGTGCGGGGCAAAAACACTTTCTCGGGGGAATACCTTCTTCCCCCACCCCTCCTCCACGCCGTGGCTCGCAGAGACGATGCCCCAGGGACTGAGCAGTGACAAACAGGCCAAAAATGATGGCTTGAAAGGGAGAGCCAGAGGTCAGCTCGCTGTCCTGATTTATAAGAGATCTTGCTCGCTGTGTCCCAGGGCTGCCTTGGCTTTTCATTCATGCTGGCGATGACGAAGAGCCGTGCTTAAACAGCATTACTGTGCTGGCACGGGCTGCTTTTAGGAGCAGGAAACCGCTCCCTTTATCCTCGCTTGATCTTTCAGAGTGAAATATGTGCAGTGCCCTTGTCGGCAGTAAGAGCCTCCTAAGGAAAACAAGAAAGGTTAGCAAGCAGAAGCAGATGTTTACCTTTAACTTCTTGCTTTGTGTGGACTAGGGAAACTGGAGGAGGGAGGTGTTAAGGGAGAGAGGTCTGCAGCGCGGAAGAAAGTGCTCTCTGAAAGCCTGAGAAAGTTGTGGCGGATTGAATCTGCCTTTCCTTTGATTTTTGCTGTGGCCTTTATTTGGTCCAGCATTATTATTATTATTTAAATGCACCGTTCTATTAAGAGAAAGATAATTGCTTTTTCTTTCTGCTGCCTGGGCTTCTCAACACAATTAAGGTACAGAAAATAAGTGCCTGGATGTGAGGATGATCTAATAGGCACCGACCAGCCCAAGTCACTGTGGCCGAGTTTAAAAACATGGCACTTTTCCAGGATCTATTTGTTTCTCTTAATACGGTGATTTGTTTTTCTATATTGCTCTCTATAATTATCATCGCACTGCGTATTCACTGGCTCCACATTCAATGTAAGATAAATCTGGAATTAGTCTATTGGAGTCAGTCAGATACATTTGCTTTAACAACTAAACTAGGTCTTAGTCTCGTTTATTCTACTGTAGCTCCAGACTAACTCCACCAAAATACAGCTTCTCTCTCACCAGTGTTTTCCGAAAAGCCCTTGCCACGGTCCTTGGCTACACCTTCCACCCTTGTGCTAAATGGCATGCTGCTGCAAGAGAACTCTTGTGGCATCTTGCTATGCCTTCAGACCGAGCCTTGCTTTAAACCCCAGCTGAAAGCTGTCTGCGTTTGACCTAGCTGGAGAAGAAAGGACGGCTGGGTTGGAGCCATTGCCTCCCTCTGCGTCGCTGGCGATGCAGGTTGGTATTCCTTTGCCGCTTTAGTTCAGCCTCCCTCCTGAACTCTGGGTAGACCTGGGTTCAGGCTGCTCTTAAATCTGGTGCTTGAACCTTTTGGTTTTATCTGTACTGCCAGGTCGGGAATCGGCTTTTACGGGCCCGTGAGATCCCTTGGTTTCTTTGTCTCCCCACATAACGTGTGCTCGGTTAGTGCTGAATTGGGATTTATCCTCAGTGTCCAATAATTATCCTTCCCAAGCTCATTTTCAGTAGCTTAGGGGGGAAATTCACAGAAAAATACTGAAAGGCAAAAAAGCAGGCCTGGTTTAAAAACAAACAAACAATCAGTGCTATTACTGTTAGTAGGGTTGACATCTGCTAGTCAAAGCTGTTGAGTCGGAAATTTCCATTCTAAATCGTTGTGTTTTGGGATTAAGCATGGAGGGAGCACAAGGGTCGCTTCTTTTCACTGTCGGGCTCAGTCCCGACTCTCTCCCCTCCCGGTGAGCTGGCTGGTGCCTGGCAGGGGCCGTTTTCATCCTCGGATGAGAACTGAAGCCGTTCAGCAGAGCTGACCCTCGCCAGCCCTCCTAGACCATGTGTATGGATCAACCGGCTCCACTGGGCTGACTGCGTGCTGTGCCCGTAACTAGACGGGGTCGTCGCAGCCCTGGAAACTTCCCCCCAAAATTTATTGCCCCCCCAAAAATATTGAGGTTTACATTCAGAGGACTCTAATTCTTCGTTACAGAAATATTATAGTGTCAGCACGTACGTCTGCTGTGGACGGCAGCTCTTAAATGATGTGTGTCCCCTGCCTGAGCAGTCTGTGCTGTGCTGCCTGGCTGCCCGCATCAGCGTTGGGTTCCCTCTCCTGCTCGGGAAGGAGCATCTGAGGCATTGATGGCCAGTCCCCGTCCCCTGCCGTGAGCCACCTCTCAGTTTGCCGGAGAGGGGGGTGCTGCCAGCCCCAGGGGGTGACTGCACGAGCACCCCCGACCCGGGGGGGTGCACAGGGTCCCTGCTCAGGAGGGATGCTGCAGCCTGCGCTGTGCACTGTGGTCACCTGGCGTGGTCACCTGGCTGTCCCCTGGAGGGGACAGGTTCCCCGTGTGCGTAGTTTCTTTTTTTTTTTTTAGCAGGTTTTAGTTGGAGGTGGCCACAGTGATGAGGTGCAGCCATGAAAAGCAACAAAACGCACAGGATGGGACTGATCTCCAGCCGCACAGGCTGGAAAGCTGATGCCAAACCCAGGGTGGTCGTACACTTTCATATCTGAGCAACGTGCTCGGCGGTTTCAGTCGTTATCTAGCGAATTGGGTATTAAGTTTGGGGGTACAGTGCTTGCCTGTGCAGATGAAGGAGGGGCTCAAAAGAGTACAGCTAGGCTTGGGAAAAGCCGTGGTAACTCTGGGAAACCTGCAAGGGGAGAGTAAGAGGACTGTCAATATTGAAGACGATGCTGAGGGCCAGGGAAGCAGCGGGCCAGCAGCCAAGCTGAGGTTGAGAAAACCTCTGCCAGCTGGACAGGGGCCACGGCAGCTGGAAACCATTGCAGCCCTGCAGGCAAGTGCCGTGGGTGCGGGGAGCCGGAGGGCGGACGTGCGTCGTGGCTTACCTGCGTGTGCAAAGTCAACGGTGTCGGGTAGAGCGCTTGGCCTCTACTTGGACTTGCTCTTGCGTGGATATATGTGTGGAAATTAGCAGGGAAAACGCAGGTTGCTGTGCTGCACTCGATGGCCGCGGTGCTGACGCACCTTGGGTAGAGGGACCACGGCCGGTCCCTGCTCTTCCCCTGCAAGCAGCCAGGTGCTCTCCTGTGGGCTCCAGTAGGCATTTCTAACAAGGAAAACATACAACTTTTCAAGTCTTCCAATTTCTCATTCTGGTAATCTGGAGAAATTCTGATATAGCTTAGGGATTTTACTTCCTTCCTTCCTGAGATGGAGACTGTGCACATCAACGGGTGCCCAAAACAGGCCTTGTGCTTCCCAGTGTTTTCCCCAAACTTTTTATTCCGTTGCTGCACAATAAGTGCACTCCACAGCTCTGTGCTGCTACTTGATAAGACAGCTGGAGAGAAGCTATTTTCTGATTTTCAGATACCATAGTTTATCTCTAATGCTAGTTTACACTGGCAGTTTAAGAACTTCTTAGAAAACCCTTCAACTTCCCCCTTAGTACCAAGATGGTAAGAGGCAGATAGAACATATCATTTACTAATAACCAGCAAAAAAGTTTAGAGGTTTTTTAGATGTAAACTGGGTGGCTTGGGTTTTAATATTATTTGGGGGTTTTTTTTTGAGATGACGTGTGGTTCACCCCTACCCCAAGAAGAAAGGGAAACGATTAGCAGTCCTTTCTACTGGACTTCGAAAAAAATTGCCCAAAGAATGTAGAGTTTTTACTGAAAAGTTGAGACTTGAAGATTTTGGGACAAAACCTTTCAATCCAAAGCTTAAAGTTCTGACTGGGACATTTCCCCAGAGGGAGTTTCTCGCCGGGGAGGTTTGTTGGCCAGGCCGTACATCCCGTGTCGCCCGCGATGCCCTTTCAAATGGGAAGGAAGATGTTCCCAGCCACGGTGCCTCATCAGGGATGAGGTTGGGCTTGGGACCTCTCCCCATGAGGGAAAAGGGAAGCATTTTTTGTTAGGGAAAAAAAAAATACTATTTTCTGTAGGACAGCAGGCCTGTCTCTAATTTCTGTTACAAAACCACCATTTTTCCGGAAAACATTGTTCCCGCTGGCTACGTGCATCACGTCAGAGCAGAGAGAGCTTCTGGTCCTTCCCTAAGTGTGCCCCAAACCAGCAATACCTGACTAGCTCCTGCTCTCCATTAAAATTCAAAACAGCCTTTCTCGCCATTCCTTTTCTCAGATGACATTTAAACCTGTCAGTGGTTACAACTGGTGTCGTGTAATCTTTGTAACCCGTGCAAAAATTGCTCTCTTGCTTCATGATGGCTTCTAAAAACAGAAAAAGAAAGAGGATGGCTAAGAATGGACATAAATATGCAGAAATGCCCGTGTGCTGCTTTCCTTGTCGCTGGTCGGACAGTGGTTCCGCTGCTCCTCCCCTTGGAAAGCAAAATAAACCCGGGTGGCGATGAGTAATAATGTGCGGTAAGCAGGGATGACAAATACATTTATCAGCAGTCAAACGACGTGGACAATGTGTTAGCCCTGTCCCCACACCGCGTTTGGCATCGCCTAAGTATCCTTATGGATAAGGAGAGGGTGCTGGGACGTGTCTGCCGAGAAGTGGGAGTTTATCCCTCAGACCAGCTGGAAGGGGATCCCGAAAGGGATTCTTTCACCCACGGGCTCGACCCTGGCGTTTCGGTGCCAGGCTGGTCGCATCCCGATGGGCTTGGGATGGGCACTGGGGTGCCTGCCTGGCATCCTCTGCCCCCCGGGAACGGCCAAAGCTTGGTGGGGGCCAGATCCAGGCCACGGGGTGGTTCTGCATGGGGAGGAGGTGAAGGGCAGCCGTGACTCGTGTCGTGACGTGAAGCCCAGCAGCTCTCGGGCGGATACCGTGTATATATGGACACTTATTCCATGTATAGTCTAGGTGTAGAGTACCTGGGCATGTTTCTGGGTAAGCATACTATAGAGAGCGACAGCTGACCTGTCCGCACACAAAGCCAGTGCTGGTCGGCAATATGGCCATGCACCGACACTGCTTTGAGCTTTGAATACGCATGCAAACCATTTAAACTGCTTTCATCTGGTATGGGCACTGGTAAACAGCAACCTAGGGTTGTGTATATGAAGCACAAAGGGTGCTAGACAGTCCTATCGAGCTGTTTCCATTTCTCCGTGATTAATATATTGAAGTCTACAGTAATTTTTTTTTTTTATAAACTTCACAAACAAAAACTTAATGTTGATGTTTTGGTACCAAGCTCGAATATGGGAACAATTTTATTCTCAACGCCAGCATTTCTGATGCGAGAACTGAAACGCGTCCAGAAATGCTGTGTTTTCACTGAATATTCTTCAGTCCCAAGATATAGCATTTTTAAAGCATTACAGAAGCAAAAACAATCCCAGTGCCTTGAGAGCTTTTTATACTGACTCTGCTTCATGGAAATACTGACTCAGGGCCAAACGGCCGATTATATTGTATGATGTAAGAAGGAGTTAGAAAGCTTAGCAGGGAATTAGAATAATGCAGTTTGTGTGTGTCTGTGTGCAGTCAAGGGGGGGGACACGACATTTATTAGAAAGCTTTAAATCTTTTGCAGCTATATGTTAGTCGCTTGCAAAACTATCGCAGACCCTGTTGAAAGCGATGGGGATTTGATGTTTGACAAGCTCTTAGCTGCTGAACTGAGCTCCTGGTCGAGATCTTTTCAGTTCATTCAAAAGCTGCAAAATTCTCCCTTGCTGGGGTGCGGAGGAAGCAAACGCCACTGCTGCTGTGTAGACACGGAAGAAAAGGACTTTGCTGTGTTCTTCTTCTGGAAGGGGAACGAAGGATGTAGCAGTGCCGGGGGGGGGGGGGGGGGGAGTGGGGCTCGCACTTTTTNNNGGGGGGGGCTAAATTCCGGCCTGGCTTCTGCCGTCGCACCGAGCTAAAGGTGGAGATTTGGGGATTGGACATCGGAGTGGTGCAGTGCTCCCGGGGTGCGGATGCTGGCAAAGGGAGGGCGCGATGCAAGGGGAGCCCCAGCCCTGCCCCTTCCCTGCTCTGGCCCTCGCTGCTGGGAGCCATTGCACTGGGGAAGATTTTACGTTTTACTTTATCTCGTTGTCCTGCCAGGGAGAAAAGCCGTTCATTGCAAGCATGAACTCTGAGACGAGTAAAAATCAAAGATGACCCAAGTGCCTGGAGGCATAAAAGCAGCTACCGAATTGTTCAGCTTGTTTAATGAAATGGAGCAGCGCAAAGACACAGTTCACATATAGATTTATATATACAACAACACTGGCGCTCAAACAATTTATGGAGCTCACTGCAAATTATAAGATGGGGAAGCCTGGCTGCTGTCGGCAGTTTGAGAGAGATTTGGGATGGAAAGTCCTGTCAGAAAACCTGCCCTTGCTGTAGTGTTGTGATGGCAGAACGTGAAGGAGCTGGGGACACGCCGACTCGTAGCCGCTGTTGAAGATCGAGGGTAAGTTGCTGCTTAAACCTCGGGTCTGGCCACAGCAAAGTGCCGCTTGCTGTCATCGTCTTGCCCTTGAGTCGTGACTCCCTGTAGAGCCGGAGGGTAACTCTGTCCCTGCACCCGCAGGACAGACAGAGCTACAAGGCAGATCTGCTGCAGTTCACTCCCGCTTTCTAAATATACGTATTATATACGTACACATGCACGTACGCTTGCTACGGCAGACCATGCCCTCCCTTCCTTGGCACCCACC
The DNA here is from genome assembly GCA_013389945.1 of Fregata magnificens. Lineage (NCBI taxonomy): Eukaryota > Metazoa > Chordata > Aves > Suliformes > Fregatidae > Fregata > Fregata magnificens. Next base: position 514,817 of record WAAD01015778.1, read on the forward strand.
CCCGGTTCCCAGCAGAGCGGCTGTGAGCGGGCAGCCGGCTGCCCTCGCTGCCCTCGCCCTGCCTGCTGCCGCCCTGCCTGCGGCGCAGCCCCCGCTGCCTCTCCTGCCCGCAAGGCAGCTGCCCTTGGCCCCGCGGCTGTGTTTTCTGCCAGCCGGTTACTGGCGTGGAGGGTGAATAAGGCTGCCTCATCGTGCCGCTTCCNCAGACCATGCCCTCCCTTCCTTGGCACCCACCCCCGGTTCCCAGCAGAGCGGCTGTGAGCGGGCAGCCGGCTGCCCTCGCTGCCCTCGCCCTGCCTGCTGCCGCCCTGCCTGCGGCGCAGCCCCCGCTGCCTCTCCTGCCCGCAAGGCAGCTGCCCTTGGCCCCGCGGCTGTGTTTTCTGCCAGCCGGTTACTGGCGTGGAGGGTGAATAAGGCTGCCTCATCGTGCCGCTTCCCACCTCGAGTGAGTCATAGGACAGGATGAGACACAAGCGCTGAACTATATTCGATGCCTGTATCTGAAGCACGGGGTTCGAATGATGGTGCAGGTCACTAGGTCCTTAATTTCCTCTTTAATGGCTTTTCTAATGCATTTGATGAATAAATAGGCGCTCAGCAGTAAATAGAAATACCATTTGCAATCTTGGACTTGAAACGGGGTCTTAATGTTGCCATTACTTATGTTTACAGAAGTCCTGGGGACCTCATGGGAGGTGGAATATGTGCAAACGCTGAAATGATTGGTGCTGGAAGCGGACAGCAGCATCGGCCCAGGCCGCTGCCAAAGGAACAACTCGAGCGTGCGCGCGGTTTTCGGAACATGAATGATCCCATTGACTCCTGATTGCCTGCGGATGCGACCTGGCCTGAATGGGTCTTGTGTTTGCACGGAAAGATGGTCCAGAAGGAGCCGAGAACGTTTCCAAGCAGACATTGCTAAATGTTGCTTTGTACGTGCAGAGTACGTCCCCCCAGCCGTGAGTTGGGCTACCGGTGAGGTGCCATTGTGCAAGCCTGGGGCTGTGCTCGGGGAGGAGGTGTGTGAGCAGGATCCTGCCCACGTCCTGACCCGCTCTGTAGACTGGACTCAGCCCCTTGACGGGGATCACGCTTGCTGCGGAGGTTCAGCCGTCCCTCGGCAGCCTCCTACCTAGATGGGAGCTGTCTGCCCCGACTGTACAGCAGTTTGAACCTCTCGGTTTACAAGTAACCGCGTTGGTGCAGAGTAATGCCATTATACATTCACATCAATTTGTGTAAAGCTGGCAGCATCCTCAGCGAATATTTTTGTTTCTAAATGGCATTACTGTTAACAGCAATGTGTCATCATTACCAGCAAGGCTTTAGAGGATGCAGAAGCAAAGCGTGATATTAGTTAAACCTCTGCGAGTACTGTGTGATAATTGATCAGACATGGGTTGGTTATGTTGTCACCTTACTCGGTAGAGAATAACGCAACACCATGGAGCAGGTTTATGGTTACAATTCTCTGGTGAGCCGACCCCCCTGTCTGCCCGTATGTATACGAGAGCACCGTGGGCCAGAAGCCTTGTGCGAGTCTTTTTCTTTCTGTTGAAGCATCAGGTGGTGGCAGGTTGGTGCCGGAGGTGAGGTCCAGCCCAGAGGAACCGAGGGTCCCCTCCAAGACTGCAGACCCCCAGCCCTTGCTGGCCCAGATGTCGTTTGATTTTTGGGGTCTCATCCTGCAGCTGCTTTGGCTACGGTGCTCCCTCCAAAGTATTAATAGGGGACAGAGCTGGCAGCGGGAAAGGGTAGCAGAAGTAGGCATTTGTCTTGCTGTCCAGTAAGCCACATAACAAACATCGATGCCAAGTGTAATCCTGCTTCGGTTAAAACTGTTGCTTTAGTTTGTCATCATTCATTGTTCAGAGTACAGCTGCTTAATGACAGGATGTGGGAAATGAAAAGGTTTTTTATGTCCTCGTAGACTTTTTAAAATAAAAATTCCTGAGCAATTGAGGGAGAGAAGGCGCTCGCGCAGAAACGCCTGCGTTTGAACGCCGAGATGCAGCCTGGCCGGAGCGAGCCTCCTCTCAATGAGGCTCAGGAGATGGAGGTTTTGCTCTTAGCTTTAAAAATAACCTGCTGCGTAAAGCCGGGCTTTGTTTGCTTACGTTACACATCTGGCGCAGCTGTCTCTGCCCAGCGCCTTGCAGAACGGGACCTGCCTTTGATGGGAAGAAATGAAAAATAAAAGACAAATGCCATGTATCTGCGTGGGGCCACTTCTTTGCAAAATGCTCCGTGTCCAATTAAGTTAGCAAATGTTAGGTTTCGATCCTAAATAGAGGGGAAGGGAGGGATTTATCTGCACGGACTATAAGCAAGCGGATGAATCTGAGGCGGCCAGAGGAGGCTTCATTAAGCTAGTAACGGAAGAGACACCCCAGCCCTTCCGAAAGCTGGGGTGCCTGGGGTGCCTTTTTCATTTTCAGCTCCATTTTAATAATGATCTTAATTTTTATACAGGCCATGGTGGGACCCCACCCCTTCTGCATGCCAATTGCTTCTAGTTGACGGTGCAGAATTACCGGTGGGCGCGTGATCTTTGCTCTCAGTGGGAACTCTCTTGCCTGGGTGCGCTGCACATTGTATAAGCAAATGGGGAAGCTGACGGGTTTGGTGGGAGATGCATTTCATCCAGACTTCAAACTCATTTCTGGCAGGCACAGCCCTTGAAGAACCACCAAAGGCTGGGATGTGGCCAACAAGTCTGCATAATTGCTAGCCCATCCCCTGCTTCACTGTGCCTCTAGAAATATTCTCTCTCCTCCTCTATGTATATTTATTAAGCCCTGTCCTGAACTATGCGAAATCAGTGTGGAATTCGCCTGAGGTTCCTCTCCGCCGGCCCAGGGCTTCTCAGCAGCGCAAGCAAAATTAAAGGAGCTGCTGGGGTTGGGATGAAACCACTCCTGCTTGCCAGAGAGGGAGAAAGAGAGGAGTCGGGGTGCTGCATGCTCTGCCCTCGGCGCTGCAGGAGGGACGGGGAGCTGCTGAAATCCCTGCTGTGGGCTTCCCACATACCTGGGACTTTCCATGTTTTACAATCTCAGATAAATGTCACTCTTTTTTTTTTTTTTTTTTTTTTTTTTTTTTTGGTTAGGATTATTTGACATATTCTTACAGTAATCTATTACCAGCAGATCACCGCCATGCTCATCACCACTCTCTCGGTCCAAAAGTTGTTCGTTTCTCTCTCTCTCTTTTTTTTTTTTTTTTGGTATCCCTTGAAAATTTCTATTTCCAACAAGTGTACTGTTATCTCTCTTTTGCTATTTTAAGTTCTGTGGCACAAAAAGGCTGACTCACAGAAAGCCATGTTGTAGGAAATACTGGCTCAGTGGAGGAAATAATTCTCAGTTCATTCTTCCACTGTGTGCTTTGGGTTTTTTTCTGTCCCTCTTTTCTTTTTTTTTTTTTTTTTTTTGTGTGTGTGTGTCTTTTGTTCTCATGTTATGGCACACACCTAGGACCGTGAAAGATTGAGAGCTATTTCTAACGCACTGGTCTACTCTGTCAAATGTCTCTTTCTGTATATACCCTGAAGTGTTTTATGTACCTGCTAGAAATGTTACACAGGATGCTCACACAGCTCATAAAATTTGGTCTCCTATTGGAAATGTTTTGTGGAAATATGCTGCTTAATCTACTGCAGCCATTCACAGTTAATGTTGTCGCGGTGTGCATCGGAGGGGGTGAAGATTACAACCGGCTCAGGGAAGTTTGATACGTTATCAGAAGTCCTCAAGAATAAAAAATGAAAGAAATGGATGTTCAACAAAATGTAGATAATTGACTAAAAAGGGGGAAATACGGGAGGCCCCGGCAAAGTCATCCTTCTGGCTGGACTCATGCTGCAGTCAGCTCCTTCTGACCAGTGCATGCAAACACCCTTTAACAGCTAAGGGACTGTGTAAAATAAATCCAGGGTGTGCTTTAATTGAGTGTTAAGCACATCGGTGATGTGCAATGAAAGACAAAGCTGGAGATCCAGGACGAAAGCCTAGCCTAGCAGGGTGGGGGGAAAAAAAAAAACCCAGCAACTGCAAAACCTCTATTGACTTCAAGGGCTTTAATCGCTGGAGCAAGTTGTCTGATAACATACTGCAGAGTGTGCTTTGGCACTACCATGTACTTCATTCATTTTATGTTTAATATGCCAGAAAGTAACGCTTAACATCTTGTAGATGTGGATGTAGTGCATCTATCTACAGGAAAGCAGCTGATACCAGTAATATAATAAGAAGAAAAATCAGGGACTTTTGAATGTACCTATTGATATTTTTTTTTTTTCCCTAAACCTTTTTGACACTATCATTAGCAAAACCTAATTAGAAGGTGGTTTTCAACAATTGCTGTCCTCAGGACATAAAGTGTAGCCCTCACATAAATAATATTAGCATCTTTAAAATACTTTATAAACACTAATTTACCCTCCCAATTTTCTTGTGAGATAGATAATTATGTGTTAACAATAATATCATCATCATTAGTAGCTGTGTTAGTCCTCTCTTTTTATAGAAGCTCATGCCCTGATAATAAACAGCTTGCTGAAGGCCACGTGAGGAGCCTCTCAGGACTCTGATGAAGGAGCAAACAGCCCTGGCTTCGTCCTCTGCTCCCATAAAGAACCGGAACAATGTAGGTATAATGAAAGAAGAGCGGGGCTTTAAGTACGGGCAAGAAAAGGGAATCCTCTTCAAGTTGGCTGGATTCCTGGGCTGCCAGGAAATATTAAAATAGTGTGTGACAGAGATAAAGGTAAATACCCAATAAATATTATACCTTTTGTACCTTTATTTACTCTGCAGTAATTATACCAAGTAACGTAGATTGTATTATGAATCACGATGACACTTACAATACTGAATTTTTGCAACCACATCCTGGCCCTGTGAGATAATCCGTTTTGATCTCCCAAGAAAGCCAGATACGTCTTGCTTGAAACTTCAGAGGCGTGCGATAGCAGCTGCTACACACCCTTTTTCATAACCTTGTTAAAGTAAAACAAGTTTGGATTTGCTTAGCCATTGAAGGATGTAACATCCGAGTTACAACCCTGCCGTGAAGGGAGCTTTGCCATAACCATGGAGTTAACAGGGCCCTCTTTGGTATTTCTATTTGAGAAGTAACATTTTTTTGTTTTCCATTTTAAGAAATGTGGATATTTACATATCCAACTGCAAAAAAAACCAAAACCAAAACAAAAAAAAAAGTTAAAACAATCTGTAGAGAGCGATTAAAGCCAAAAACCAGATTTGTTCCCATGTCTCTAACTCAGCTCACTGTGTCTAAGCTAATTACCGCAGGAACTCGGAGGCAGTCTGGTCTTGCATTGCTGGGTGTGCTCGGAGAGAGGTTGTTTAACAACAGCCTGCCTGCTGTCATGGTATCACTGTCAGCATCGCCTCTCAAGGAAACAACCCCAGTTCACGTTGAAACTACAGCTCTGCACCTGCGATAACTAAACCCACCGGGGTCAGTCCGTGATGAGCTACGTGTTTTTTTCCAGAGTCAGGTCCATATCAGCATCTTTCCGTGTTCTTCTCTTCCCCACGATTGTGCAAAATGTCCACAAATCTTCCTGGGGCCAGATTCTGGGTAGCAAGGGATGATGATATTCAGGGCTTTCAACACGACACTAATCGTGCCGGCTGGTGGCCCCGGGACAACTTTCACTTTGCCCTCTCTCTTGTGCCAGGAACCGCTTCAGGAGCCCAAGGGGATGGTGGCATCCTCTGCCCACCACAGCAGCCCTCCGCCGCCAGGGAGGCCCTGGGACAGCGGCAACAAAACCCATTGTTTTTCCTCTCCAAAAAAAGGGGGAACACGTGCCCCAGCGGGAGCGACCATTCCCCTGCAGGAAGACAAGGTGCAGGAGCCCTCGCTTGAAGGGGGCTGAAGCAGCTGGCATCTCTTCTCCTCTGTTTCTCTCACTTTTCCTTTAAAAACACGTTCCCCTGGCACTGATTTGGAAGCTCTCCTTGGTGTGGCACGTTCACGTGCACATTCGCGTTCCTCTTAAAGCCTTTAGTGTCTGCTGGGCCTCTAGGGAGGAGGTCAGCAGCAAAGAGACAGTAAGGCCAATGGCTTTGTTTGGTAAATATCTCAATCCCGCAGCAGCAGTCCGTAACTTTGTCATCTGTGGGCTACGTTCTTTTTAGGGGGGCCCTGCTGGTAGCTTTTAAAAATAGAAACATGAAATTGCCCCTGTGCTGATGGGCCAGGGCGAGCAGCCCATGCCCCGCTGAAGCTCTGTGCACCAGGGAGATGCTAACTGGCTCACGCGTCACCACCACCAATTTCCAGCAGCGCTAAACGTGCTCTGAGGAGCGTAACTTGTGTCCGAAATTTCTGAAAGAGCCACTTCATGGCTTTGGATCACACAGTTCATCAACTGTCCATGAATGAGGGACTATTCACCTGGTCACGCTGTTCCTCCGCTCCTGCTGTTTATTCTGGGAAGCAGAAGCTTCCGAGATCGATCCGGGTAAGTGTATCAATGAGATGATTGTTTTGGGATCGAATCCTCTCTACCTTATGGAGTTCCGCAACGTATCTGTGCGTGTATACCTTAAAGCAACCGACGAAAATAAAAAGTCGTGCTACAGGCACGTCCATCACCAACATGTTAGATGTTTTTTACCACGTGTCCGCTGATCAATGACTGATCGATTTGTACGCCAAGGTAGTGGCAGATGCTCCCTACTCGGAAACAAGCCCCTTTCCCAGCATGTCCTCTCCTGCAAACAGTCATTGTCAGGAGCTGCAAAAAGAATAAAGCCTGTCCCTTCAGACCGGTGAACTTCCATTTCCTTTCTCGATACGTACTACACAAAGACAAATAATTTAGACAGTTTTTTTTAAAAGTTGGTATCTTCCTCACATTAAAGGAAAAAAACAAGTCTTAGAGTATGAAAGCCACTGGCCTTAGCTGTTCAGTGCTCCAGATTCAGAGCTCCCGGATGCAGGGAAGTCATGGGGAAACTGCTAGGGTGTGGGTGTACCTCTCCCTCCTCTTTCCTAGTTTTTTCTGGCGTGGCAGCATTATTAGGACTAAAGGTGCCTTTGCGGTTTACATTAATCCACTTTGGGACGCAAACTGAAAAAAGCATCTTTGTGGGGAATCGGACCGTCTGTGTGGGGAGCCCGACCCCAGCACCTGTCCCTCCTCCGCCCCAGCAAGCCCAGAGCCGGGGCGCTCCCCCGGTGGGAACCTGCCCGTTCTTCTACTTAAGCCAACGGGGTTTAAGTCCCGCTTGTTTAAATATCAAGTTTAACTGGGGCTTGCCTGCATATCAAAGGCAGCATGGTAATTTTTACGAGGGAAAGGGTTCGCCCCGGTGTTGGCCAGGCTTGTCCCTGCTCTCCCTGTTGCACAACGTGGTGCTGAGTCACTGCTGTTTCTCACCCAGTAAGCACTGGCATTTTCTTGGTGCTGTGTTTGTAGAGGATGGGGTCCCGTAACGCACGCCACAACTGGGGGAGCCTTTGCAAAAAGAAAAGCTAAAAACGAACAAAGAGCCTTCCTGGTTTGCTGGTATTTATCGCCACGCGTGGCAGGTTTCCTTCTGGCACCTAGATTGCGTGGTGGACCGAACTTGAACTCGCTTTTCTGAAGTCAGTCATCTAATTCCTCCTGATGTACTGGCATCTCCCTGGGCCTTCAGTCTCGCCCCAGTCTGCAAAGGATTTATGGATAGATACTACATAGATTTAACACGATACCAGGGCTTTTATTATTTGCTGGAAAATGTTAATAAAAACCAAGCATTACAGATGCATTTTAATCCCTGATGATTTTTGAGTAGAATGCATGAATTATTAATTGTTGTTACTGTTATTATTGCAGTGCATACCTATCTCGCAGGACGTTGTGAGGATTAATTAATTCTTGTAAAGATGCAAAAGGCCGTATAGGTGTCAAGGGTTGTGAGTAAAGTGCTTTGAAAATGGAAACCATTCTGTGAGTGCCAAGTATTATTATTTATGGAGCCCGGGCAGTGTGCTTGGTGCTGTGCAAACACTGGTGCAGTTATTGCAAATATTTGCTTGTATGTGCTTAGTAGGCCGAGCACTCGCTGTTGCAAGTAATTTCAACTATTTTAAGGATGTGTCTTACAAATATGGCCGTGAGAAGCCTTTCCAGTAGTTGGGATGACAGAGCCACGGAACGTGAGCAGCCGTGTTACTGAAGAACTTTGAAGACACACTTTTATTCAAACACACGGATAAACCAAGACCTCAGATCTGATCCAGTTCTACATCCAAAAGTTAGGGTTTCATCCCATCTTTCTTGCTACTAGGCGACTTTGGGAAAGGAACCGTAACCACAGTTATTGTTTAAAAGTGCCTCTCCCGGCTCAAGGCAAAGCCAACTCCCTAAGCCCGGCTCACTCACTGATTAACCCGCCATAAACCACAACCTGCTCAACTGCCCTGTGTTACCCAACATCCGTTCTTGGAAACCTCTGAAAGCGAGAACCTCCCTCCCGTACGCTCTGGAAGTGGCCCCAGTAACTCTGAGCCCAGCTGCGTATTTGGGCAACAGAACTACAAAGTCCAAAGCTCATCACGGAAAGTAAGGCCTTTGTGCAGTGCCGTGAGGTGTTCGCCTTCATAAGGAAAGGGAAACCAGAACAAAACGGATGGGGTAAAATTACTAAAGCATAAATCTACCAGGGCGCACTTTGTAGATTCTGGCAGAGCAGAGCGTATACTTGGGTAATCACCCAGTCGAGCACATTAAAAACAAGAGCCTGGCACCCCGGAGCGGTGACCGAACATTTGGAGAACACTAGACCGCGGAAACCTTCAGCCAGATGACTTCAGTTCAGCACGTTGCTGCTGCTCAGCCGATGGATGGGAAGACAGTGTTTGAAGTTCCTGTGGGCCAAACAATGCACACTTGAGGGGTCTTTGCTCCTCAGTTTCTCACAGGAGCTTTCTGAACGTTACACCTCCCGCTCCTATTTCATGGACTTCTCACAGCTCCTCCCGTACCCTTCTTCAGGCCCCTGGTGTCCCCCGCGCCCTGTAAGAGGTCCCTTATCTTCTTTCCTCTTGCCTTCGGCTACGTGCATACTCCCATTCACCCTTCCTCCACCCACTGTTATTGCTTATCTTCTTTCACTTGGGAAATAAATCAGAGTATCAAGAGGTTAAACTCCTTTAGAAGCCTGGACGGATCTAAGATTAGAACGTAGGAAGGCGTTAATGAGTCCCTTGCCACCTTTTTCCCCCCTTTTAAATGTCCCCATTTTCACCAAAGTGGTCAAATTTTGGAATTGGACTGGATATGGTCTTCAAAAATTATTGCACCTTTACATACCTAAAGCAGACAACCTACACACCATTATTGAGAAGAGAAAGTTGCCCACTTGGGCCATCAAAACCATTACAGAAATAAATGTCTGAACATCAAGTGGTTTGCAATTACAAATATGCTCCCTGGCTTTCTACAGAGACTTTGGTTTCCTCATATAACTCGGGCCTCTTCAAGCAAACGGATTGAAGGTCCAGGGCTTTCTCAGAATTAAATGATTGTGCAATGCAAAAAAAAAAAAAAAAAAAAAATCTGTTTTCTCCGAGAATTTAAATATTATTCTTCATAAAAGAAGGGAAAGTGCATGGGCCTGACCCTGAAAAAAAATGAGCGCTGTGAGGTGATCCTACACCCAGAGACCTACCCATCTGCTTTCATCAAGGCTTTGTGGAGTTGAAGGGTCCCATCTGCTTGCGAGACGAAGCTCAGGTAGGTGAAACCTGCCTACGGTATGTCCCAGTCATGAGGCTGAAAGTAAAATACACCCTTAACTCCAGAACTGCCGCCTTAGGCCTAGCATAATTCTCCAGCAATGCCGAGCTCTGTCCGCGCACACCAAAATAAAAAAAAGAAAAATAAGAGCTACATTTGTGGCCCATCTCTCTGCTTTCCCGTTTTGCCAGCTGCAGCAAGAGCAAGTTCTGCAGAAGCGCGGCGATGCGGAGGCCTCATTCGGGCGGCATCAGACCTGGGCTTAGGCACGTGGAGAGCCTTTGGCACGAGCAGGAATGACACCTGACGTAGCTGTCAGATCTGTGCGTGGTTCGTGGTCCCTGGGACGCTGCGTGAGTGGCAACGTCCGGACGCGAGAGCGTTGGAGCAATGCCCGAGAGCGTGAAATGCTACTGCAAAAACACGTTAAGATGGAAAGGACCGCCTAGGGATGAACATGGTTTTGACTGACGAAGCTCGCTTGAAAAAATATACAGACCTGCGACACGATAAATAGCATTTCGATTCTAAAAATGAGCAGCACCCGGGTAGCACACAACGTTACGACCGTAGAGGATTATTTTCATTAAATAAAATTACAGGGTAGGTGCAGTAACGGGCCCGGGCGTCAGCATCGAGCTGCGGCGAGCCCTGCCGGACGGCATCCCCGACGCCAGGTCCCGCTACCAAAAAGAAGTAAAAACAGTTAAATCCCGCATTGACATCAGCCCTTTTGGCAACGGAGCTCGATTCACGCCTTTCCTCGAAAAACTTCCAGCACCGCTGGCTGCGGGGCCCGGCGCCCGCCGACCCTGCCCCGGCCCCCCGCTCCCTCCTCAGGGTCCGACCCCAGCGCCCCGAGATGGCCGCCG
>WAAD01015778.1:526770-594160 GCA_013389945.1 Fregata magnificens
CCCCCCCAGGGCGAAGCATCCAAGTTATTGATCAGTTTTCCTGCGAAGTTCAGGGCGGAACATGAAATAACCCCGCGGTGGTAGGCAGCGGGCTCGGTCTTGGGGGAAAAATAAGCTTTTTTTGCACTTCGCGGGGGTTTTGCCTTCCTGGGCTTATCCCTGTCCAAAACCCTGGTGCAAATTGTGCATTGCATCTTCCAGACGGGCTTGTGGGGTCGATGCAACGTATACATTTTCTCAGTAGAGGATACAGGTCCTGCAATAGCAATAGCAGGACATGTGGCTTGTTATTATTGTTGTACCCCCGAAAGGGTTAAATTTACTGTGTTGTTCCAGGTGAATTTAATCTTTCATCACCGAAATTTCCTTTTTGGGCAGCTTGAGAGAATAAAAGTCTCCACTTGCTTGTCTTTTGCTTTATCCCCCGAACAGCAAACTTTATATGCGCTTTATGGCAGAGGCTTGTTGCTGCAGATGACACGTGAGTCTGGAGGAAAGTTTGGTTTGCAGGTCGCTGCGTAGGAAAGTGAAGTTTGCGAGTGAAGTTTTTACTGCTCTCCAGTGTGCTCAACTTCCTCGTTTTCCTGTCTGTGTAAATCAAATTCCTAACTGATTTATGGGGGGGATCGCAAAACGTATTCCTTCTTTATTATTAAAGCATGATCAGGAGAACAAAGTCTTTGTTGTGCAAAGAAAAAATATATTCTGGGCTTGTCCGATTTTCCTGTCCTGCGGTACTAAAACAAATGTCTGAGGATGTTGAACGTATGAACGAGGCCTTTGGTGTTGGTGGTTTCCACCCTTTGGGTGTTCGCCGAGGCTCTGGTTTGTGCCCCTTGGAGAGAGAGGGCACTGTTTGCAGAATCGATGTTTGGGTTGTGAGTTGTACCTGCGCTTTCGGGTGCGCTGGGCGGTTTTGGGCCCTCGTCTTGCTCTGAGCAACCCGAAGGCTCGTCCGCTTGAGGCTCGTGCTGGATTTGGGGCCTTCCTTTGGACTCATGTATGGTAACCGTCTTTTCAGGATACGTTTCAAATGTGGACCGATCATGCAAACTCTTTTGTGTGTCCTTGAATTTAAGTGAGCGGGTACGTCCTCGTGGATGAGCGTACGAAGGGTTTTTTCCTCTTAGCTATAGAAGAAACGGGCCGCGCTGTTATGGTGGTGGTGCTTAGGGTGCAGGTGGTGCCCTGTAAATGATCGTAGCAAACTTCTTGTGGTTTTTTGTAGTGATTTTTTTTTTTTCTTTGCTTTTGGTTAAGCTCTAATGGAATACAACGTACCGTATTATTTACCTAAGGTCACCTGAGCCTGTATGCTCTCACTGTCTTAAGTCTTCTCAGTGGAAGGTGGATTTGTCTCCATGAGAACGGGGTTCATGTGGTACTGTGTCTTGGGAACTCGGTGGCATGCCTCCCAAACTGTTATTGAGAACACCTGGAAAATGCTTAGTTCTCACTCCACGAGGAAAGGGGAAGGAAATGTAATTTAAATGTATGAAAGCAGTTGGGGTTTGGCTTTTGGTCTTTTTTTTTTTTTTTTTGAGACTGTGCAAGAGTTTATGACTTTTGTTCATTTAAACATGCACAGCCATAATGCATGTGCGTAGCATAAAGAATGCAATAATTACAGGAGATTCTGTTGCTTAAGCTTTTTTTCCCCATCAAACAGGTAGTTATGACTTTTTTTTTTTTCCCCCTGTGAGTTTTGGTTTTTTTTTTTTTATATGGATACTTCTCTCAGTGTTACTCTCTATATGGTAATTATTGATGTTTGTGTAACGCTTTGAAGTTGCAAGGCACGGTATAAGTGCTAAGTACCCAACAGCAGTACTTCATAGTCATTTTCCCATCATGAAAGAGTTTGATGCTAAAAAGTGCTACAGCCCGAAGCGTAAAGAGGCTCTGGATGGATTAGGGGAAATGGTCAAAATTGCTTATAATGTTGTTTTCAGGTAATATTTTTTAGTTAGGAAGAACAGACCTGAATAATGTGAAGCAAACTGAGTTATTTTACCTAACTTCATTTTTGGTTCTGGAATTTAATTTAACACGGACTTCACGTTTGAGTCAGAATGTGTTTGCTGTTATAAATTTTGTAGTGGCAGTAAAGACCCACATCCTACAAGGATGTAATCGTGCAGAAGTCAGGAAGTCCTGTCAAGAAACACACACAACTTTGTGAACATCAGTGGTCTAGTTCGGTTGAATAAGCTCTGCAGATGTCTGCGAAGTTGCTTGCAGAAGCGAAGTGTGTTTTGTGTTAGTGGTGGGCAATAGGATGTGAATCTCTCATGATACTTTTTTGGTATCGCAGCGCTGTTAACTGTTTTGGGGAAGGCTGAGGCAGTGGCAGGCGTGACACCTTTCCTTCGCTAATCCTGTTCCTTTGCTCATCTGGAGCCCCAAGAGATAGCCATCCCCCCCAGTTTTTGCGTGCTTTGCCTGTCTCTTGCGTCCCGCCCTGGACCCACAGCCGTTCGGGATCATGGTGCCCGCGTGAATTCTGACACCTTGCTGGAGAGGATGCTACTGGCAAGCAGAGAAGAGGCGGATGCAAACCTGCTGCCAGCTCTTCCCCTTCTGACCTGGGGTAGGGAGGTCGTAAAGTGGCCCGGTCTCCGCTTCAGAGAGGAGGGCAAGGACAGGGTGTACCGCAGGACCATGTTGTGTCAATACTGCAATATTGTGATACTGAAACATGTCGTGCTGACGTACAACTCCTTTGTAATCTAATTCATGTTGTTTATATTGAGAATTGTGATACTGTTACGTGTACTGACCATCCTCAGTGTGTGTGTGTTTGCACATGTGTATACACACAGAGTATAGGGTGTGATAATGACTCTATATTTAAAGCCCTAAACATCAGCTCATGCAAGTAGCTGCAGGTTGGGAGAGAAGTGAAAGTGTGTATGCACCCTCTGTAATTATGCTTGTTTGGCTCCTACAAAAAGTGACGACTGCGAGAATATACTCATTGCACGGTCATTTTTAAATACAAATTCAAGTGTTTGGTGAAGAAGTGTCAGAAGTTTTCCATTAGGAACGATGATTGACAGCTCTTTCCAGTGTTTTTGAGTTGCATTGCAGCATTAATGTAATGCCTTCAAACTAACAGGTGATGACGAAACAGTTCCTGTGTTCCTGCTCTTGATTTAGCTACCCCTGTCCCAAATATATGCAGCTTTCGTAGCACTGCAGTATGCAGTTAGATGGTCTTAATTTCTGTAAAGTAGCTTAATGAAAAGAGTGACCTTACTAGAAAAAGATTCATCCAGTGATCCCAAGCGGAGTAGATGGAGGCGGCTTTATTCATCTCATGATTGGTTTCCTCCGAGATAAAGTATGACAATGAAATGAAGAGTAAGAAATACCTTTCCAGGTGAAATTGTAGGGGAATATATTGGCTTTCTTTTAATTTTGCAAAGTTGAATTAGCTAACTTGAGGTAAAAAGTAGGGAAGACGAGGCAGCGTAGTTGTCACTTCGTGAGAGTTGATGGGTTGAGTGAAAAAGTACGGAAGTCTGGTCTAGAAATCACTCTGCCAGTTTGTGTGAAAACTGTGAACAACTTCTCCTCGTTAGGGTTCTGCCTTGCGGTATCTAATCCGAGATGAGAAGGCCCTTTTCCTTCTCGTTGCGAAAACAAAGCTGAAATTGTTTACACAAAGCGCCCTGGAGTCTTAATGGCCATGTTTGAGCTGGAAGTTGAGTTTTCCTTTGGTTCTGAAGGATCTATAGAACCGTAACTCAGCTTACCCTCTGAAACATTGATTTTTTTAATACTTTACCACGTGGTTTTCTGTGACATCCTTTAGGCTGTCCTTTTCGTATCGCTAAGGAGCCTTAAAAAAATTCTTCCTTGATAAGAAATAAGCGGTTATTCCCAGGTGGAGGATGTGTAACCGCAGGGGAAAATGCACACACCGGTCGGGCGCATAGGATCTAGCAGGCTTGGCTAGCCAAGGAGTGAAATTGCAGGTGTTGCAGCTTACCTCGGCTCGCTTGCTCTCTTGGATGGGCTGATTGCTAGAAAGACTTTTGAGAATACTTGCTTACCTGTAGAAATAATAGTAAAAAGGCTTGGTGAATTGGTGTAGCTTTCTGAAGAACCTCCTGAAGGAACCTCTGAAGCGATGAGGAGGAGTTTTACAGAATTGTCGCAGCCAGCGTACGCGGCATCTTTCAAAGAGTCCCCTCTTGGTCTTTGAACGTAAGTGTACGTGGCATAATTCAGTGCTACATAGAGAGATATTAAGGTCCTTCTGAACAAGTTAGCTTGAATACCAGAAGCAAGATACCTAGGTATGCTATCAGACTAATGGGTCCTTTTTTCAGGACAAGTAACGCAAGTGGACTGGGTGTCAACCTGGTCGCGCTTGAGCTGGTTCAGTGCCCGCACGTGGCCCGTCATGGTGCTGTGCGTGCCCCGCACAGCTCCGAGAGAGCTGCGCAGCACGGTGCAGTGGGAGCGGAGAGCGGGCCCCTGGATTTGTGCTGTAGTTCTGCTTGGTGCATCCGCATCTGTAAAGTAAGATATTAATAGTCATATTTTTGAAGATGCTGAGTCCCCACAGTTGCATGTGGAGTTGGCAGTCTCTGTGTGTGCTTAGCATTTCTAAAAATCAAGTCTTGCGTGTGGTTTGCTGGCTCCTGCGAACTCCCGTGAGGGTGTAGTTTCTGTTTCTTTCTGGGAGCAGTATTAGTAAAAGGCTATGTTGTGTGCTCTGACTTGTGTTTATTGTTGTAATTCTTAAGTCTCTGTGTTGCAAAGGAGCAATCTTGTTTATTAGTAATGTCGAGCAGTAAAAAAAATCGGAATCATCCAGAGAAAAAACAGTTGGGTTTTTTTGTTTGTTTGTTTTATGATCTGAGATTCGGTTCAATCTCTGTTCGATGTAAGCGTGTATTGCGGAGGCACTCTCTACAACCATGTGCCATATGCAAACGTACTGAGTGTTATTTCAGATTGCTGGAGGTGCGTTACTAGGAATTTTAGCTGGTGTGGTGTGAGTAGTAGGCCTTCCTTCCCCCCCAGCGGGGCGATAGTTTTGCCAACCTGGCAAGGCAGGCAAGCAGCTGTCTCTGCAGCTAATGCTAGTGCTCCTCTTAACCCCTTGGTGGGTTTGGGGAATGAGTCAGTCGCTTCCCCAGCTGCATGCAGAGCTCCCACCGAACTCCACCGACATCAGGTCGGTGGTAGATTTTTATGAATTAAGACTGTGAAAGTGACTCTGGAAACTTTCCTGCTCTGTATGCAGCTACGTGCCTGCTGGCAGCCGCTATAGAGCGTACAGGAAAGATCTCTGCACGGCCTATTCGTGGGAGCGTTTTTGCAAGGTGATGAGTTAAGGGTCAAATATTTACTCTTCATGAAAATGTAGTGCTAAATACTGTGCCCGATGCCAAAACCACAGAAATTGTCAAGGTTTAGAGCCCTAAATAGAACCTATCCTAAAAGTCGCATCCATTTGACATTAACAGTGTTAAAAGTTTGGGCTCTTCACGTGGGTGACCTGTCGCCAGCAAACCCTGAGCTGGGAATTCGTCTGACTGTGAGCGCACGCGAGGTGAATTTCAATCCCCTGATGGTTCCCTAAAAGGGCCGCGCAAAGAAGAGACAGTTTGGTTTCCTGGAAGGAGTTGTCCAGGCTGGCCGAGGAGAGGAATAACAAGTTTTGTAGCTTTTTTGTGTTTTTTGGACAGGCTGATTAATGCTCGAGTGTCAGCATGACTTCTGAAAATACATTTTTTGCCTTGTAAAAATAGCAATAAAAAGATCTAATTATTTTTCATTTATCATTGATATTGGTCTAACTTAACAGTCCTGCTGGAACAAATGAGAATTTTTGCCATTAGTTTCAGCAGTTGGGAGGGTGTGAAGCGTGGCTGGAAATTTTACCTTAAAATACCAGTTGATCTTAACAGAGATGAGTCTGTCTGTCTGCCCCTCCCCCCACTTCCAGGTCCTTTTAGCTCCCAGAAACAACGAGAACTTTTCCTCTTTTAGGTTAAGTCTAAATTTGTGGGAAAAAATAGTTTTGATATTGCATAGACCTGTGGGGGAAATAACAAAAGATCTGGGTCAAAAAAGTAGGACGTGCAAGATTCAGAAGCTGTTGAAGTGTATTTATTTGTCCTATATTAGGTTAAAGGAAGTATTGGTGCTTTCAGTTTGGCCATATGTCCTTCAGTCTGCGGTGTTCTGTAAAGGGAAGACAACTGTTAAACAATGAATCACAGCTAATTTTTGTATGGATGTCAACATTCTTCTCTAGTGCAGAAATTTTTGCTTGGATATTAACACAAACACGCATTCCTAAATACAGACTCCTAGCGATAAATTTTAATTAGGAAGCGCTTTGTAAAAATACGGATTTTTGCCATGATGATATTGGTGAATCTCTAACATATTTACTTTGGGGTTGCATTTGTTCAGATTTAATACTTTTTAATGTACTTTTAAAGCAAAGTTAGCGCAGGTGTGGATGGAGGAAAATCAAAGTTAGCGCAGGTGTGGATGGAGGAAAATGAGGAACAGTGTTGTCAAACCATCTATTAATGTTGACGTCAAATAAATTGTGCTGGAAACATACCTGGTGTAGCGATGGATTAGCTGTTTCTTATAGCTAATGCAACAGATCTGGGGTTTAGAGAAGCGGGTTCCGTACTTGCTGTGTAATGTGAATGTTTTGCTGGTGCAGACGTGGTACCTGACTTTTCACTTTATTTCAAATGCACAACTAAATTTCACAATCTGGTGTGTCTTGTTTAGATTGTAAATGTCTGGCACTGTGTGAGATGAAAGAAGTCAGGAATATGAAACTTCAGTATGTTGAATTGCGATAAAACTTTAGCAAAAATACAATGAAATGGCCTGCTAAGCAGTTCTGGTGAGCTTAATCTGATAGCAAGAACGGATATCTAAATGTAGCTGATTAACAGAAATCAACTTTTTTTTTTTTTTTTTTTTTTTTTGCCGGCTTTCACCATTATAGTAAATATTTGTCACAATTGTTTGAGTTGTAAGAAAAATGCTTTGTATTTCTGTGACTGTCTTCTAGGGCAGATTCTGAATGGCTGTTGATTACGTTAGAAATATCAATGTGTTTATCTTGCTGTTGGCAAAGTCTGTGTTAGTTGGTTCCTCTACTGTCTACACACGCAAGGTTATTTTGATATGGATTATTTATTTCTAGTTCATCAAGGCTCTTTGTAGGATTCTTACAGTACATATAGTACACACTAAACGCATTAGAAATTAAGTTCTGAGAGTCTGTTCCATTAAAAACAAACAAAAAGCCTCCTTGACCGTTCGCTCATCCCGTTGAAGTGCGCGGGCACCACGGCCCTCCCGGATGCATTACCTTCTGGTAAAACAGATGCGCATTGCTTATGTCTTCAAAACGAAGCCTCTGCTCTCTCTGTGGTTCTGTGGCCTGGTTGTGGAAGCACCAAACTGACTGTTGCCGTCAGTCTCCTCTCGTCGTCCCCGTGCCTGGGCTCACCACGGCCCTGGTCCCGTGTTAGAGAGATGGCAGCTTGCTTGTATGTACTGGGGCACAGCACTGGACTTTTAAAGATCCTGTGTATATTGACAGAAATGCTACAAAGAATTTAAAAGATTATGTGAAGGATAAAAGGATGGAAACTTTCAGAAGTAGCCAGGGGAAACCGTTTCGATGTGTTGTGACTCGCTCATTGACGCTACGGATGACTTCATACGGGAGACTGAGACAGTATGTGTGAAATGCAGCGTCGGACTCTGGCTAAGAGTACGTCCATTATGTGGGCTGAGATTCTCCATTTTTTTAAATTGCCGAGACTGCCAGCAGCAAGGCTTGCGTATGTTGGACGTCGCTGAGGAGCTCCAGAAAGCTGCATTGATGGTGTTAGAATATGTAAAATCTTACTTGCATGCTTTATGTGCCTCCCACTTTCCCAGCTGTGGTTTGTAACTACTCGCTTGTGGAATGGAGTTTTTTCAAGGTGAAAAGAAAGAAATGCACTGTTTTTTAGAAACACATGTTCAGAGATCAGATTAGTCAGATTTCATTTGCATTAACGTTACTGTAAATGGTGAAGGTTTGGAACTGTAATGTACTTCCATGTGCCTATTGCTGCCTACTTTTATTTATTAGCCTGGTGCTGTTGGGTCTACTGCTGTTCTGTGTGATTAAAATAACCCCCCAAGCCTCCCTCTGTGTAATTAAACACAAGTGGTGCAAGACTGTACCACTTTGTTCTTTCTAAACTTAACCCCTTCCAACGGTCAGTATGGTCGTGCCCTCTCCTCTGCTTGGCTCTGCGTCCTTGGCCGTGCTGTGGCATGAGTGTGGCAAATTAATGTAATATACCGGGGTGTGTTGTCTCAGTCCTGACGGTTTGCATCATTTTATTATTATCCCTTCCTGTGGCTTTATTTGATGTTTCTGATCTCTCCCCCTGCCCCATTTTTTCCCCTGGGCTTTCTCTCATCTTTTTGTCATTTTGGACTTTCTTTTGCATTCTCCCTATCGGTTCTTTTGTTGGTTCTTTAAACCAGGTTGGTGCCTTTTTGTTCTCTGGGTTTTCTCTGCTTTCTTCCCCTTTTCCCTAACTTTAGTTGAGTTTGCATGTAGAACTTGATCCTATGTAGCCTTCCTGAACCAGAGGGGTTAGATGGGTTTGGACGGTGCAGCCCCAGTCCGTGGCGGAGCAAAATCTGCCGGACTGCTGAGGAAGTCTCGTTTTGCAGGCTGCGCTGCTGGCAGCGGGGCACCCAGCAGAGGTGAGCGAGGAGGGCAGGAAACGGAGCGGACAAATTTTGTCAGCACCTGTATTTGATAAAAAATAATCTTGGCTTTCGGTGTAGAATATTAACTGAACTCTTGATGAAGTCAGAGGGAGGCTTTGGGGGGAGTTGGTGTGAGTGTTTAGTAGAAATGCAAAAAGCTGAGGAAGTTGGAGTGAAAACCTTAGCGTGCTGTGAGGTTTTGGGCTTTTTAAAATCAGGGATTTTATGCAGTAGAGTTTTATTGACGTTGTGACTTGAAATTAGCGAAAACAAAGTCAGTCATGGTGAAATCAGTGGCAGCCTTATCTTACTGTTTTTATTGTGGGTAGTGTTGACAAGTCACATGCCCCATTGTTCTGGGTGAACAAACACCACTTTGAGACCGCGAGCTGGTACGTGCGCACAGGCGCCTTTGTCCTGTCCGGCACAGATGAGTGTGCGGAATTGCGACTTCGGAACTGAAAGATCATCTTTAAAGAGTTCACATCTAGAAACTGCGTAATACATGAAATACTCTGTTGCTTGGTATTTGAGCACCATTTTTATTTGGTGTCTTGTTGCCCAGAACCTAAGAAGATAAATGGAAGAGAGTAATGTGCCGTAAACTCTCGTGCCTTGTTGCCCAGTGAAACCTATGGATAGCAGGCTTGTATTCTGTCTCTGAAGTAGATGTGCTTGGGACAGAGAGAACGCAAGATGTGCTTTTTGAGAAAGTCAGTAAAAGATTTTTGCTCAAAAGTCTTTCAAATATAAGCCCTTTACTGCAAAACTGTCAACACGTGAGATGATAACACTGAACCTCATCTCTACTGAAGTCACAGTTTTGTGGATCACCTCTAAATTGCTCTCGCTGTTTATAAATTCCTGTAGTCAGGATGTGTGTAATGTAACTGAGATGGATGCAATAGAGACTGGCTGCAGGAGCAAACTTGGCACGTGGAGGCTGCGGATATAGTCATCCAGCCATATCTGGGGGAGAATCCCATTGAACTTGCTGTGAGTTTTGCCTAAGGAGGAACAGAAAGATTAGTCTTCCCTGCCTATAGTGATTTTTATTATGTTGTTGTTTTTAGCACATCTTAATAATGCCAATGTAGCTCATTGTCTGGTTCAGTATTTTTAATTCGTAGAATAAGTTTTTCTCTATTTGTCAGCTCATAGTCATGCTTTTTCCTCTTCAGAAACTGGTGCTTGCAGCGTATTTTATACCAATACAAGACCATTTGCCAAAACGGTCTTGGATTGTCAGAGCTCCATAGCAGGTATTACCAGGATGCTTTAATATGAAATGGCACTAAAGCTGGTAGAAATTGTCATGGCTCTCTTGACTGCGTGTCGACAATGGCAGCTGTGTGTCTGTCTGCACTCTGATATTGGAAGGCTTCCCCAGTTTTGGTGGCGTACGGGCAGTCTGTAAGATACTCCTTTAATTTCAATGCAGGATGAATGGCAAGCTTTTGGTGTCCTAATGTGGGTACTATATGGTAATGGAATATATCCTGGGGGTTCAAGGTTTTCAGACTTTTTTTTTTTGAGCACAGCTGCGGTTTGTCTACACAGTCCCTTCATAGGGGCTGCTTGAATAGAGGGAATTATGGAATTACTTCCTGGTTTTAAATTCTCTCTCTGAATTTTCACGGGCTTGTCTAGATCTGCGGTGGATCCCCAGAGGCGCACCTCAGCTCCCCACACCCACAATTTTCCTTTTCTGGGTTGACCTAATATACCTGTATGTAACAGATAACTGTATGTATTTTTAGTTTACATCACTGAAGATTTTCTGTCCGCATAACGATTAGGACAGAAAGCTGGTGTTGGGATTATCTGCTGTTTCTGCTGCTGTGTGACCTTAGCAAATGGATTAACAAATTTACCCATGCACCAGTGATTTAATACTTACCAGGAGTTTTTTCAGACCAGTTCAGTGCCCCGAGATCTTCTGGTGAAAGGCTGCGTAGCAGTGTAAAGTGGCTTTTGTTTTATTTTTCAGTTTCTGCTTACTTGGAGTTATTGGTTTAGGCAAGCGCTCCTTTTGTGTTCATGGGTTTTGTGCTTGTCTTCTAGTTTTTCCTTTATGTTGGACAAAACATGGCCCTTCACATTGGAAATATTTGCTGGTAGTGCCCATACTTGGTGAAGAACCATGCTGACATCGGGCTACTTGGTTCATAAAGTTCGGCATGTTTGTGTCCTTAGTAACGTGGAAATGCAACCTTACGTGAAGTTTCAAGCACTTTTTCCGCACCCCAGCAGCTCTTTGGGGGTGGGGAAAGGGCTGAACTTTTTTGGTGGAGCCACTGCAGGGATGAGTTTCAGAGCACGGCTATGCAAGCAGCTGCTTGTCCCAGTGGTGGCGATGGGAGTGCGGGTGGTGGGATCCCTAAGCTGACCCTGCTCTCGGTGGAACAGGGACATGGGACGAAAGCTACAGGTGGAGCTCTGAACTTCTCTGTCTGGAAAGACAGTTTCTATCCTCAGTTTATTGTGCCACAGTTTATTGACTCCTCCGCCATGCCGATACAGTGGTTTATTGGTCCTACAAACATCATCTCTGGAAGGATTGCGTTAAACCCTACTGCTATTTTGGGGGAGTATTAAAATCCTGGTGGTTTTGCTGAACCAGTTTACAGCATGGCTCCACGAACGCCTGCATTGTTACCATGAAGGCGGCGGTGAACTATCGCTTATCCATAGGAATGAACCTATCTATAATAGGTAGGGGTGGCCCATAAACTTCTTATACCAGCTTTGCCATCAGACAAAATCTTCGCAGACTGCAGTGGGCCCGGTAATAGCTAAGCCAGTCGGACACCGACCTTTCTGTACGTAGTGATCGCATTACTTGTACTGTCTTGGCTGCTTGGATTTGTCCATATATAAAGTAGACGTAAGTGGTGACGCGATCTTTGTCATGTGCTTGCCATTTCATTTGGGCAAGTCTTCCTTAATAACTTCCTAAATGATTCTTGTTTATAAATTTATAGTTGAGCAAATTTACAAGCTTGTATGAAAATCCCTTTTTACGCCCTTTACTAAGAACCAGTGGTATTTTCCTTGTCAGAGCTGCATGCCCCGGGCAGATAGAGCATTGCAGGTCTTGTCATGAGAAATGCTTATGCAAGATGTGCAGTCCTGAACGTAGGATGTTGCTTTCTGGTGAGAGTTTTCCCCGGCAGTATAGGTGTCTCCTAAAGCACGTCGCAGTCCTGACGGGCACAGTTGTGCTTGTGATACTGATGAGCATGTGCTTTCTGTTACATTGTCTTGTTTTCGTATGTTGTTTGGATATTTTTCATCTGCTGGAAAATGAAATTTTAGGGAGTGTTTTGATTTTGGGAAATGTCTTCAGTTTGGGAATAGTACTTAAAATTGTATACATTTCAGTTTTTCTATTGTAAATCGTGCTTTTTATATTGTGACTTTTCTTATTTTCACCATACTCTACACTGAGGAGTATCCTCTGGTGAATTTAAAAAGAAAAATCCTGCTAGCACTTCAATAAATCCCTTAAACTTTACAAGAATGTATTTACACTTGCTAGGTATCATGGCTTGAAGTTAAAAGTGTGAATTTACAGTGCGTTCGCATTTTTTTTTGGAATGACTCCAGAAAGAAAGTGTCCGATTCCTGTTTAGTGTAATACATATCTATACATCAGCAGATATAGCTGTTGGTGTAGTCAAGCCCTAATTGTNACCACTTTGGAGTGTGATCCTTGGGTATTTTTAGAAGAGCTGAGTGAAGCCCTTTCTTAGTTGAACCATTTTCTTGTATTCGGAGGCAGTCTGCATGTTCTTTGTAAGAAATATATTATTGCTCCATTGGAGTCAATTCAGGTTCTCTGGAAATTATCCAACCTTCAGGAAAGAAAAATATTAGTGTGCGTGTTGAGGGAAAGGGTTTCCCTTTATTTCGGAATTTACTTGTCATGTTTAGCAAGTAAGCCATTTTCAGATGCATTAAGGCTCTGCGAAACTAATTTTCGGGGTTGACAGTTTTCTAGTCTTGGGTTAAGCAAAAAGATTTAAATTTAATGTTTCCAGTTTTTTTTTTTTTTGTTTTAAATAGCTAGGGATATGTACATTTGTTCAGTTATAATTTGAGTGCCACGCATGTTTCAGGAGAACAGAAAAATGAACCGTTTAAATGACGATGATGATGGGGTAGCATTTTTTAGCCAGTCATTTGTTTTGGTGTCTGAATTGCTTTGGTGTCTGAATTGCTTTGTTGCCAGTTTAAATGTTGAAATTTATGGAAGTAGCCTTTGCTTGGAAGTCTTAAATATTTGCAATGTGTTGTTTATTTGGTTTATGAAGTTTTGTGCTGTTTGAACGCTGGTTCTTATTTTAGCTATGAGTTTTGGCAAAACACATGCTAGCATATGTAGTCAGTCATAAACAAGCTAGAGACCACTAACGTTTTAGTCCTGCGGCTATATCAAAGCGTATAAGGTTAAAATTAAAACTGTCTGAATGTCTGTGCACGTGCATCTTGGAGCTGTGCTCCACTGAGACCTTCAAGGCGCTCATGTAAAAATTCTGTGCCTTCTGTCATTAAAGCAGTGGCTGTCTCAAGTTATTATGACTTTGAGCTTTCAATTGAGGGAGGATTTGCAGGTTTTTAGGCTTGGTTTATGGCTCAAGACCAGCGCTGCACATACAAACCTGGCTGAGTTGGCTGCCTGTTCTCCAAAGCAAGTGGAGCTTCAGTGATTTTTGCACTATTTAGTGTGCAGCGCTTGGGAGGGCGGGGATTTGGCAGAAGGCTGCCCTTCGGTAGTTGCACGCTCTTCAAAGTTACGCAAGTTGGATTGTTTGGCAATCGGTTTCTGAAGCCTGCAGACAGGCTACGGAAGGGTGGAGGCAAGGTGCAGCGAAGAAGAGTCCCAAGATCGAGGACTCTTCTTTCAAGGCTACTGAAAGACATGTGCTGAGATGCCCAGGGAAATGGGTGCTGGGTCAGGCTGTTGGTGCTGCCGCTGCTGCCTGAGGTGCCCCGAAGGAAGTTTCACGGCGAGGACAGTCCAAATGGCCTCCGGCCCGGGTTAACAGGAGAAGAGGCTGGAGCCTTCCCCCGAGCAGAGGGGTTAACTAGGATGTGCTTGAGCACAGCGCTTCTCCAGGAAACCACCGCGCTCCTGCATCTAGTTGAGACCTGCCCTTCATTTACTCCTCCTCTCTGATTTAGCTACCAAACTGATGGTGTTTTTCTTGCACCTGCCCAGAGTGCTTCTTTCAGCGTTGGTGCTGAAACAAATGCCACCTTTGCTCCCCATCGCTGCAATCATAGAGCTGCAGTTTAGAAATTATTAGGGTTTTTTTTTTAATACTGACACATATTTCAGATTATTTTCCTAAATACTTTGTTTAGACTTCTAACATCTTAATGACTGAAAACTTCAGCTGGTTGTTTGGAACTATTTCTGCCTCAGGCAGCAATCAGACCTGAAATGTATTCCTCTAAAGTTTGTGAAGGGAAAGCTCTCTGGTAGCATTTCTGAGTTGTTGAGATTAGCTCTGAATTGCCAGATAATGTAATTTTCTTTTTTAAAAGAGCTCCTCTTCCCCCCCCGCCCCCCAGCAAGCCCTAAAGTATTCTTTGTGCAAATGTACTATACGATCTCTAATTATATGATCACATACCATTCCACAAAGAGTGCAATACAATAGCATAGAATTATTTCTAGGATCTTGTAGAGGTCTATTCAGTAGAATACCTTAAACCCTGATCTTGTGAGTTGTTTTGTGTAAATCGACTTCTTTGCCTCCCAGAAGCAGCGTTTACTGTAGCTCTGCCTTAAAGCCTGGGTTCAGAGCTCGTTATGGAATCAGGGCTTGGGATGTCAGTTTTGAAAGTTGCCATTTAACTGCTCTTATACAGCATATGCATATTAAGTAGGGTAGCAGAATAACAGTGAAATTGCTCACCTAGGTCTGCAGATGAATTACCATAATTAACTGCTTCTTCCCATGAATTGCACCTAACGAGGGCTGTGCTGTTGGCTGAAAATAAATTGCATAATGCATTACTGTTGACTAAATTATTTACATACCTTAGAGAGGGGATGGTATAAAAAGTCTGCAAAATAAGTGCTGGACCATTATGAAAATGAAATGGGGGAGGAGGAAGAACCACAGACAGAGCATGGTGTAGCCTGCCTTCTCCTGGGTCACTGAAGAACACTGCATCCTATTTGCAATATAGTGTGTGACTTCATGGTTACATATATATTATGCAATGCAATGCGATAAATATGTGGAGAAAGCAGAGTTAGATCTGTGCGTGCAGCCTTGGGCCTGCTCTGAAGAAGAGTGTATCTGTGTGGTTATAAATTGCTAAAAGTGACATCTTTTTTTTTTTTGCTGCTGCATAGCTGTGGTCCCAAAATATGCTAAGTCGGAAGCAAAATGTGGGTTAACAAAATCAGGTGTAAACCAAACGACAATTTTTGAAGCGCTTGCTGTTCTGTATTTACCTGTGAAGCATCCTTTGTGTGACTGTTGTGTTGTGAGGCAGTTCAGGATTTCTAGGCTATATTCATGGCCTCTTTTTCTTAACATCTTATTTAGCCCAATACTTGGATCTGATACCCTATTTTCATCACGTGGAATCCTGTAAGGCCCTGTTTATTGATGCGTATTATAAAAGAGGGTTCCACTATCTAGAGATTACTAATTCACCAGAAGAGTCATACAATAAATATGTGAGCCACTCCATACATCAGCATTGGCAACGCCGAAATAACTGCAAGTGACTGAAGATGGGCTCAACTAGAGGTGGTGATTTGTGTTAGAATTTGGCAAAATTAGGCTTGTCACAGCTTGCGTTTTCCATGGGTAAAAGCCAGTCCGGAGTTGTAGACCTTGATTCCTACTCTTTTCAGGTTTGCTTTTGTCTGGGGCTTTGATTTGGGCCTAATCTTGGCAATCATTGACAAAACTTGAAAACGCTCTTTGTTCCCTGATGTTTTAAACGGGGAATGTCAGGGTCTCTTGTCCGCAGGGTTATCCGTCCCTCTGCCCCCGTAGCAGGGCTTTCCTAGTAAGAGGTGG
Source organism: Fregata magnificens (assembly GCA_013389945.1). NCBI lineage: Eukaryota > Metazoa > Chordata > Aves > Suliformes > Fregatidae > Fregata > Fregata magnificens. Next base: position 542,598 of record WAAD01015778.1, read on the forward strand.
TGACTCGGGATGGGGCAAAGGAAGCTGCAAGTGGGGCCATGGCCCTCGTAGAAATTCGGCTGTTTACATGGTTGCTTAGGGTTATGATCCCAATGGAAATGTGGTTGCAATGGGGACAAGCTTTGTAAAAACAACTAAGCTTGGGAAATTGGATCACTTTTTTTTTTTTTTTTTGTAAGTAGGCTGAAATATTTCATGATGAGGTTTGTGTCGAATAGACTCCCTTTTCTTGCCAAATTAGCTGGAATAGGTTGGCCGTTGTGATAACGACAGCAAGGAAAACTAGTAAGTTGGTTTTTTTACCTAATAAAGTTTTCTTGAAAGCTTTACTTCCTGTGTAAGAACAGGTGCTTGAAGTTTGGCAAAGATGTGAGCTTTGTGTCAGGGGTGGGGATATTTTTGTTTTTCTCTTGTTTTGTTTTGGCGGGGGTTTTTTTGTGTTGGGTGGGGCTATTCTGTAAAACATAAGTCTGACATAGGCAACCTTAATTTTTGCATTTCTAATACAATAGACTGTTCAGGCTAGTGAATCACGAGGGGGGTTGTGTGTAATATTAAAAAGCTATAAATGACAAAATAGCACTAATTGGTACACAAATAAAAGTGTAAAGATAGCAGAACAAGCTTTGACATAATTTGACAATTTAAGATTTGTGACATACATTACAAATTATGACAAAACATTTTTTTAATGAAGGTGAAAGGATTGAGATTCTTAAACGTTGGCTGGTATAATGAAGAACTCTAACTTAATATATTGCTTACCTGGATGGGTCCTTTCCATTCATTTTCTCCAAAATTTCAGAATGCTTTCCAACACTTTACACAATATACTTCATAGCGATGAGTGATGAACACTACTGCAAATGTCCTGTGCAAAAAATACCACAGAGGAAAAGATTCATTGTTTTTTGGTTTGGTGGGGTTTTGTGGGTTGGGTTTTTGTTTTTTTTTTTAAGTTTTATTTCTTTTTTTTTTTGTCTGCTGTATTTACATTTTTAGAGAACAGTCCAAATTTAATTTGCGGAAACAAATTGGAGATTTCCATGGAGAAGTTGTGCGATTGCAGTGAACAGAAGGGGAGTCTGGTTATGGTTAGTATAGTCCTTCAGACGTACGGTGAATCCCGAAGGCACTGCTGAAGGACAGAGCCTTTTCTGTCATCCTTCTCCTGTTGTTTGTCACTGAACTTCTGAGCTGTTATTTAGGAGAGAGGGATGATCAGAAAGGACAGCAAAGACCTTGGAAACACTCTGCCAGACTCTGAAATCTGAACTGGGGTGTTGTGAATGCATATTTCCTTTCTGAGGACTGGGAGAGGGGACTGGGGCCGAAAGAGTATGGAGGAAGGGGAGGAGTTGCATTAATCCTGTCTTTCTCTTCTCTTTCAAAGCATATCTCGGAGCATATTAATCTCTGAATGCTCTGAGTGCTGATTACGTGAATGCATTAAGTTCAGTGCCCTGCTTTGACATGGTAGGAACTTCACCAGCTTCCTATTTCTGTTTGTTAACAATCAACTATTTTATGATCATGAGTGCGTTACAGAACACTGCCACCTGATGTGGCACTGCTTATTGCCTGTGGGACAGTGGTCTATCAGCGTTCTGGTCACACGACAGGGCTTAGTTGTGCTTGGTCATGTGCAGTTATAACTTCAGTAAAAAAATGAGGCAGTGGGTGAATGGATATGGAGAGACGAAAGTGTGCATGGAAGTACTGATGTTATATTGTCTGGGAAGAGGAACGGTCGTGTCAGTGACCTGTAGCATAACTGTCTTCAAATTTGTTTGGCTTTTTGGTTGGTTGGATGGAGTTTTTTTGTACATCACAGAAAAGTTTTAAGAGAAAGGTCTCAAAGGGAAAAACAAACAAATTTTGCGGAAAGCCTTGGGGCGGTGAGAACCTCTTATGAAGCATGTGTAGAAGGGGCAAGGCTTTATGTTTCAGGTATAATTATGGGTATGGAACAATTGTAAATTTGCAGGTGAGAAAATACTCTGCTTTGCATCACAGGCTAAGTCCCAGTTGAGCAAGGATGGAGTTTGTTTTGGCTAACATCTGTTCCCTTCTGCAATAAGTGGCTTTAGAGGAAGGCATTAAATTTGAATATGATTTCTGTTTACCTCAATCTATCGGCTTTTTTTGTATTTTTCAAAGCATATTTTATTTTATTAGATTCAAAAATACGGGCTACCTGTGTTATGTAAGGCAAGCTGCTGGCTCCTTACATAAGTAATCATATGATAAATACAGTTAGATTGAACTTCAGCAATACTGAAATCACTTCCATAGGAAGTTGGCTGGCTGCCTGGACATCTGAGGTCGTCTAGGAGCCACACACAGTCTTGGACAAATGTCTTCGGCACAGTCCTGTGAAAGTCACCGTGGATGGGATCTGGTTGGAAATAAGCTCTAAAGTCTGACGGTTTACAGCTAATGCCTTCCCAGGCATCTCCCTCCCCTTAGATACCTTCCTGCATACGTCTGAGTGGCCCTGCTGTCCACAGACGCAGGGAGAACACCACCAGTCCTTAGCCATTAAGCGTTCCTTCATGCATAACGAGAAGTTTCCATTCAGCCTTCCAAACTCTTGTTATGCGGTATAATAATCTGGGGTAAGGACCCAGTTGTGGCCAACGTAGTTCTTGGTAAAGAGAGACAAGGAATGATGTCTCATTAAAAAATGCAGTGTGGCAAATCAAAAATCATGTTTATTACCAGCTGTAGAGTTGTATAAATATAGATGCTAGACATCTGCTGAGTATTGCTTTAGTAGAAATACTGAAAGAAATACTGAAATACTCAAGTTAATAAATCCCGGAGCTAAGAGGGAAGGTAGTGGAATGTTGGGTAGAAGCAAGGCAAATGAAATGAGCAGTGGAAATCAAATGATGGGAGAATTTTTCCGAATATATCTTCACAAGCAGGTAGTTGCATAACAATATTTAATGTTTTAGGATTTTATCTGTTTACGTTTGTAGAAAGGGCATGACCAAATGACTACTGAAGTCCTTGCATCAGGCCATTGTTTGCGCTTTTCCTTCAGGTGGTGAGCCTACATTGGACTGGCGGTAGCGAGAGCTGCATCTGCAGAACAAGTGTTGTCTGAACAGTGCGGAGCTGCCTGTACTGTTGGGTCAGTTGTAGGGGCATTCCCAAATTGTAGAAGGTTTTCGTGTCTCCTCCTTACACACCTGCAGGATTTGGTCTTGAAAGACCATTAATGCTTATGATGCGGCGGGAGTTGGGTTTTTTTGGTGGGGTTTTGTTTAGTTGGTTGGTTGGGTTTTTTGTTTGTTTTTTAAACAGTGAATGCATCTCAATAAAATTCTCAAAAAACCAAAGCGCTCTTTTTGTGTGGTGCAGTTTTAAGCTACTAAGGAACCGAGTCATAGTCTAAATTTAAATCTGAAAGTAAAAGAGTGATTTATTACCTGTCTATGCTGTCAAGCTGTTAAACATGAGCAAATAAAATCCCAATATATTGAAGAATGTTATGAATCTGCTTTCACTGGAAAACATAGACAGAAATCTCTCCTGTCAAAATTGGTCACTGGTGGCCTAAAGAAGGGGCTAGTGATCCCTGTGTGACCGAGCACGTGTTCTTGCAGGATCAGTGGTTTTACCCATTGAAGCAAGAGGAAAATAGAAGGTGCAAGTGCCACATAGCGTAGTTCCAGAAATAGATGCCGGTATTTCTCTCTAATATCAAAGTTGGTTGAAATGAAGAGAAACTTAGAAATTATACCAGGTATACTTCAGACTGGTTCAACAGGGTTCTTATCACTGCTTTGTTTTGTTTTGGTTTTTTACCCTAAGATATACCTAACTCTTTTTCTTTCATGGCTTCACGTCTTGTCCTCAGTTCATACCGCTAGATGTTTATCTGCTCTATTTGTCTCTTGAAATTTGCAAGTTATTCTGTTGACCACCACCTATCTCTCATCTAATGAATTTGTATTCAGGATTTTTTTGCTTGTTTAGCAAAAACCATAAAATAATGCTGCGCTGTTTTCCACTCAAACTCTTCCATACTGCCTGAGCAAAATCGGTTTTGATGGTAGTAATGGTAACTCAATGCCTGTCCCTTCCCCCTCTCCTGTTGGCTTTCCTCCATAAAAACCCATTCCTCACCCATTTCCAGTTTAACAACCAGCTCCCCCGACACGTTCAGCTTTACGCAAGTCTAATACCAAACCAGGTTCTCTGTGGAGCATCCACCAATTTCTACATTCCGACCCTACTGTTGGTATGATTTTTTTTTTTTTTTCCCAAGGTTAGCGTTAGAAATTTTGTAATAAAAATCGATTGTGAACAACTCAAGCAGGAGGAGCAGGAAAAGAATTTTTTTGAACCTTGAATCATTCCAGCTTGAACTTTTTTTTCCCCAAAAGATACATTTTTTACAACGTGTATTTTGAGGTGGAAAAATTGTAACATTTTGAATGCTGTCCAAACATAACGGAAAACTGGGTGACTTCCTGACTGCAGGCTGGATGTCTGCTTTGATGTTCTGTGGACACAGATACTGATCTGTGTGTGCAAATGAAATAGTTGCATTCTGTTTAATATGAATGGTGGAAATTATTCTAGTATTTAGTGAACCAGTATGATTACTGGAGTGGGGGTGGCATGGGAAGACTGAGGGACTTCATTATTTATGGGGTAATTTTTATTTTGTGGTTTGTTATATTGACTTATAATTAATTCACTGCAAGGTTCCTATAAAATTGCTTTGTGTGAAATACTATTTATTTTACCTTTTAATAAAATGTCCCAACTCCTATGATAGGCATGCAAATAATTGAAATAAATTATATGCAAATAATTATTTGAATAGTATGGAAATATAAGCGTGGTGTAATTAAAATGCATGGACTCTCATCAGCGTGCTTAAGCGGAGTCCTCGTAATGGTGTTTTCCAGCTCTGTTTGCCGGTGTCCCGCTTTCACTCTGTTCAGCGTGAAGTTTAGTGGCAACTTGGGTCAAGCAACCGGCATGACCCTTTGCATGAGAAACGTGACCTGGACTGTCTTTCTAGGAATGCCACCATTGAAGATTTTAAAAATACCTAGAGAAGAGAATACTGTTCTCATTGCTGCCTAGATGTAAGGCCTCAGATGGCTTAAATCTGTCACTCTGCTGGGTCAGAAAGCTGACTGACGCCTGTTCAGTGTCAGGGAGGGCTGCAGCTCCGATCCTCCGTGCTCAGCGAGGAAGAGTCCAACATCAGAGCGTCGAGGTGAGGTTTGAGTTACGCAGCGAACTCTTACTTGGATTTTGGTAGGCGGAGGAGTAAGGAAGGCTCTTTAGGACCCTGGTCGTAGGCAAGACATTAAACTATAGCCAGATCTATGCCTTTTCAGTTATCTCCAGGTCCAGTTTCGTCGCATCGCTCTGTTTTCTTGGAGCTCAAAATAATGTCTTGTCCTCAACTGATATTAATCATCTTACGCATACTGAAGTGTAGATCTGACTGTGACCCAGAACAATTGATCTTTTAAAATCTTCCTACGAAAATAAGTGGCTTCCAGAGGAGAAAGGACTTCTGTTTTCGTTTATCGCTCGTGGTGATGAGACGTACTTCATAGCTTGAGAAGTCCCATCTTGTATTGACTTCCTTTTGTGTCCAAGTTCATGCTGACAATGTGATTGGCTTTGATCCCAGCCTTTACTGGGAGCAAACCTTGTAATGGTTTGGGTGGCTTGTGGACAGATCTGATAAGAGACGGTTTCTTAGGTTTCACGAGCAGGTCAGGCTGGAATTGACAGAAATACAAACTGGCGTACATTTTAAGCATGGAGAGGGTAGGTATCATTGAAGGGAAGACAGCTCCCAGGTAGAACTGAATGGGCTTTGGGAACGGCCCTGGAGTGGGAAACTATTGAAGTAAAAGGCTGTGACGATTGATCTTCTGGGGGTTATTGCTGGTGGATATGTGAAACATTTTACTTTCATTAAACCAAACTGTATTTGAGTGTTTTCTTACTCGTACCTTATCTCTACACCACAATTGAAGGAAATTACTTTTTGTCCTTTTGGATTGCAGTGGGTGTGTCTGTTTAATAGCCAGTTCCAGGGTTTTTTTGGGTGAGAATGAATGGTCCAGGATGGTTAGTAACATGCAGTGCGCAGGTTTCAAAGCGGGAAGGGAAAGGTAGATTCTCAGTCCGTGTCTGCTTACAGTAGACTCAGTTGAGAAGAACATTTAATGGTTTAATTGAAAACTGTTGAGAGCGAGGGGAATATTTGCTTAAATTAATTCACCACATTAATTTCTAGATGACACTGGGTAACGTGGGTATATGGGATACACTGTAGTTTCACTGTGAGGTGTGGACTAGTGGATTTTTAAAGACTGATCTTCCCCATCTGAGAGGCAGTGTGTAAGATTGGTTGCCTATTTGTCAGAATTTTAGGTGATCCATAAGACAAAGTTGCTCTTGTAGAGGAGTCTATTTCTGGAGTACATTCTGGAGACAGTAAGTTGGGGTGGCAAGTTTTGTTTGATATTTTGGAGGCTTTCTCGTCGTCCTCATCCTTGTTGAGCTGGACAAAATAGTCAAATTGTAAGGCAAAAAATGTAGTCCTATTTGGGAGCTAATGCGTTGCGTTATTCAGCAGCAGCCTCCAACCAGTTAAACGGTAGTGTTGATGGCTGCAGTACCATGCTTCAATTTATTTGAGATTAAAATAAGTGTGTGTGTTTGTGGGGGAGAATTTCTGGTGCTTTGGACTTGATCCATGTATTCATCACAGCATATTTTTTATTTATATGTCCAGTTTCAGACCTAGGCACGTTACAGTTGTGATCCTTCAGAGAACGTGTGGTCAGAGTTATAGTTTTGTGCAAAGCCAAGTGGCTTTTGATGGTCTTCCCTTAAAAAGTGGGGAACAAGCTGCATGGAAGTTGGTGCAGATTCAGAGCCTGCAACGTGATCTTGTGTTATCCTGGTTACCTGGCACGGCAGTTTGGGCTCCCGTTCATTAGTGTCTTCCTTTATTTTTTTTATTTCATTTCGGAATCGCAGTGTTTTTATCATGCTAGTGAAAGCAAAATCTCAGGAGGTGATGCCGAATGGTTGCAGTTATTTGTGCAAAATTCAGAATGAAATCTACCTTCCTTTCTCAGCAAGCAAGAATGCAAGAATTCAATACTGATTGAGACCAGATTTTTCCTCCTATATTGTCATCTTGTTAATTATAATTTTCAGTTATGGCTTGGAGGGGGGGATGTCAGTTTACCCGACGAATTAAGAAAAGAGTAGCGGGTGGAGAAGTGTGGTAACTGGGAGAGACTCTGAATCTTTGAATTGTTCAGTCCAGCGCACGAAGCACTGTGTTTGTGCGGAGGGGATTGAATTAGTTTTCCTTGCTTGTGACTTCTGGTTCCGGGCTGTCTTGTGCGGAGCATGTGGCTGGGTATGAGGCAGGATGTGTTCTTGATCAGCGATGACTTTCTATCGCATTTTATTGAGCTGCATGTTCCTGGAAATGATAAGCTTTGAGCGGCAGTAGGAGATTTTGGTATTTTTTTTCTCGTTATCCTGAGCAACAACTGTAGACAGCTGTACAGTTTTGGAGGGCAGGTATTTAAGAACCCCAAATCTCTACACTACAGTTCAAGCTTCCTGCAACAGTTGCCCTTAGTACATGGCCAAATGGAAAACAACGACCCCATCTGCATTCTCTGTCCTGTTTTTAGTCTGATGTGAGGACTAGATGAGTTACCTAAACCACCTAAAAACCCAAACAAAACCAGACTTAGGCCAGGGCTCCATGTTCATGCTAATGGGTGAGTCGGCAGTGTGCTTTTGACTCGTATTTCCAGGAAATCAGCAACGGCATGAGGTGACTGATATGCTGCCTTTGAAGGAGAGGTAGTGTCTGATCAAACCTGGCGTATGCCAGATCACAGCTGCTCCTTTTGGGCTTTTTTTGTGCAAATTCGATCTGGCGATGTAATTTTGTACCAGCTCCTCCCTTTGTCTTGTGTGGCGGTTTGCTGTGGTGTTTCACTTTCAGCTGAAAGAGCCCTTGACCTGGTTCAGCTGGAGTCCTCAGCGTGGTTGCAGAGAGAATGGGAAAAGGCTCACGTTTGTGGCAGAGAAACCCTTGCAATACAAGGAACAGTGTTTGTCATTGTAAGAACTTCGAATTACTGTAGCACGAAGTGTGAGGAGAAACCATCCCTGGTAGCCAGTACTGGAATAAGACATCATATTTCTCTAGTATCCTTCTCAAGTTGTGCAGTCTTCAGATATGAAAGGAAAAAAAGCATGTTGAAGTTTGTTCTTGCAGTCCTTCCTCGGTGGACCAGTCTACTACTGTGGATTTGATGTATTATTCACGAGGGTGCTGGGTGAGATGTATTGTACAGCCACAACCATGGGTCACGTACACTAGATACAGTTCCTTTGTGTTCTTAGCATGTTGGTAGTCTGTGGTCCCAGGCTCTAAGTCTTCAGGCTCCTGTGGATTTATCTGGTGTCCTCTGAAACTTCACAACAGCTAAAACAACTTCCATTAAACTTGAGGATAAGTGAGAGAGAGTTTGCTTAATATAGAAACAAACTCCATGATGTTTTCTGGATGTGACCTTCTGACACAGGAGTGCGCAGTTAAGGTAATGTTAAAGAAGTGAAAGTTATTTTGTGTGAATGGCGCACTCCTACGTCTCTGTGATTTGCTCGTTGGATCCCCTGTTGGCAATTCACAATGTATCCTTCAGGCTCACACTTAACGGGCGAGTGTTCAGTGCAAGTTCTCCTCCTAACTACCACAGGCGCTTGTTTGCTCCTATATGGCCTGTGGCACTTACAGGTATGCCTCTGGAGTGAGGAAATGAGTAGTCATTAAACTAGAGGAAACTCGAAAATAGCTTGCTTCAGGCAGCTTATTGCAAGGTTGTTTAATATTATTTTTTTTCTGAATAGCAGAACAAAGCCACAACGGTACAAAAGTCTTAAAGGCCTTTTCCTCACTGCTTTTACGTGTTTGTTTCTTTTTTTTTCTCTTGTGTGTTCCCGCCCCCCCCATGTTATATTATGCAATTTTTGGGCTGTTATCTTACCATAGATACTGCTTTAGCAAAGATAAAAATAGTAATACAATATGCCAGAGATGGCACTGACACCTTCACTGGATCAGTATATGAAGCTCTCACTCTCCTGTTTAGCAGTGGGATAAGTGATACGTCGACCTCTCCTCTGTGTTTTGGCACTAAATCCAAGCTGGGCTTTCTCCCATGCCCAGGGCATTCAGTCGCTCTCTACAGGCACATGATGGGATGTGGTGGTGTTAACCGGTGGTGTCTGCTGGGCTGTGCTTGCTGGCCGATTGCACAGCTGGGAGGCAAACTGCATTCATTTAAACAGCAGGCAGAGCCAGCCAGCGTGCACTTGATGAGCAGCCCTTGGCTTCACAGGAGCTTGAGCTACTGATTCCCACATGGCGACGTTTGGTGACGTTAGAGGTGAGGAGCAACAGGTTGTAAGGTGGAACCCAACTGCCAGGGTTGCAAGGCTTGGCCTGTGAGGGAGAAGAAAGTGGGACCAGCCCAGGAAAAAAAGCAGGGAGGTATCAGGCATTCAGGGTGGCAAGATTTGAGGACAAGGAGACAGCAGCAAAGGCCTGGGAGGAAAAATGGATGAAAAGTGTCAAGGCAGTAGGCAGAGGTGGCAGAGGGTGAGTAGCTGGCAGAGGAGAAGCTTATTTCAAAATGACTGGGACCATTTGGTTTATGTTAACACATTCTACTTCACAGTCTGGGAGGAGTGCAAATAAACTAGGTCATCTCATGCAAGCCTTGTGAAGAGAAACATGAAAAAATGGCTAAGTGTAGTAAGAGAAACTATGGGAAATATCAAAGATAAAATTGTTTGAATGATTTTATAATTTTTGAAGTGATTATTTTTATTGGATGTGCAATGTTAACTTAGTGAGGCAGCATGGATTTTATTTTCCCTGATGCTACAGTTAATGATTGTAGAATATCTTGCTTCTCTTGGAGACTGAAAAATAAGAGCGGTCGAGTGTGGCTAGGGCTTTGGAAATATCTGTGACTCAGTAGGCAGTAGTTCTTTAAACAGATGTGAGACATCTCAGAAAAGGGTATAAAAGTATTTAACGATAGAGCGGTGAAACCATAAAACCTTTCAGTGTGTTTTACCAAAGTTCTTACAGGTTCATGCTTAAAGGAAAGAAAACCAGTACTAGAGAATCTCATTAATTTGTGTCTCAGTCAAAAATCTGTACCTTAAATCTGTAACTTAAAATCTGTACCGAAAATGGATTTCCTGACTTAAAGTTAAAAATATGAATTTATTAGGATGTAGCTGCTGTGCTGTGTGTATCATGGACAAGTTGCTCATCCAGTGAGTTAATGGAGGCGTACATGTTGGACTTCCTTACACGGCCATTCCCTTTTGCTGCCTATAGCAGGAGCTTGATCACTGTTTTCCTGCTCTTGCAGAATAAGGAATTGGACCAGGAGGCAGATGAGGCTCTAACAACAGTTGCATTAGAGCTGCTACCGAAGTGCATGGGAACCAGGTCTGTGGCTTCCCTGCAGGTTTCTGGTTCATCACAGCTACCTTGTCACCCTCAGTAAAGTTCAACCCTTGAGAGAAAACTTAATTCTTTTTTCACAGTAGTAAGACAAGGTGTGGAGACTGAATAACCATAGAAGCTGAGGGAGGGTTTGACAGTCTTCAGTATCCCTTGCTGCCAGGGGTGATCTGGGGCATCTGTCTTTTCCTGGCAGCAGAACTTAGTAGTGCTGACACCTTTTTTTGTACACTGGACTCAGCGTCTTATGTCCTTGAGGTAGAACAATTCCAGAAGCCTGTCCTGCTAACGAGAAAACAAGCTTATTTCTTTTTAAGTCTTCACTAGAAACTTAGTGAAGTGTCTGCTGGGGTTCACGGGTAAGGTCATCTCTGCAGTCAGAAGCAGCAGTGGAAGAGTTCCGTTAAACAGACGAGTAGTCTCCAGTTTGGGTGGCAGGAACCCAGCAACAGTTGAGTGAGGTGATGGGAGAGGTTTGTAAAATCGGGAGCATTATGGTGCAGGTAATCAGGGAGTGATTGTTGTTACTCTAATGCAAAGACTAAAGGCATCAAATGAAACTAGAAAGTGATGCCCAAAAGAAACAGTTAGGTATTTTTTCCTAGAATATTCCTGCAGAATTCTTTGCCTCAGAACATGGTAATTCTAAAAGTTTATGTGAATTCAGAAAGCCATTATATATATTCATGGAAGAAAAATTCACCTGGCGCTACTGAACACACAGTTTTTGTAGCTGACATGGAAAAGGAGACTTTTGAAAAGGGATTCAAAGGAGACTTGTGAATTTGGGAGCACCTCTCATAATGAGCGCTGTGTGAGAAAGCATGCTGATGCTCATTAGAAAATACACCAAGTACATCATTAGCCGTTTGGAGGTAGCTGAAGTTAGCTCTTTGGTACCAAAGCAGTGATAAGCAAAGTGCAAAGGCCCTTCTTGGCTATTAAAAGAGCAGCCTGGTAAGTGTGTTATGTTTGAGGTATTAGAAAGTGAAGCTGGTGAAGGAGTACAAAGAGCTGTGGCAAGACGAAAGATAATGATCTCTTCAGAAGGATCCTGAGTGGATCTGAGGGGGGCAAGCTTTCTTCTGCCAGGACCAGCATAAGCTCAGGCATGAGGTAATGCAAAGTCTGGATAAGAACTTTAGTTGTGTGGATGGGTGGAATAGGCCATGTTTTAGAAGTGCTGTGCAGAAAGAATTGCAAAATTTGGATATAGCCTAGTCATACCTATAGTCTATGTAAAGATAGAGGCATATAGACCAGTAAAAAAGTGTGGATTTTTTAATGAGTGGCACTGATGTTTTGCATCTTGTGTATGTATGTACCTGAGCATTTTGAAGATGTACAATCACAGTTTCTAAGCCTATGAAAATACTTTCAAAATAAGAATACCTTTGTTTTTTATTGCCATTTGCTTAAAGTGTAAGGAGCCCTGGAATGTACACTGAGACTTCAAGAAGTAAAATGGTCTCGCTTTTCCTCATGATTATTTAAGGAGTAGACGTTCTGATTGCGCGGGCTGAGTTAAGAGGATTTCTATTGAAGAGCAATGGAAACTGAATGATGGTGTATGTCAGCCTTTCAGCTAACATCCCAATTATATGCTTTAATTAACCTTTTTTCTTCCAAAGTGATCATTATATGAGAGTATGTTGTGATCTGCCAAGTACTGCTCAGGTACATGTCATAGGTTCTTTTTTGAAACCTTAATTTGTGAATGTTTATGATATTTTTTCATTTTTTATGTTAGGAGATTGCGTTTTACTCTGGGAAGAAATTTTACGCTAAGCAGATATTGAGCTAAAGGGAAAAGAGAGGAATTTTGCAGGTATTTCAAAATTCTAGGAACGCTGTAAACATCACCCTGCCAAATTAAATCTACTTTAACCTCAGGTTGTGGTTTAAACCTTAGTTTTTAAGAGAATTCCTTTTAACAACCTTGATTTTTATCTACATAAATGTTAGAAGCCTGGTGCTCGTACAATTAAAATACGTCACTTACTTCAGTGTGCTTGTATGAGGAATGTTGTAACATATCTCGGAATATTAGCAAGATGGGATGGGTTGAAGGTAGGGCTGCTGTTCAAGCTTGGGAAGACATTCACATTAAAGGTTCTTGCCTCTTTTTCTTCCCTCCAGATGCTCATGGTTTAACCTCTAACTTTCTCTTTGTGCAGCTGCTGTTCTGTTTCCCGGCAGAAGATACGTCGGGGGGGGGGGCATTGGTTACAGTGTGGGCGCACGTGCTTAGCTCGCCTTGCATCTAGGGGAAACGAAGCAGGGCTCTGCATGTCCCCAGTACTCCTTGTTTTTCATGCTTTCATAATGTGCTTCTATATAAAATATTTAAAAGTGTGTGTGTGTGTGCATATATACATATATAAAATAATGTGTTTATATGAACATGTTTCTTGGATAGATTTGCTTTGGTTTGGGTTAGAAATAGCAATTATGTGTTCACAAATTGCCTATTACATATGCCCAGTATACAATTTTTCCAGTAAATTTGTAACAGTTTGCTCAGTTCCAAGCGCGTGTGAGCATGCGCTCGCTGTCTCTCCAATGCATTCAGATTTTTTGCATGCAGAAATAAATTCATTTGGTTTTGCATGTTAAGTACCATATTAATGAAAATTCAAATAGTCACTTATATTTATGGGACTTTGCAATTGCTTGATTTTTTTTTTAACGTGCTTGATAAGGAATCAAAGTTAAATACAAATTCAAGGAACTCCTTTGGCAAATGAGCATAGATACTCGTTGCAGTCACCATGTGGCACTTTTTAATGCGCATAGTATTTACTTTTGCAGCATGCACTGTAGAATGTGCCCCTTAAAGTGCCAATCGTGGCTTAATTATAGACACAGGAATCGCAGTTTTCAGTTATTTTGCTGAAGGCTCTGCACTGGCTCTCTCTGAGGACAGAGTGCACATTTTGGAAACAAAAAATCCACAACTAGCAGTACCTGCTGGACATGGATGTGCTGGTGTCACGCGTTCTACCAGGGTTGCTTTATTTTAGAAGAGAACTACTGAAGTAATGTTATTAAGGTTCCAAAGTCAAATACTCCAAAGGCAGTGAATAGACAGAATAAAGTATTGTAAGGTCAAGAAGGCCGGCAAGTATAAAACGCCGCTGGCTGGTGCTTGGCTTGCTGCCTGCCAAGACCCGCAGGCTCTTCTCAGCAGAGCTGCTCCCTGGCCGTTGGTCCCAGCCCGGGGCAATGCAAGGGCTCTTCCCTCCCCGGAGCAGCACTCTGTGCTTGTCCTTGCTGAATCGCAGTGGGTTCCTGGTCCCTCTGGATGGCAGCTCTGCCCTCAAGCGTAGCTGCTAGTTCCCCCCAAACCGGTACCATCTGCAAGCTTGATGAGAGTGCACTCCCTGGCTTTCTCTAAGTCATTGATGGAGATGTTGGATGGGGCAGGTCCCAGGATAGATGGCTGCGGTATCCCACGTGCTGCTGGCCTCTGGGTCAGTAATGGAAGAACCCATTAACCACTGCCTGTGGAGACCAACCATCCAACCAGATTTCTACCCATCCGGTGTGGTCTCTCATCCGGATGGCAACATCCCAGACTGGATATGTGAATATTGTGGCAGGCGGTGTCAAGGCTTGCTAAAATTGGGGTGATAGCCNCTGCCTTTCTGCAGTCATTGAGGACCCCCTCGATCTCCACGAGCTTTCTAACATGATAGTGGCCTTGCTATGGCATTGGCGCTCTGCACCCTTGGACACAGCCCTTCTGATCCCATGGGTCAAGTTGTATCAAATAATCCCTGATATGGGCCTTAGCCTTATCTCCATCTGCTGTCACTAAATCATCCCTCTCCTTCAGCAACAGGCCCACTTTTTCCCTGTTCAGCCTTTTACTATTATTTGCAGCATTAAATGTCAAACTATTTTAAGCATTTTCATGAAAGGTTGATTTGAAAAGTTACGGTTTATCAGTGAAATGTAATGCAGTGTGTGTGTTACACCCCGATTATATGTGCATTAAGGGTTCTCATAAAAAGCCTAAACTGAATTTTGCAAATTTTTATTTAATTAAAGACTTACATTTTGGGATGTATTAGGCCACCCAGTAAGTGTGAGGGCGTTCTACGTTGCTCCCAAAGATTTACCGGTTGTTTTGGGAAAACTTGGTTCTCCTTGTCGTCAACCTGATGATGTTTACAGGAAACTTTCCTACAAAAATGATGGCAGCTCTCCTTTGACTTCTCTATCTTCCCTGAAAACTTAATTTTAAAAATATAAAATCTAATATTTGAAATAACTTATTGTTAGAGATAAGTATAAATATTTTTCATTTTTATTTAATATTTAAAGCAAGTGCATGAATGTTTAGTGTATGAATGTGTGCATTTGTATACTGCATGGAAGAACACTCGGCATATGTGTGTGCTTCATTCATTTTACTGTTATGAAAAAAAACCTTGTACGTCTAGCCAGAACAGAATTTTACTGTAAACCTAATGCAGCGTGTTCATTTGTATGGGTTGCTGCAACTGGAATTTTTCAAACACATAATGTGGTGGTCATGATAATGTGTTTACAGAGTGTAAAACTTCAGCTTGAATTATGATTGCTAAAATAATTGATCATCAGCATTTGTGCTTTGCATAAGAAGAAGAGTTCAAGAAAGCTGAGTATTAAACAAAGAGCATGTTGGATGAACAGCATTTCCCTTTCCTCACAACTCATCAATGAAACAAAAACTAAGAGGAGAACATGTATTCTTATTGCCAATTACTGTCCAAGGAGGATAATGATACAATCTTTATGACCTGCTAGAACTGTATGCTTAAAATAAATTTCCCATTACATTCCTCACAGTGTTAAAATACAGTCTTTGGACCAACAGACACGTTGTGCTAAAAATAAAACTAGAAAGGTCTCTCAGACGTAGTTTCTGGTTATTAAATAATGTGCGCTCTCTCCATCCCTACCCAGCGGGCTCTTCTGGTGTTTCCAAAGGCTTTGGGAGTTCCTGCATGAACTCAAGGAGTTGGTAGATGCAGGGGGTGAATGAACAAAATTAAAGTCCTCTCTTTAGAACTTCTCACTGGTTTTGATCATCGTGCAAACGAGTGGAAATGTACAGAATTTCTGTTTGTTTTAGAACAGTATTTACACTGTATCTGATACCTACTGTAGAGTGTTCAGACGTCAAACAGGATCCTCCTTCTGTGGGAATTTTAAGTTCTGTAAATAAAATTGTTACAGAAACTGTTAGGTTTTGGAGATACCTGTTTAATTTGTGGAAGTCAGTAGCGCATTCAAACTATTTGATCAGCCCGTACTGTAGGAACGTAATCTTTTAGAGAGGCAGCCGAAGTACTCTGCAGTGTGCATGTGCAAGGGAGAAGGGTGGAACAAACAGGGCTCTGGTCAGAGCGGAAGAGCACAGTGAAACTCGTGCTCTGTTTTGACACGGTGCATTTCTGCTCTGAATAAAGAAATAATGTGGACTTCGGGCTGGAGGCATCAACAGGGCATTCGGTGGAAATCTTTTAGAAGATGATGCATTAGTCTCGCAGAGATGTTTACACCCCGGTGTCTTTGTTTTCCTGGAGCACTGTAGCTGTGAAGTGTGAGAGTGATGCAGCTGCCACAGAACCAACAGGTTGCAGGGATTTGGGTACAGGCGGCAAAGATGGGGAATGCATCTAGCATGGCATAGGCAGGATGAATACAGGACACCCCCACCCTTTTTTTTTTTTTCTGTTCCCTTTGGCAGTCTCTACCATCTCTAGTGCATCTCTGTTTGTGTGCCAAAATGATCAAATCAGTGATGATCACTTTCTTGGATTTTTTTTTTTTTTAATAGCTTTTCTTGTTTCTTTTCCGTAAGGAGTCCTTCAGGGCTTCTAAAGATCTCATTTCTATTCTTGTGACAGCAGGTGCCTTTGATAATCTCCTTTTCTCCAGTCTTGGTTATTCTTTTTCTGTGTTGTTTGTTTCACCCTTTTGGCAATTACATCCTCAATTTTGGATTATTTTACATTTCCATTGCTGAAATCAAAACATAGTCAGTAACCATCTTGCTGCTTTATTTTTGTGGGGCAGCAAGCCCCCTGCCCTTCTGGCATACTAATTGTCCCCATATGGTAATTTATATTGTCTCTTAACTGCAAGATATTTTTTGGTCAGTAAATTATCCGTGTTTGTTTGCAGTTGATCATTTTTGTTTAATAGCATTTTCTATTACGTGGCACAGCGGTGTCCTGGGAGAAAAGTATTTTCTTTTGGTGCTCTAATGAGTTGTTTTCTTCGCTTTCCCAAACGGTGTCCCATTCTTAGAGACAGTCCAGTAAGTGTCCTTGTGGCGTGGATGTACATCAGGGTTTGGCAGATTCATTCTGCCTTGTTTGGAAATTTCTCAGGCACTGAACTGAATAAAAGTGAAGCCGACAGCAAGTTGCTGGAGCCAGAGTGGCAATTAGATGCCAATCCCGTCTTGCTGGATCCTTTTATGCACATTCTGCTGAGGGACTCCAGTGTCTGCGCTCAGTGACTTCACAGAAGGAATGACTTGGCAGAATGCGCGTCCCCAATGTCTCCAGACCAAGAATGATCCGAAATGAGACTTTGGTGCTGTGTTCTGAAGATTTTTAAAGTTACTATAAGCAAAATCCTTCCAAAACGAGCGAAAGGGTTGTATCTGCTGATCAAAGGGTAGTGCCCTCCTCCTTTGGCATCCCCAACCAGTGATACTCAATGCAAAGCGAATTTTCAGAAAGCTCTTCAGAAATTAAAAAGATATGGGGGAAAAAGCCCAGAGGTAAATCCTTCGAGATCACATTTCTTTAATATAAGTTTTTACTTGAAATGAGAAAAACCTGGATGCCCACTAGGAAACCATTTATCTGGCATGCATTCTTTTCACCACATTCCCTATCTGAAGATATGGGAGGTTTAGAAATGCTTGATTTATAACTTATTTTGTTTCTTGTTTGAAGGTCTGTTTGATTTATCTCTGTGTGTTTCCTGCCATACAATTTACCATATTTAAAAAAAACCATAAAAATTATTGATTTCTGCCCCTTAGTATCTTATGGGTTGTATTGCTCTTTCAGGGTCCTTCACATTTTTGAAGTCTCCGAGACAGTGAAACCTAAATTCAGAAGGGGGTTTCTAAGATTTTTTTTTTTTTTTTTAATAATGTATATATTTTATGTTGTTATTGATTCCTTATTTGCTACCATACAGATGGGAACAACTTTATTATTCTTCTGACATTGTTTGTAGCTAAAATCAGTCCTCTTGGTCTAGTCATTGGTGTTTCTTACTGATGTTCCAGAAGGGATACAGAGGAGGAACTGTAAAGACACTTCTGAGTGAGAGGTACAAGTTAATTGTCAATGAGTTGAGATTTTTATCATATCCAAAGTGAACTTTCGGGCAACACTCGCCTGCAGAAGCGAGAGCAAGTGTGGCACTGCTGCATATGAATTGTAGAAGTGAAGTACAAAAAGATTAGTTTTGAATGCATATCGAATACAAAAATGATTGCGGGTACGATTAACATAGGCGACTTTATGTGGCAATTGCCCTCTTATTCTCTCCTTCTTTCTCACTGTAATTACTTGAAGATTATTGTAGGCTTGATTGTGTAGATACAATTTTGTGGTTTATTCAAATATTGAATGTTTGCTGGATTAGAACTAAATGATAAAAACTTAAAAAAACCCAAAACAAAACCTGAAGAAGGTAAGACTGCTTTTTCTAATTATTGATCATGCCTAAATATTGACCTTTGTGTTTCTGATTTTGTGATCTGTGGTGTGTTAATATCAATCACTGGAAATAAGGCTGCAGAATTGACTATTGCAAAATAAATCAGGCTTACAAACTGTGGTATTTGACAATCTGATATATGTTAAAATTCATTTAGAAAGCAATACTTTATCAGGACAGGAGAAGGAGCAATTCCAATACCTGAGAACTTGAGAACGCAGTTTGCAGGTGCTGTTCATTGTTCAGTGCCTGCTCTTTTTCTTCAAGTGCTGATTTGATTTCCCCAAGGGTAAAGATGAATGCGTAGAGGATGTTACGAGTCTCTCCTCTTCAACGTAAATCCCAGCGGGAGCCCTGTCACTGCATACTCAGACTTGTGGCACACAGCCTTGCCGTCACCTCGCGGGAGGGCAGCGATGCCCTCTGTGAGGACCCTCTCCTTTCGCTTCTGCATAGCCTCTGGACCTGCCCGCCGTATTGGATGCTCAGAGGTTGGCTGCCCCTTCATCAAAGAGCTTAAACCTGTGTCTGTCAGCAGCGCTCAGTACGAGCGGTTTGCAGAGGCTCAGGCTGACCTGAGAAGCAGAAGCAGCCTTGCTACACAGGCCCCTCGTGAGAGCTCACCCCCGTGCAGTGTGGGGTGTCCATCGCCTCCCCGTTACCCCTCTTGCTGCCCTGTTCACTTCACTGGGGCGGTTCTGTGCTCCTTGTGTTACATCTCTCTGCAGAATTTGCCTTTATTCTTACACCACAGGTATATTATATCTTTGCTTGGCACGCTGGGGCTTTTATTGACAGTTGGGACCCCAGTGCCATCACAGTACAAATAACAGTAATAGGTGCTATCACGATATAAATGATACTCTCTTGTTCAGCAGCGTAGAAGTTACAGTTTTCCAGAATACCGACATCTGAGAGCTCCTGATCTGTCACATGGCTGCTAGAACAGAGTAGTTAAACTTCCTTAATCGTTTGTTTGGTGCTGGCTGGTCTACCTCTGAAGGAGCACCAGCGACCTTAGGATGTGGGTATGTCCTGCTAGGGTTTTCCTTGGATCTGTTTTCAATGACTTGCATCCAGAAATGGAGAGACTACCTATTGCTGCATGCCTTCGCTACCCTATTGAAAATCTTTTCCTTTTGAAAGTATTGGACTGCTCTTTGAATATCAAGGCTTATTATAGATGTTGCTTTAAGGAGGTCTTTCAAGCCTTAATTTACACCTTTGAGTACTTAACACCAACAGAAATGTCTGCTAGGCCCAGGGTGGATCAAAGTGAAAACGATTTAATCAACACGCAGAAGCCCTTGTTTCAAGTAATTGATTGTAATTTTGGTTTGGATTTAGAGAAATCAAACTGTCGAGAAAATAACTGTGCTGCAATCTATTAAAATGTTTGATTTGCTACTAGTGTTGAGTTGTTCTAGTAGAACTGGTGTTTCTTTTGCTAATCAGGCAGATTTACTGCTTTGCTCTGCTTTTGTTAAAGCACGTAACTTAGCCTGCGTTTATACAAATTGCTTAAGTTTTCATGACTTTTTATGAAGTTGCAAGGTGATGAATAGCATGTTTCTTCTTTACTGTGTCAAGCCGCATTTAGATGAAAGCAGGTATCTAATGCACAAAATCTTCACTTGTTTTTACTGTTGCAGTGTACTGGACGAAGAGGGACTATTTATGAAAACTTCTGCATTTAAAACAAGGAAAAAGTACTATTGTAAGCAGTGAAATGAACTGATTTTGTTCTTCAAGATTTCAGAATTAGTGGGGGTTTGCCCTCTTACAGCTGGCTGATTAAACATTCAAAGTACTGAGCCTAGTTGAATACAAACTAGTTGGGGTATTAAAAATAATTTCTATGCTACCGTAAAAGCTTACCACTTAACACTTTTAATAAATGTTCTTTGTGAACGTTGTGTCTGGGATTTCCAACAGTTCCATCGGTGGTTTAGCTTTCTTTAAAACTTAATGTATTAGTTGAATATTTCATTTGCCTGAAATTGTTATAGTGGCTTAAATCAGATTTTGGTATAGCTTGCCAAAATTTGAAATTGAATTTGAAATGAAAATTTAAACTCAATCTTAACAGGTGGCATATCTTTAGAAAACACCCTGGCCCAGGTGCTGCTGTTCCTGCCGCCCGGGCTCAGCTCTGCTGGCCCTGCAGCATGGCCTTGAATGAGCATGGGGGTCAGCGGTCCGGGTGTAAGGCATGGCAGAGAGCGTGACGTAGCCCTTTCCCCAGTGCGCTGCCCTTGGGTGTGTAGTTTTGGGTCAGTCTGAAATACCAGTTTTAACTTCTGAAGCTGTAAATAGTTTGATACTGCGTTGTACTCTGGCCATCGGTACTTTTCAAAGGCAAGAGAGAGAGAGTCTTGAATTGTTTTTGCCTGTTTGCCTCTTAGTCTATGGAAAGTGGAAACAGCGCTGTGTGATTTCCTGTAAATTGGGGTAGCGTCCCCGAGTTTTGAAGGTTTTTTCTATGCTTGAAGGGTCTTCTGTGTGACCTGATGCAGCCTGTTCCTCAAGGAGCTCTTACAAGAAGTGTGGCATGTATCCCAGCACGTGCACCCTCTCTGTCCGACTCGGCCAGCTGTTTTAGGGCGTCAGTGAGATTTCTGGATTTCTCTCTTTCTCTTGGATCTGGTTGATATCAACCAATGTCTTTTAATCTCAACCTTAGAATTATATGATCCAAGACAAACTGTATCATTGCAAAAGCTTTGTTTTCTTAAGAGAATAATAGTCAGCGCACATACCAAAGATGCTACAGCGGGGTTCTGGTGTTGTCAAAACACAGTGAAGAATTTCAATTAAAGAGTAACAAAAGATTTTTTTTTTTAAATTTTTTTTAATAGAAATTTTTGGCAAAGATGAAAAAAATACTCTTTAAAAAGAACAAACAGAAACGCTTCTGTGGTGTTCCCCCTTCTTTTCTGCTCCCCTCATGCCTTGATTCCCTGGTGAGGCAGTGGTACCGGGCAGGAGATACAGCCCAGCTGTGGGGAGCCAGCTGGAGCTGGAGCTACTGCACTCCAGGTCTCTTTAGGCACCGTCTTTTATTTTTATTTTGTTCTAGATGGTTAAAATAATAAGCAGCAGGGTTTAAAAAAATCTATCATGTGGTATCTGTAGGGTTTGTATTTTCATCTTTCTTAATTCTAAACATAATTAATATTGATATCATGAAAGTGTCTATGCTCTGTATCTTTACCAGAATTTTTAAGTTCACCATGCCTCAATTCTGGGGTTTTGGGTCTCTCTGGCCATGAATAACTCAGCTGCTTATCTCAGGCAGTGCCCATACCTTTCCTTTGCAAGGCAGTATTGGAAACACTCCCATGCATGTCCAGGCTGTGAGCGGCCACAGTGAAGTCCATCTGAATCTTGGTAACTTCATTCAGCTGATGGGGCAATCGCAAGGGCAGTGCTGCAGCTATCTGTTGGGAGGCTTAGGAAACGTCTCTCCGTTCAACTTGGTTTATGTCATTGTTAATTCATAGTTAGCAGTGAAAAATGGTTAATTTAAAAAAGGAAAAAAAAACCACACAGGAGGATTTGGGTGGAGTGCCTCAGAGATGACTGCTCAAATGACCTCACCAGGTCAAGTCTTCTGGTAACTAAGGGTGAGCAGACTATTTGGATCCTCAGTAGTGTCTTTCTGGTCTGTTAATCAAAAGACATGCAAATGTTGCCTTTAATATTTTGCGAATACATCTCTCTTTCTAAAATGTGTCACGTGAGATTTTTACATGGAGAGTTACATGTGAAATCAAATTGCCCTATTGGCAATTTTGTTAAGTAGTAACAAAAGCAAAAAGCTGAATCCCTAAGTTGCAATTGCAAGCCAAGAAGTAAACCTCTCTCTGTTTGCATTTCCCATCATATATGTGTGTATACCGAGTTTAATTATGCCATGTTGCTCGAATTCACGCACGTTTCCTTATCTCACCATTTACGGCTATATAGTGTGTGCTGGGACAGTGGAGTTTTATGCAGTGATGGGAGGCTTTGTAGATCACTTCCACGCATGTATTACTAACACTTTATATTATTGTTGAGTCTCTGGCGTGAAATATTTGCAGTTCACTGTGGCTGCATGCCTTCGTCCACACTCATCTTTGCCCTCTGAGGCCATGGGTGGTCTGTGGCTGGTCCCTGCAGCCAGTATCTTCAAAATTTGGTAAGGGTCTTTGGCATGTGTCATTTTGAGGACTGGCAATAGTCCAAATCACTTAAGAATTTTGTAGTAAAGTCTTTACATACTGAAGTAATAAAAATTAATTCTTCATATGCAGGCTAAAAATAAATGAATGTAGTTTCATATTTATTTTTACTACTTTACAGGAGGATATTATTAGGAACAAAAAGATAAAACTAGTAATGATTTCTGAATCATTGTGTTAACAAATTATTTAGTTAAAAATGGCACAAGGAAGTTATCTTAACAGAAGAAGAAATCGTGCTAATTGCTCTTAAACTTAGCTTGTTTAGTCTATAAATATCGCTGGAAAATAGCATCCTTTTCATTTTTGTGGGAGGGGGAGGGGGAGAGTCAGTGTGTCTGTGGTGTGCGCACACAGCCTGCTCCACATACGGTCACAGAGGGTCAAATGAGACTTCTCTGAAAAGGTGTCAAAATCAGTCTAGTAGCAGTATTCCTGTGAGAATATGGCAAGTGGATTTATTTCTGGATAAAGTTGGTGTAAGAAAAATTGCTATGTGTTAAATGGGTCAGAAGTATTAGTGTTTGAGACGTTTTTGTAATTCCATGATTTTGCTTGTTCCTTAGGCAGTGATAGGAATGATAAGACACAAGAAAAAGTCTGATAAATGATTGCAGCTGTACAGTGTCACGCAACAAAATATATATATATATTGAACCTTGTTTTTATCTGATCTGGTAAACAGTCTCTTCTGAAGTGCAGCAGCTTGTAAA
The DNA here is from genome assembly GCA_013389945.1 of Fregata magnificens. Lineage (NCBI taxonomy): Eukaryota > Metazoa > Chordata > Aves > Suliformes > Fregatidae > Fregata > Fregata magnificens. Next base: position 565,850 of record WAAD01015778.1, read on the forward strand.
CCTAGGTTGTTATTACTTGTGGGCTGATGGAAGAGACATCATTATTGGGCTGTCAAGTTCTATGCATTTATTACGTAGTGCTATACAGGGTCTGCGTATCTATTAGTGCTAAATACATCACATTGTTCCATTTTAAAATCCTGCCGCTGACTTTGAAAAGCGTGGCAAAAAAGCAGGCTCAAAAAGCACGCTTTAAAAAAAAGGGAAGAAAACCCCTTGACTAGGTGTGACTAAAATAATATCTACAGTGTTCTGTTTGGAGATGAACCAGACCCCAATATTTGACAAGTCTGAGACTGAGGGGAAATACTTCTGCTGGGTGGAGTATTTTTGACAAGCATATTTGTTTGATATTCCTCACCCGAGCATTTGTCAGTTGTTTCCTTGGTTAACGAGTGTGTGTTAGCATGATCACAAAAGTAGCAAAATGTACAGGCCTCCAATTTGTTCTTCATCAATGAAAAGAACTAAATATCTGTATATTCAAACTGAAAATAGAGCCACAGCTTTTTTTTTTGTTGTTTTAATTTTTAAAAATTTATAGACATTCATAATTTTTTTTTTCCTTTTTTAAAAATGAAAACCAGGCTAGTCTGTGGATGCCTTAGTAAATTTGTATCAGAGCAGCAAAAAACATGCAAGGAGCAAGTAAGTTCAGTGATGGTAGCTATCTAGCGTATCTTATAATTAAGGTGTGGGTAAATTTTCTATCTTTCACAAGTTGGAAGATTAAAGAAGTTTGTTTTTCGCAAAGACCAAGACCAGAGGACTTGAGTCTTTGTTACTTTCTCTGATCAGTCTAGTAGATCACACTCATACACGAGTTGACTTCTTAAAAACAAAAAGCCCCAAACCCACGCTTTTCATGAAGTCCTGACAGCAGTTGCGGAGAATTCTGCAGGCAACCGCAGAGGCAGAATTCTGTAAATGAAGTTCCCAAATGGTGAAATCCCGTCTTCAGCCTATTCTAGTTTGAACAGCGAGATTTGCAGGATGCGCAGCTCAGCCAATTTCAAATTCCTGGTGTGGAACAATCAAGATAGAAATCAAAAAGTAAAGAAAGGGAAAAGCCCTGTTAGATCAAACGCTGTACGCTAGACAGATGTCTCCTTAGGCAGAATTACTCCTTCCAGAGTCCTTACTAGTCTTGCTTAAAGTAACAGGAGCCCCATAGCATAGGCTGTTTCTTGTAACTATTCTTCAGCTGCGTGATATTGTTTTGGGGAAGTTTTTCCTGGTTATTTAAAACGTGTTTCCAGCTACACCATCTTCAGTAGATTTATCTAAAATCTAACTCTTTTCTTGCCCTTGCCTTTTGCTCCTGTTAAATTGGTGTGTCTGTTCTCCTGGTCGGAGGTGTTGCTTACCTGTACCTGAGACCTGATCCATTAACAGCTTTCCCAGTTAGCAGGTAGACTTTCACTGAGATTAAAAAGACATTTAATGCAGAGGGCAGTAACTAGTTCCATTTTTGTATTGATTTTGAAAATGATAAATAACATGCTTGACAAAACTTTTTTTGCTGGGATGCTTTTGAAGACGGTGAATTCGGTGTCAGTTCTTCAGAAAAGCTTAAGAAAGCTTAAATGCAAGTCATTCTTGATAGCATTGAGACATCCTTTACGTTACTATTAGGACATACCAGTTACAGAGAAAACAAGATGCTATTAACCCTGTTTACGGGGAGCTCTACTGAAGAACAGAAGAGAAAATAAGAGTGGAAAGGTGAGACACCGAGAAGAGTATTAGTCAGATTACTGTGGAGAAAAGATTTAAGAGTTAATAGCTTCCTGAATTAAAAACTAATATGTAAGAAACTGAGTTCTTTTGTAGGTGTGAGCTTACGCTGCTGAGCACGTATTGGCTAATGCCCTTTCAGAAACAGTCTTGAAATCTAATGGCATTATTTTAACATTTACTATGTTAGATGCTCAATTCCCTGTTTCACATTCCTAGATGAACACTTTTATAGGTGAACACCTTCAATAACAGTGTGTTAAGTGCTTTTTTTTGGGGGGGTGGTATACAAGTGGTCCATAGAACTGCATCTATATTACTGACCACCCTATCAAGATGGTAACGCTAGAAAGATCAGAAGGGGCGGGAGGGTTGGAAACTCCATGGGAGACTTCAGTTAATCCCATGCAAAGTGTGCGATTGTCGTAGCAAAACGTGATATAGAGACCAGGTAGCTGTTTCATGCAGCAACTGGTTAAGGAATAGTTGGGAGTGGGGTATACTGAGGTCTGTGGAGTCATGAGAGCCATGAATAGGGGTCAGAGGTTCTGTTTCTCTTACGGGAATGTCAAGTTAAGAGGCAGATACAGAAAATTGTGAAGAAAGACACAAGCTATTCTTTTTCCGAGCAGCAAGCAGACCTGTAAAACTGCTTACCATGAGAGGTAGCTGCTAAATGTTTATGGGACTGAACATGTTAATGGAAGATAATTCCTTTGAGGTTACTAAATACACAGAAACCAAACAAACTGCTCTGAAAAGTCATCCGAGTTGAAATTATCTGGAGGCTAGGAGATTATTTGGGGGACTAGATCATGTAGGTGCTGTTTTCCCTCTTCCTTTGGGCATCTGCCTTTGGGCCACTGCTGGAGAGAGGGTAATGGGCCAGGGAGCCCTTTGGCCTGATCCGGCGTGGCCACTCTTCGGGTCTTATTCAGGTCTCTTGCAGTTTTGTTTGGATAGAATCTTTTATCTTGTATAAAGGAAAATACGAGGTGCTGGGGAACTAACATTAGCAAGTTTTTTTCACTCTTTTAACTGTTTGCAAAGCGGCATAATAGGTTATCTAATCACGCTTCCACTTGTTTGTAGGATAAACACCTGCTATGTGTTGCTCTGTACACATAATATGTTAGTTTAAAGGAGCTATAAATTGAGCTATACAGCTGCAATGACCGTAGGAAATTCAACAGAAAATATTTCTAATGAAACAAAAATACTGACTTCACTCATTTTGGCAACAAATTAAGTTTGCTTAGGTTTCTTTGCACCCATTTGCAATAAGAAAAAACATTTTCCTACAGTAGGAAAGCCCAACATAATTGAAATGTTAATTAACATAATGAACAGCATTTTTAGGAAAAGTGTGGTGGTTTTTGGTTTTGTTTTTTTTTTTTTTTATTTCAGAATAGACCACCTAGGGCAGGAAGTACATAGTTTAATAGTTTAACTGTATACATGTAGATAAGCCCCACTTTACTATTTAGGACAGACTTGAATAAGGGCACTGCTAGGTTGTTATCAATTAATCATAGCTTAGTGACTGTCTTTGTGAGAGCTCTCTACTGTGGCTTCATTTCCTGATGCTCATCAAATCCTTTGAATATGCCGTCATTGATGAATCAAATATATTTGTTTTCCTTGATTGTGCTTGGGTCCTGTTGTTAAAAAAAAAAAAAAGTGAAGAACAAGTGGCATGAGGAGATTAGTCTAATGCTGCTGATGATTAATGACTTTAATCCATTTATTTAATAAATGCTATTCTCCTTGACCATACTGCTAAAGTAAATATTTTGCTATGTTTATCTGTACTGTAGGCTGCTTATTATTTGGACCAGGTTTCGGTGTCTCTTACTCCATGTGTAAGTCTGGTATCGATGCAACTATTTCCCTCGTCAATCAGTGTGACAGACAAACATAGTTGTTCAGCTCCGGTATCTAAATGGTTTGAAAAGACAACAGGATAATATATATTTTATACAGTTAGTGTCTATGTTATTTCTGGTATGACTCACATTACCTAGTACGTCATTCCGTGTTTGCTATGAGATTTTTGTGCTGGGATCCCCATCATCGCCCAAGGCACCAGGCATCCCTTGGAAACAGAGGTGCATTTTGAGGACGGAGCTATAGGGCAGTGCTGTTCCCACATTTCTTCCCTTTCAGGGCTGTGTTCCCTCTTCTTCTCTTGAGCCAGTTCTGTCCTCTTCTGACCCTGCAGCCAGACGCTTCAGGAGCTGAGTGGTAGAAAACTATTAATTTCAGGTTTTTTTAGGGGGAAGGAAGTGGCGAGAGCACCGGACTGGGAGTTGGGTAGTTGGGGGGGTACCAAGGTCTCAGGTAGGTTTTGGCTAGGATGCGACTTGACAATAAAACTAAACCAAAGCCTTCAGGTGAGCTACTCCCTCTGAGCTCTTAAGGCAGCTTATCTGGGAACGAGCGTGCTGTCCCTCTGCCCTCGGAGTTTTTAGCCCCGCTGCAGGGATGGCTTACCTGCTCGTGAAGCAGGAAAGCTTGCCATGGTAATGAGATGCATAGTCTTCCTTCCTATACCCTAGTCTGCAATTTGTCACAGTTCAGTAGCTGCTGTGTTAGAATAAGTTGTCCTTTTAGCAGGGTGGCTGGACAACCAGTGCGTGAATGAGGACAGCCCTCTCTGGGTAGGTTTTAACTCCTTGTGAGTCAGAGCCCTCATATAACGCCACAAAATTACCCCGTTAGAGAAATGATGGGAGCACGAGAAGGGCAGAGGCCGGGGCGTTTGTAGGAAAGGTGGCATTGTCTACTGGTGGTAGGGTGTAGAGATTTGAAAAAGGGAAAAATTCCTTGTGTGTTGCTTGGTCTTGCGCAACTTGAACTGCTGCTTAATCACAGGGCTTACCTGTATAGAAGGAGCTTAATCTGTAGGTTACCTGTGTGAAAATGTGACCAAGACACAGAATTTTTATAGAAAGGTGGTGCTACTGCACGAGTACATTATGCACCAAGTGTCACTCAGTTTTGAAAAATTTCTGGGGAAATGAGAGGGCAGCAGCTTTTGATGAGCAGTATTTTTGGAAAAAATATTTAATTATTCCGTGATACATTTAATGTATGATTTCAGGGCAGTCGGTGTTACCTTTTTTGGCAGTGTGAGAGGCTTATGTTTTTTTCTCTGGCTTTGCACAAAATAATAATAGTAATAATAATTTTAGGAAGAATCTGCACGCATTATAGACGCCTTACTTTAGGCGAGCTGCATCCCAGGAACATCTGGAGTATACGAGGCCAAGCTCCACCACAAACTTTACTTTTGACCTCTGGTATAACTTTAAGTTTTCAGAGAAATGTTTTCATACCTATGGATTTTTAAGTGCTTTGGAGCATTGAACTCATAATTTTGAGGGCTACGTGAAAAGAATTCTTAGATCCCAATGCTTCAGACTGTGCTATTGCTTTTACATGCCCAATATCACGAGTAAGGTGGATTTTTAGAACATTTTGGTATACGTCTGTTTTTAAACCAGATACTTTGCTGCGAGGGCAAATATCCTGCGAGGTGCTCCTGCAGAAGGCAGATGGAAGGCAACCAGCCTTCCTAACGTGTTCTCAGATAGGAAGAGAACCACAACTTCAACAACACTGGGTGTACGCGATGTTCAGGGTCAGCGGCCACAGCGGGACTTCTTGAGCCTGTTGACGTCAAACTGTCTGCAAACACTATGTCCTGCAGCAGAACCCAAGTCACGCTGCATCGTCTAAATGTCCTCTGCAGCTCGTTAGCTTGGCTTGACAAAAATGTAGATGGAGCTTTTACTCTGAAAGGATGCCCCCTTTGAATTCTGGTTGCCCAGAAAAGTAAAGGTGATAGCGGTACCAATGTTGAAGGAAACACAGACAGGGCTTGAACAGTGGTTTACATTCATTAGGGTTCAAAATAACACAATATTGTCATGTCCTCTTGTTATTTTTGGAGATTTCCTTATTTAAACATTTTGAGCCCAGTTCCAAATGTGATGTCTACTTAAAACGTGTATCCCACCTCCCGAAGCGTGGCACATTTGAGACAGAATCTTAATGAATTCAGTAAATTAAGCTCTTTAAGAAACATGTACAGTTGTGCTTTTGCCCCACTGTAATGATTTCTGATGCTTGTCATCATCTAGATTGGTTCTTCTGCAAGGCCACCATCACTCCCAAAGCAGAGGAATATCTTGTCCTGAATATCTAAAAACACAGGCAAGGCAGGCACCGTTAGCAGACGCAGGGAACGGGAAGAGGGTATTTTTCCCATGGAAGCAGTTTGAGCTTTGTTCCATGTCCCCCAATTGGAGAGCAATTTAAAAGTCCTGGTAACCTGCAACTCTCAGTTCCCTACAAACACGCTGCGCTGTCGACAAAAGCAGGTGCCTGCCTCCCTTCAGCTGCGTTAACAGCCCTGTGTGGTGAAGGGAAGGGTGGTCACTGCGTGGCACGGCTGAGTCGATTTGGCAAGCTGGAGCAAGGCTGAATTAGTATCACGGGAAATACGGCTCTTCCTACCTTGAGGAAAGGGAATGGAAAAAATATTCTGATTTATTCCTTTTTTTTTTTTTTTTTTAAAGTGGTATAGCTTGTTTTTGTCTTTATTCAGTTTTTTAGGTAGGTATTTGAAATCTGTAATAAACTTACTGAGAATAACAGTGGCCCCTAAATGCTACACATCAGATTTTTTTTTTTTTTTACACAAGGAAAATTTTTTTTTTTCTCTTCCTGATTTGAGGTGAGTCTGCTGAGAGCACCCAGTTTGACAGGCTGTTCTTAGTCTTTTCTCTGATTAATCTTGCAGCGATGAATTTAAATTTAAAACTCAGTTCTAGAATAAAACCACAAAAAATTATTTATCAGTATGCTACTATTATTTTCAATATGTCACTAGTCATCACGTCCGCTATTTTCAGAAAACAAACAAGCAACACAAATTAGAAACTACCTTGAATTTACGTCGGTTGGCCCCGACGCAGCCAGTGAAGGTGCGATTTTGTGACTGCTCTAGAGGCTGTAGCCCCTTCACCTAACCCTCAGCGCTTTGAGTAATAACTATTTATACTCTTTCCCAGTCTAGACTGGATTTAACTTCATTTTCTAGGATCTTTTAACGAGTTTATGCGAATTGGGTTACTTACTAATGAATTTCATTTAAATGCCTTGCAAGTGAAATCGTGCTGCAGCACAGCTCGCCCTCTCTCCATCCCCAGTGGTACCAACTGACTGGTATCGATAAGATCGCTCTTGTGCGCTGTGTATTTTTAATAGAGCTGGCTAAGACGGTTTCCTCTCCAGCAATTTAACTTCCGTTCCTTTCAGTGGGCTCTAAGGTATCTTCTGTGATTGCCTCAATTTTTGACTTTTCTAGAAAATGGTGTTTAAACTCGTATATAGCTGCTACAATATTCTTTTGCTCTGGTCTGACTTTTCCTATGTTTGTCATTGTACAGTGAATCCTGTTGCTGTGCGCTTTTGAAGAGTGGTTCCTATATCTGGATGATCTTTTTCCCCAGAATAGTGTTGCCTGCTTACCCACTTCTTTATCCGGTCAGATATCCCGTTTTGGTTTAGTCGTTGGTTTGTGTACGTCCGTAGACATAGAGGTGCTTGGTATATGAAAGAGTATTTCTGAAGTGTGGAAAGTTGTGCAACTTTTATGTGATATGAATATATATGTTAAGCATTTCTTCTTTGAAACGCCCAGAAAGTTAGCTTGTGTCGGGTTTTTCCATATTTCTGATGTAATAAAGGCCTAAAGATAGAACAAAGATCAGGAAATAAAGATTTCTCAATTGACAGAGAAAAGCCATTTCCGATAGCATTTAGGAATGTAGGTGGAGATGTCTCTGGGCTGGTCTCGGATACTTTGAGTGTTCCCTGTTGAGGCTTCTTGTAACACACCCTCCATGATCCCCCCTCCATCTGAGCACACTCCAGTGCTGTGCCGTGGCTGTGCTCCTCGAGTGGAGTGTTGGTGCTGTTTGTGTGTGTTATTTGGTCACTAGGAACCCTATGGCTATCAACTAGTGGCAGGGAGTGACAGGTTTTAATGCTGTCTTGTGTGTGGTCCTGATTTATTCTTTTCCCCCACTCGTACGTATTTGTTTTTCTGGAATTTTTTGAGTTGGTATTTATCTCAGTTCAGCTTCTCTGTTAGATCTGAAAAGCAGATGTTATTGTAGAAGTGCTGCATTGTTTAAAAAAATTGCCATACATCGCTGTGGGACTGTGATTAAAAGAAATAACTTTGATTTTTCTCTGTTTATGTTCCAAGCATGGCAGTGGTAGAATCACCCCTGGTTTTGTATATGCCTATTAACCAAATGAAAGGAAGGATTCAATGGAGTGATTAGTTTTCAATTTAGGCTTTTACAACTATTGTCTGATGCTTCTTGTGGCCTAGTTACTGAGGGGAATATCCAGGATTTAGTTATTTTTAATTCTGTTTTGATTGGGACACTCTTTCCAGATACTGAATCCAGATAAAAGCAGGATACTCGAGGAGAATTTAGAAGAAGAGATACTGCGTCCTTAGAAGGCTTTTGCAATTCACAGAGCACAACATCTAATGACTAAATTTGTTGTGAAAGCTCAAATAGCACCAAACTCTCAGAAAGGAGTATAAACAGTGTGATCCTAAGAGGATTAGAAGAAAAAGATGAGCGCACAAGTTCACATGAGGAACAGAAGCGATTCAAAGCTCGCGCAGAAAACTTTGTTTTAGCCGTAGCACGAACCCAGTGTAATTCCTTGTGTAATGGATGGGTAGGAGAAAATAGCATGAATGATGGCGTTTCTAGAAGAAAATGGTTAAATGTTTTTGTAAATAGCTTCTAGAGAAATCCTTGTTTTGAACTGATTTTGTTTGGAAACAGGTAAGGAATAACGTTAGCGTACATCCGCGCTATGTGTTTCTAACCAGATTTGGCACTGTGCGGCGCCACGGTTGTTTTTATCTGTGGCTTCTTTGTACCACACGATTATTACTCGGTTGATAACAGCAGCTCAATCTGTGCTAGCAGCGTGGATTGGTATTTGCTTTTTTGGGAGCTGGTTTGGTGTGTTAGTTTTGGCCCTGCAGATGGGAACTGCCTGTCTCGTGCAACCTTGTTGCCCGGACCTTTTTGCCACCTCTGCGTGCAAGCAGGTCTCAAGAGTTTACGGCTTCAGGGGTTGCTGCCGCTCCGTGCACCGCAGCGGGATGCTCTTTCCGAGGAGGAGACGGTGGGCGTTGTACCGAGCGTTTGGGCACGGTGTCATTGGGGGACACATGCATCAGATGTGTCATTCTTGTGCAGAAAAACCCGGTGTGGGCAAAGCTGGTGAGCACCGGCTGGGAGCAGGTCGGTACACGCGCAGCAAAATCTTTTTTCTTTTTAGGTCGAGGGGAGCAGTATTTAGTCAATGCTGAAGGCATTAGTCACCAGTCAGTGGTCAACCCTCCAGCCCCTCCAAGAAGAAGGATCCAAACTCACATGCTACTGTGCATTCCCCAGGTGTGCTTTATCAACTTCAAGGGCATCTGGTGGATTATTTTTAAGTGTCACATAGTGTAGCTGTTGCTACACCTGGTCACCTGTTTATATAACCATAACAGGTCGGTATATAAAGGCGAGAGAGAGTCTAAAATCAATAAATTATAGCCGTCACCTGAATTGTTTCAAGGTACATGACAAAATGGCAAAATCCAATAGGATAAATCTGGAAAGAATAAAGCCGCTGATGAGGCGTTTGTACTCAGTACTTGATTCTGAAGGAGGACATCACAGAGTTTTCTAAATGTTTATGTGTCATTTCAAGCGCTCTTATTTAAAACTGGAGCCTACAACCAATTAACATGAGTGAGGAATGAGGCAGAGTCAGTGAACCCTTTCTTTTCTCATTCTCTGCTCTCTTGAGTCTTTGCTTCCAGCTTCTTTCCGTGTCACTGCCCTGTTTAGATATAAAGCGAAGGACAAGAAGCCTCTTCCACGGATCAGATGGAAAGGTTTCCCTCTCTGGCTTCGACGATAAGTACAGCACTCAGAAGATTGCACAAGGGTAAAGGGGTGTTGGAAGGAGACAGTTTGGGCAGCATATACTGAAGAAAGCCTTTTTTCATTGAAGAAAATGGTTTATGTTTGTGCAATCATCCTTTTATTTATGTTTGCCATGTTCCTTCCCAAATGAAATAACCCAAGCCAAGCGTCACGCTCAGAGCAGGGCAGCAGAGCCCTCCTCTGCCTTTCTCTGCACACAGCTTTTGTAATGATTTAGTCTGTTCTCAAAAGAAGAGTGCAAATATTGGTTGGTTGGTGTGGTGTTCTGTTTTTTCAGGAAGACTCTCATTATAAGCAAGTAATGTTTCTTTATGGGGTCTGCTCAGCGAGGTGGTAAAGCTTTCTCTTCCCTGCTGGTCTGCAACTCTGGCTGTGGAAAAACAAACTTTCTGAGTAGCTCTGCATAGGACACCGTGCCACTTGAGGAGTGGAGTTTTCCTCAGCCTATTTACATAACTTGTGCAGCACCAGTACAACTAAGCAAGGGAACAAGAGCATGTTTGCAAATTCTTTCAATTCCCAGCATTCCTGCATTCTTCAGCATCCTCTGCAGTGCCTCTTGCTTGCAGCGCGAAGGTTTCGCACTGTGAAGGTTACATTTCTGTCCGCCTTGGTAGTGCGGTGGGATCTCCAAGAATAAAATAAGCCTGTCTGCTGCAGCTCTTTTTTTGGCTGGGTCCAAAAATGTCTTTATAATAAGCCGTTTCCTACTGGTTGAGCTTGAAAATTGCATGCAAGACCTTTGTGTTGATCATGAGCCCCAAAAACCGTAGTTATTCTTTACTCATAGTAAAAGTTTTTGAACACAGCTTACAGATGCTTTGTAAATAGTTTAATCTAAAAATAGTTGGATAATACTTTTTTAGTCACCCATGTCCATCTGTCCTGCTTCCTGCTCTTGGAGTGGGCGATTAGATTATTTCCCAACAAGAAAAGTAGTCTGGTGAGTGTTTTTATGGAGAGCAACCACTCAGAAATATTAGTGCAAATAAAAATTGTTTGTCATTAATGAAGAAAAATGGATGTTACCGTGGATGGGATTAACACATATTTGGACATCAAAACGTGTTTGCTTATACTTAACTATTTTATTGGTAGATGCATGAAATTATTATTGATATGTAAAGAAAATTACTAAAACATAGGAGAGCATGGATTTTTTTGGATTATGTTTTTGATTGGTTTTTGAAGGTGGGAAAGAATTTCTCTTGACTGTTGCACTAGGAAGATTTCTGTTATGTACATGCTGTCAAATGTTGCCAGCAACTAGTATGAGGTGGGGTTTTTTTGTTTGTTTTTGTTTTTGTTTTTTTAGCTTTTAAATTTTTTTTTTTATTTGAGGATGTTATTCATGGGGAAGTCAGGTTCTTCACAAATCAAAACCTCTGAGTTTCGGTTCTTCGGTTCTTGGGTGAAGGAAGGAAAAGTCTAGCACAGCACTTAGGTCTCCCAGACTTTTCTTTCTTGTTGTCTAAGATTCTGCCTTTCTTAAGAATTTCACTCCAAATATTATGTTTCTGAAGGAAACAGTTGTTGTAAGAGCTCAGTCCAGGTACCTTAGCATTTATTTTAGATGATTGACTCTCAGATCTGCCCATGCAGCTGTCAGAGGAATGAGAGTCTACATCGCCAAAAGCAAGTTAATCTAATTATGAGACAGTGTAGCTGGCTGCTCTGGGAGGGATGAGGGAGAAGACACAGCTTAATATTGATGGGAGGGCGAAAAGAGGGGGAAGCTGACCAGAAGGTATAACTGATGGTGCAACTTTGATTGATTTTTATTTAAGAAAGATTGATGATTAAATGTCCAAATCTGCCAGGCTGACTTGAATGCATTTAGCAGCATGTTCTCCTGCTTGTTAGTGTCAAAATAGTCTCTCTTCTCACCTCATTTGTCTGCCTAATTCTTTTTGTCACAAAGGTATGTTGGCCGAGAGCCTGCTGCTGCAGCTGCCACAGGCAACAAGAACACGCATCTGGTGTCGCTCAGAAGGTTCTTGGATACAGCTTTCAACCTGGAGGCCTTTGAGGGAAAGACATTCTAACTGCAGGGCACTGACCCATCTCTGACTAGTAGTAGTGTCTCAAATCACTGCATCCAAAAGAGGAAATAAAAGTGGGAAAAATACTGGAAATTATGTATTTTTGCTTTACCAGATAAAATGATTCAGCAGCTGACTTCATTAATCTGCACCTTGCTCCCCAGTTTGTAAGGAAAAAAAAAATAATTCCAACATACCTTCCACCATTTTTTGTCACTTGTCTATTTAGATTGGGACCTCTTTGGCACAAGGAGAGTGTCCTATCCAAGGATGCAGTGTCTAGCTCAGTGAGGCTCCAATCTCAGTTTGTGGGCACTGTCTAATACTGTAAGTAAATAGAGCAGGCATGGACAGCATGATAGTTAGGCACATACCTGAAAAAGAAGAGAGTACATTTAGGAGCCACTGAGGAAGCAAGATGCATTGTTACTAGGAAAATGGTTGACAGTTATTTCTAGATATATTGGAGAGGAGTAATGAAACTGAAAAGCGAAGAGTTGGTAGGTGACTTTGATAGGGAAATGTACTGGCTGTGTTTGTTGGAGGGAGGTGGTACGGTAGCCTGCTGATGTGAGGAGGAGGCTGGAAATAGGGAGTCAGATTACAAAGTTGCTCAACTATGGGTGATAACAAAAGTGGTGTGGACCACTTAGGTATAAGGTGGAGGAGGGTGATGAAGGCAGAAATAAAAGGGACCAAGAAAAGGTTTGTTGGGGGTAGCTGAGGAGGGAAGAAGGAGTCTAGACAAGACTACAGCTGGCAGAGCAGTGGGTGATCAGCAGGAGAATTCAAAATCAAATGACTTCAAAAGCAAGAGGTGACAGCACCAATCGCTCCTACCCCCTGGGCTGCCTGCTTTGATGGTCTGTGGTATTAGGGAACTGTGGGGTCCTGTGAACATCATTTTCAATGGACACTCTTTCCCTCACCAAACTACTAGGATCTGCTTTTCTTTGACCTGGTAGCACCTGTAAAAAGATTGTGTTTGGATGAGAAATCTGTGTTTGTGCGACAAGTAGTGGGTTCTCTGTCCAGTGCTAATCCCTGCCTCACATCTCCTTGCTGATATTAATTCAACTCTGAAGTGGCAATTCCTGATTTAGTCACCCTTTTTTATGTTAAGAGGAAGGTGGGCAAGCATCAGTCGCTGATTGACCAAAGGCACATGCTGTGGTTTTGTACAAGTAGTAATTGATTTTTTTTTTTTGTCCCTTGTGTTTACTTGTCAATTAGGATATCAATTGCCATGTACTTTCAGTATGGACATAAAAGTGAATTGCCTCTAAGAGCTGGCTCTGTTTAAGGCGGCTGATGTACAGCAGGTGCTGGAGGGGAGGGAACAGCAGGGGCTGTTTCTGTTCTCGGGAGATAGTGCTTGGCTTCCTGGGAGGCACTGCACAGCAGGGTGGTCTCAGAGTGCCACTGCTTGTGCTTCCTCCGCAGTGCTAGAAGGCAGGTGGGCACAGCTTTCCTCTCCCCTCTTAATAAAAGAACTAGTGTTGTCAGAAGTCCTGTTCCTTCTGCCCGAAGAGAACTTGGGTCTGGGTGAACCTTTTGACTGCAGGTTTCTGCAACACTAGAGTATGTGGTGGCAGAAGACTTCTTCCCTTCTTTCTGCTGGCTCGCAGAGGGAACTGCTCAATTAACAGAGTAAGTGGTGTAGTAGCATGCAGAGGAATGGCCATGCCTGTGTTGAAACAGGAAGCAGTAACTAGCTGCAGAAGGGCCCTGTGCCCCTGCAGTGCCTGGAGGGTTATGCTAGATCTGCTGAGCAGCCACTTTGATACATGATAACGAGTGACTGGAAAACACATAGATGAGACTTCACCCCCATCTCCAATTCCCTGTCCTGAGTGTGCTCCTGGGACATAGTTGTGTTCTTGGCAGTAAGTTTTACCCTGCTGCCACTGTATTGGCTGTGACATAATAAGGCTTGACAGTTTATGCCTGATTCAGAGAGTCAGGTGATGCTGGAAAGCTTCTTGTCTCGTCAAAATAAAAAGCTGTATTAAAAACTTTTATCTATGATCAGGTACTACTTGTCCAAGCAGGTTACCAAAAAGGAATGTGTGCCTTATGCTATCCCTTTATTTGGCCTGGAGACAACATGATGGTGAAAAAAAAAAATCCTTCTGTCAGAGCATAAAATTGATGTGGTAAGGTATTTACCATGGGATCCAGAACCAAACTGAGTCTAATGTTCATGGAACTCAGTAGCATCCTTTTAAATCAGGCTGGTTGCCTTGGGCTTTTTCTCTCATTGAAACAGTGAAGCTAATTCAGTCTTTTGAAACCTAATGAACTTGGAAAGTACTGTGGTTGACAGCAGCAAAGATTGTCTCCTGTCCATTTCTATAGCTCCAAACATTAAGCTGATAGGCAGTAACCATCACCCGAAGTATTTTAATGCTTTTATGAATGCTTGTTTCTGTGGCAAGAATTGAGTGCAGCTAAATATTGCTGGCACCGTCTATTGTATTCTCAGTTTGCATAAGGCAGGTCAGTGCTGCATGAAATATGGTCAATGCACTTATGCCACAGTATATGCAGAGGTAGAAAACAAAATTAACATAGAAATGTAAGTGGTAAATGACAGGTTTCCATTTTCATTGTGTATCGTAGATTGTGGCATAATAGTTGCATAAAAATTCCATCAAAGAATGTAAAAAACCAATAAAATAAAAATATGTAAGAACGAAATTCTCTGTTATGGCTGCTTTTTTTGACAGTTTCTCCGTTGAGTGCTGGCATTAGCATCCCATTCATAAGAGTGCTAGGGCAGCTCATTTTTTCTGTTTTCTGTTTGTTTCCTCAACAGTGGTTTGTTTAAATATAGTAGCAGTGAGAGAGACAGCGTTTGGACTAGAAAAAGATAATTATTCAAAACCATTGGGTTAAAAGTAGAAATAGCATTGAGGTTATATTAAAATATTTTGTTTCATCTATTCTAATTTTTTAAAGTTATAAGTGAACACATTTCGGTTTCAAGCAGAATTTTTAAGATACTGGAACTAGACTGGAATTGACTTCTCTAATTTCTAAACACTGGAGTTCATTTCTCTAAACATGTTGGCTTCTACTGAATTACTTTTCCTGTTGCCTGCACTTTCAGATAGTAAATGTTCAAAAGCTACTAAAGCATTATAAATTGCTAAATGCATAGATTATACTTATTTGCAGAATTCTGCTGCTTCTCTTCAACGAGGCCCCTTGAATAAACAACTCTTACAGAGAGTTCTTAAATCGATGCACATTAAATAGGTGCATTACCAGCAATGAATGCAAGTTTCTGTAATGACAGCCTTAAACCAGGTTAAGAATCTCTCTCTGATCTCACAGAAAAGAAATACTTTGTTAGAACTAGCTGACAAGTTAAATACTTTTTACATACTAAATAGCAATCAATTAATCTTTGTAGGGTGTTTGAAAAGGACTGAAGTACTATATAAGCCTCTTCTGCAAGTAGTCTGCACTGAAATTCAAATCACAGCTTTGTAACTCAGAAGGAAGAAACAGCAAATGTTAAAATCAATTGACTTCATTGTATTTGCGGGTACCACATCATGCGTGCCCACAACAGCAAAAGACTTGCTAAGACAGTTTCTGTCACAGAATTATTTTTGTATCCTAGTAGCTACCTGATGAACTGCACTAACAGCAGGGGTGTGCTTGGTGGAAACCTTTGCTCTACCCATGGTACAGTTGGAGTCAGTCTGCTAGAGCAGAGGAGTAACCTGTTCTCCGGAAAGGGAACAATTCTGCCTCTTCTAGGAGGTAAAAATTAATGTATGAGACTAGACAGGAAACAGGAATGTGTGTGCATTGTTTGAACTGAGTAGATGAAAGTGTGTGTGTTGGGGGCGTGGTGTTTGTTTCTTTTTTGTTGGTTTGGTGGGGGTTTTTGGGTTTTTTGGGTTTTTTTTTTAAGAACCCCTTGGCTGGACTCTCTGGCCACTGTCTTAAGAGCTCTGGTAGCTCTTACCTTGGTGCACAAACAGCAGACCAGCTGCCTCTGATACAGAGTTGGGAATAAGCAGTCCTGCTAATAACAAAGTGAAAGCTTGGGAACCTCTGCTCTATGTGTGTGCGCGCACACATGTGCGTGTGTCAAAAAAATCAGTCTTTTTGATTGCTATTAACTTTACGCAGGTGTGTCAGACTATTGTTGCTCAGTCTAGCTTTTTTTGTCAGTGGTACGGATTACTTTGAACATTGTTTAAAACATGAAATAGAGGCGCACTCAAAAACCATGTAAAGCCAGAAAATCCCTAAAAGTAGATGAAATATCTTTGTAAAGTTAACAAGTCTGATCAAAGATGGAGGGGAAAAAAGTCTGCTATTGTCTTGTGTGTTGGTTTGGTGAATTCAGTATGTTTTAATTTTACAGGCAACTGCTCAGCTTGGCACTGGGCCATGGGGGTCTGCCAGGGCACCTGCCAGGCTAATGAGTTACCCAGCACAGGTGACTAATTATGGCTGGTGGGGGTGGCCAAGCAAATGCTTCCCGTGGTTAACTGGTTGAAAGCCCAGCGTTTGGTCCTAGCTGGCCTATCTCTTATCTTGTTTGCATCACCCCCTAAATACTTCACCTTGTTTTCCCCAGAATGGAGGGCTGTGGCTGGGGACCTGCAGTGGGTCCCTGCACGGGCCCCTGTGGGGCGTTGCCAGCCATTTCTGCTGTAGTAAGGACAAGAGTTATGGAGTTAAACTATGGCAAAGGAGGCTGAGGATGGCTGCTGGGAAAGGCTCAGGAAGGAAAGGGGGCCATAGGCTTCCGGCTGCTGGCGCTTTCTATGGGCAGGTAAGAGACCCGACTGGTGGGAACTGGGTAGCGGTGCCTCATCCTGCCCTCAGGGTGAAGGGAACACCATCCTTTGAATTATTAACAGAGCTTCTGAGGACTTCAAGGTCTAGAGAAAAACTCACAGTGTGGCTGGGGATTTCTGATGCAAGCCACTGTCAAAAGCTGCTGAGGATGTGTAATTACTGCCACTTGCAGTGCAAGTGCAGCGAGATTTGTTTGGAAAAGGTGAGGAAACCTTTGAGTGAAAGATGGTAGAGAAATGCTTGTTTTGTTTTAAACAAACAAAAACAAAAAAACCAAACCCACAACAAAACAAACCCTTTAAAAATCCCTTGTCCTTCCCTGGGTGGAGGTGAAGAATGACCTGCCTTTTGCCAGGCTGCAGCCATCATCCCCAGGTGAGGTCTGCTGGGAGGGACAGACACTGGACCGCTGCTCTTCCCATGTCCTGTGGACAAGATTGCAGGTCTTGGAGCTTTGATCAGTACCTGTCATACAACCTTGCTGTGCTGATGAAAACATGGACCATTATAGCACACCAAAAAAATCCCTGCAGATGAGGGTAATTTTGCATGTATCTTTCCCCTTGTTCTTGGGTAGTAAAGGTTATTGAGTAGAATAACTTCAACATGAAGCTTTAAATGGCAAAAGGCATTCAAGATTTCTATTGGCTCTGATCAAAAAGTTTTGGGTATTTTTTTTCTTCCCTTTGGTCATTTAGTAGTTCTGCGAAGTCCAATTGTGTAGCAGTATGAGTCTTGATTTGATGGACTCTACCGATTAAAAAAATTATTGAAAGTTTTTCTTCATGTTTACACGGAAGAAGGACAGAGATTAAGTGGGTACATTTTCTTAATCATCAGTGTAAGATGTCAGGAAACAGCATGCAGACTGAAATAGATATTCAACACACTTGCAAGAAGGAAACAGATGAATATTGCCTCTTTTCTAATTCTTGCCTTTTTTTTTTAACTGTTTAAACCAATTCTGATGTTAGATACTTCTCAACTCTTACTTCAGGTTGTGCTTTTCTTAATGCCATTATTTAAAACATAGCCTATTATCCAAAAGGAATAAAAGAACACAAGGAAAAATTATTCAGGAAAAAGAATATTTTAGAGATTTATTAGCTTTGATTGAAAATGTTTCATAGAGTTCTTCAAAGTTTTCAATTATTAATAAGCGCACCAGGAGGTTCCTTTGTGATATTTAAGTGATGCAGTCATTAATGGCAAATGGAGATCTAATTTGTTTAGAGGGGAAAACAATTGTAGTCATCACTAAAGATGCTGTGTGAAACACTGAAATAGAGTTTCTGTTGCAGAAATCTTTACTTTCTATTCAGTAGCCCATAAATTCACTGGTACTCTCATAAAGGAGCACAGAGAAACTTTCTGCCCATGTCATACTGAGCCAGCTTTATATTCTCCTCCCCTTCAGGAGGGAGGATGTGCTCAGACTATCACAAGTGAAGAAGCTCTGCGCAAGAGCTCGGCTTGGTTCTCGATTATTTCCCTTGGATTGACATTAGACACTATCAGTATAATGGGTTTGGTTTTTAGTAGTGGTTTAAGTGACCGCATTTCAGTTGGCCTTGCAGTGGAATAACAGCTGTCTGCACAGAGGACTTGGTTGAAGGGCAGTAATGTTTAGTGCTCTCGCAGATTTCTCCCTGCACCTGCAATGCTACCTGGGGTAGAGGAAAAAGTGCGGGTCAGTGTTAGAAGGTGCCTGAAAACACACCCCTGGTATCCTCTGTCTGGGGCTTGGCTGTGCCACAGAGGAGACCTCGGTTCTTCTGTCTAGTCTCCCAAAATGACCTTGCCCAGGTTGCGAGGTGACTTCGGCAGTGACGCCTTGAGTGGTCTTGCTGGGGTTTCCAGTAAAGCTCCTGTATTTGTAGTAAGTCAATTCCACAGGAGAGGCCGTCAAGTAAATGTGAACTGTCACTGTGTGCTGGTCAGGACTTTGCAAGGGTAAACTTAATTAGTAAAAAGCAAAACACATTTGAAGAAAGAGTATGTTTCTCCACATTTGAGGAAAGAGTGTATTTCCACAAATGAGTGTCTCCACTGCTGTGGATAAACCAGAGAGGATAAAATAAAATTGTCTGCTACAGAACATGATAAAATGATTGTACATAATTCCCCGTGACTAGAAATAAATGTTTAACAAACTGCTCCCAATAGGCTTGTTAAAGATGAAATATTTATTACTATATGTTAATTACAGTGTTTAAGCAATACTTGAGTAATTTAAAGGGATTGGCTTTGTCTTGCTTTCAGGAATTTTATGAGATTAAATCCTTCTTCATCAGTTGCTCTTTGTGCTAGAGAGGTTTGCACAAACATATCCTTAACTAAACAGTGTTTGCAATGTTGATTATGTTGTATAGGATGAATAGTGGACAGTTTTCTTCATGAATTTCACAGCCCAAGCAAAATCGAATTCCATCAGGATTAATGTTTTTGCATGTGGACTGAAACACAATAGCTTTTCAAGTCTAGAAAAATCTTATTAATATAGTAAAGTTCTACGTTACTCCTGGGATATTAGTCTCTGACACTAACAATCAGTTTTGAAGAAGTCTGTGTATACTGTTTTTGGGGATGCAATATATGAGAGAATTACATATACATAAAGTACACCATGTAAGTCGTCTTCCTTCCACTGAGCAGCTTAAGATATCAAAAGAACCATAAATATTTTGCACCTGTACGTCGTAAATAATGTTTTGTGCCACCGTATTTTGCACAAAATTACTTTGAGGGAAATTTTTGGTTTATCAGAACTTCAAACTATTGTTGCCAAAACTCGTCATCTTAAAGTCGATGAAGAGCTGAAGATTCACGTTGCTTTGGGACTCTTCATTGCAACAACCTACTGCCTATTTATTCAGAAGGAAAGATAAACAGAAATAAAGCAACTTAATCTCCAGTGCTTCTAAACGGTTCCTAGTTATGCTCTTAGATAATTAACTTCTCCTGTGCTGTGCTCATTTAATAGATACCTGGTCATATGTGACCATGTTTATTTAATGTGCTCTGCAATATTTATACCACAATACACCCTTCTCATTATAAACCAGCCATTCTTTAATTTATTTACACACACACATTCTGAAGCTCTTGCTTAGACAAAATTCTACAGGCTTCAGGAAAATATATCTGAGTATACACATCAGTATATGACTGCACATAAATAGCTTCTGCAGGGACCATCAGAAAAAAAAGAAAAATCTGGTATTTTTCCTTCTCTTCAGCATCACTGTTCTGATATTTACGTGCATCGAAAAATTAGGGCCGTGCTACATGAAGTGTGATTATTTTTTTTTTCCTTCCTTTTTTTTTTCCTTAGGCTTTTATCATAGCCCTCAGGCCCCTCATTAGCCTTATCAGTAAAACTGTGTTTTTCATAGTGAGCATAATATTGCGCAGCTCTTGGGCACAATAGATTTATGCAGAACTTTGTAACTTTGTGGTACCTGTCTCTGTAACAAAGCCCAAAGGGAAGTAAGTGGAGATCTCCGTAGCATATTCTGTTCCCCAGAATTAATTCCAAAGCCTATGACAAAGACCACTGATTTGTAATGTTTTTGGCTATACTTCATATGACCTTGGTGGATGCCTTCCTGGGTACGTTTACATATACACAGTACACGTGTATGTGAGCAAATATTTATGTGTCTGAGTAGTGCCTATGCGTGGGTGCAGAACAAACCTGTCTTTCCTTAAACCTGCCTTACAAAATTGATCAAAACTGAAAGTTGTAGTAAGTAAATGGCCACATTTCAAATTTGTCTTAAATTAGTAATGCATCTTGTCTCTCACTTGAATGAGCCTACACTGAGTTACGAGTCTTGTAAATATGTGCCTTGACACAGCAGAAGAATCCTGCATGTGTTCTCTTGGGCTGTTTTCCACTCATAACACGTGTGGGCATTGATAGGGAATGTTCTCAACATTTTAAACAAAAATACCTTAAAATAACCAAAAGAAATCTGGGCAGTTTAAAGCAACTGTTAAAAACAGAAGTTATCGCTTTGTTCCTTCCCTTTTAAGCTGAAAAAAACATTAATTAAAAAAAGAATTTACTGGAATAAAGCATTTCCCTGCACTAATTGTGGAGTGCCATACAACTAGCTGTACAGCGCTTTTTACTGGAGAATTGGAAAATGTTGTAGGGAGCACAAGATCTCTGTGACTCAAAGCTGTTCTCTCCATTTCAGACGAAGGAGATGAAGAAGTGATTTCCTACAGACTGCAAAGCGAATCTGTCACAGACTTTCTCCTAATATGTAAAAATGATGCATGGAAGTTCTTAGTGCTGCCATGTTTAATATCATGCTACTGGATGACCAATATGCAATTATTAAAATAATTCAACTTTGTTTCTCTAATGAAGTTTAAGCTCTTTTCTGAGAACTGTGCTGATATCAGCTGTATGTTGCTTTATTTTTCCAAGTACACGATCAGCAGTGCGCCCATGGGAAGTTGATGATTACCATCGTACAGTCACTTTAAAACAAGCAAAACATGTCTGAGAATAAATCAGATCTTTGCAACTCTTCTTGAGTATTTGTATGGAGTGATTTCCTTCCCATGCATCACCTCCATCTCCACAAAATTGCTCCTAGGCCTTTGCAGGTTTTTTTGATCAGACTGACCACCATAAAAGTGTACATCTCTCCTAGCAATACCTGTGCCACTTTTGCATTAGGCTTCTGAGAATAAGCTACGTGAAAATTAAGTGGCTGCTGTCTTTAATACGATAATGTATGGGATAAACACAACTCTTGTAAGGGGAAATGTCTTGTTGCAAGGTATGGCTTGTGCAGCCACTGGGAGTGATGGCCAAGAGCAAAATCTTCCTGTTTGCTGAGGGAGTAAAGAGCATGTCAGTAGCGTGTTGGATAATGCCGACTTGCTCCTTTTGAAATGTGCTCCTCATATGAGAAAAAAGCTTCATCTCTTTTAATATTGTTTGCAACCAAACACCAAAGAATTACCTAAATTAGGATCCCAGAGATCCTACAGCCTATACTTAGCAGAGATCTGAATTGCTCTGTGGAGATGCCTCTCTCTATCAGTTACAGAAGTAGCCTAGGGCAAGCCAGCTCCTAAACAAAGTGTCTGCAGTTAAATGTGACAAACTTGGTCTTTGGAGGTGCATTCTGCAAAGGGGGAGTGGAGCTGCTGTGCAGCCCATGCTTGATGCAGTTGTTTTCATCTTTTTTTAATGTATCAAGTGTTGTTAATTTGTTTCTTGATAGCGAATGATTTTTTAAATTTTCCCTCCCCTTTTGAAGAAATCGCTGGAAAAATTGTCAGATTTTTGGAGCCATTTGCAAAACATAAGGAAACGCACATGATGGAGCTTAATCATGTTATAAGAGATTGTTACTCTAAAAGGCAAACTATTTTAGTTATATTGTGTTATTGTGCCATTAGTACCATTTGACTGCCAACTGTGCAGCAGTGGGGCTCCAATCAACAGGAGCCTTTGTGTGTTTTCCATTGCAAATAGTGCCAAGGATAGGAGGGAGAGAGGCTCTTAGTGGTACAATTTTTTCAGTGATTAAAAATACTTGAGATCCATTTCAGTGATCAGAAATGTGTCTTAATGAGACAATTAGTCAAACCGTAAAAGCTGCACAGCAATTTAGTTGGCATTACTACTGGAATAATTTGCTGCTGCTGTTTTCCTCCTCCTGATTTGACTTTATCACAATAGTCTGGATGAAAGTCACTGTAGAGGGGACTTGCAGGCTAGGTGCAGTTCTCAAATGGCCATGATTATCTGTGGGGCAGATAATCCCCTTAAAAATGAGGGAGACTTTGAGGAAAAAAGTGGTTATTTCACATATGAAAAAATTAAATGCCTTTGTCCAAGTGGCTACTACAGTGCCTTCAAATATCCAGCTGCCTGCTAGTGCCATGGCAACTAATCGCAGGTAGTGTTCGGGGGACGGGTACCAAACTGAAAGGGCTACCTCAAATTTGTGTTTATTTTTCCCTTCTGTAACAAAAGCACAGTAACGGGGCCTGAGATCTCTTTATGCATTCTAGCCGGCTGTGTTCAAAATGTCTGCTGGAGCTAATTTTTTATCTTGCTGGAAGACATCTCACTGTCATATTAAAAATCTTTCTTCATCTATCTCTGGTCTTTCACAATTTCGTTATAGTATTACTCTAAAGCAAAGTCAGAGCAGTTGTTCTCAACCCATACTTGTCTTGAAGTTTGCTGCTTCTCTTTCAGACCTTGTGCTTGTTTGTATTTATTCCAGCTAAACATGTTGATCTGTTCAGGCTTAATATCTCCCTACAAAACTGCTGGCATTCTAACTGGGAGGTATGTCAGAAGTGTCCTCAGAGTGATGTCACAGAGGGTGCTGAACGCAGCAGAACTAAAACTTTTTTTAAAAAATAAACTACTCACACTGGTGAGTTCATCTGCCTGGAGCGTTTCCATTGATATTGACAGCATTGCATGCTCAAGAGGTCTGGGGAGTTTAGTCTTCTATTTGGGGAGTAAATTCTGCCCAGAACTAACATTATTTAAACTAACTTAGTCTAATTAATTTGCATTTACCTAAGAGGCCAATAACCAATTTACTGTCAGAGCAGAAAGCCATTTGTTGGTGTCCCACTGACGAATGCAGTAGGGTGGGGTTTTTTAAAGTCGCTCTCTGTGCCGGGGGCTGCACTGGAGGTGGAGGCTGGAGTTGGGTTGTGGTGCAGGACATCCCGCTCAGTCATTCCAGGTCAGGGTCACAATAAGGCGTGAACTAACTCTCTACCATCCAGGGCAGAACTAGAGCCGGGCAGATACTGCAACCCAGTCTGCTGTCTGTGTGAATGTCTGCTGCAGAAAGTGCCTTTGTTATCCGTGCCAAGCTTAATTGTATTGATCTTCTCAACATGGTTCAGTCTGAATGCTTTCACTTTCTAATCTTGTTTATATCAGAGTTGTAGAAAGCAAAAATGTTTCAGTCTTCTAAAGGGACAATATAGTTTCTGCTTCGCCCAACTTTGTGAGTATTTTTTTCTCACTAAAGAATATCGTTTTAATGCCTTTGTCATCTGTAGGTCATTGGTAAGGGGACTGTGTTTGGGCATAGCGATAGTGTTATTTTGATAACACTTTTGTGTTGGATCAGTATCCCCATAAATGTGGCTTGGTTATTTGTAGCTACAGCTATCTCCCTGCAGGTTACAGCTGATAGAAGATAGCGAGTGATAGGATTTCTTTGCCTTTGGTTTTATGCCGGGCAGCCTGTCTCTCCTGCAGCCGCATTAGAAACTGCAGCTCTGCTGCCTAGCACTCCTGAGCCTCAACAAATGCTGTGTTTCTTTGTTGACACCACCCCGTTAGGATGCAAAGACTAACCACTTCTTTCTTTCATAACTAATTATGAGCCAAACTGAAAATTGCTCAGGGTACCAGCATTCTGGCATATGATTATTTGCAAACTGCTGGATTTACCTGAGTCAGAAGTGTTTTTAAAATGAAGTTGAGGTTGACAAATCAGAAGCAAAAAAGAAGCTTCATACTCTAGTTTTTTTGGGGAAAAAAATAGAGAGGAAAAGGGAGCATTACTTGTGAGATATCTAGAATATCAGTTGTGGTAACACCCGATCAGCTTTAATCCTGTCCTTATGGCTGTGCCAGCTTTTCTCTCTGTACCTTTGGGCTGTGTCTAATGATGCACAAATGTTCTCTGGGACATCTGTGACCAAGAGAAGAGTGGAACTGGTGCATCTGTATGAATATGTATCGGTTGATCATCAGCTATGAATGACTTTGAAATTATTATCTTCAATGTGGGAAACTTTCTAAAAGTTGAAAGAATTAAAGATATTCAGGAGTTTCATTCTTTTAATTAAAATCAAATTATTAGAACTACATGCAAGTCACAGTTCTACATGAATTTGTAATATTCAGGGCAGTAACATACGACTGGTTCTGGAAAAGGTGGTATATTCTTGTTTGGTTGAGACATGGATGTAACAAGTAAGATTATCTAGAGCTTCATTAAGAGACCTAGAAGTGTAAAGAACCAACTGTATCCTGACATTTCTAATAACTTTGTAATGCAAGTAAATTGCCTGACAGAAAACCAAGGTAAAAGGGAACGTGGCCCTGTAAATCAGTAAGCATTTAACACTGCTTTTCTGGCTTCTCCACAGAGTGGATCCAACTTGCCATCACCTCCTAAAAGAGAAAACCACAACTTACAAAGTATATGCAAGTAAATTTATTCTTATTTTACATTTCTATTTCTTATCCTAGCATCTGTATTCCTTTGCATTCTCCCTCACAGTACTTGGACTCAGCTTGGCTCTACCCTGATTAGCTGTATAATCTGAGATTGATTCAGCTTTGATCTGGAGTTGAAACAGAACAAAAAGTGAATGCAGCAGCGCAGGTGGTTCAGCAGACAGTAGCATGGCCTATTAGCCAGTACTTCACTGACTAGTGTAGGTCTAGGTTTGGGACAAAAAAAAGACATATTTTGTTGGAAGAAACTTCCAGCTGGAACCTCCCAGTTCCTGACCTGTCTGCCTTCCTTGCAGGAAGGTGAAACCAACCAAGCTGTGGTGCTGGAAATGCCATTATCCTTCGTCAGTTTTCTGCTTTTGCTCCACAACTCCCACCCCCAGCCCTAGCAAGGCTGTTGAAAAATGGGGAGGTGAGAAGCAGTGGCTTTCAGCCTTTCTCTGGAAGCCACTTGCACAGGAGATGAGAAAACTTAAGCCCTGAACTCCTTGTCTCACCTGCAGCAAAAAAACGATAAAAAAATTACTCTCTGCGAGGCACTGAAATGGTATTATCTATGTTTTGCTGGGGGGGAGGAGCGGAAGACAAAAAACCCAAAGAAACTAAGGCCCAAGCAAAGAAAAATAGTTGCTATTTTGAAAGCAAGAGGATGTCCTGACACCTCTGTGGACTGAAACCTAGCAGGTTTTCTTGTGATTGTGTGCTGGTGCATGCGGGAAGGCCCCGAATGGTGCTCTCCCAAGCATGGCCTTAACTCCCAAACCATCCTCTCTTCCTGACTGTGCCCTTGAAACTGCCTCAAATATAAAGGAGTGCAGAGCTTAAAAGTTCACAGAACCTGGACTGTTTATGCCTTAGGAAGTGCTCATTTCAAAATGTAAGTGCTTTCAGCGAGAGACTGCGATGAATAAAACTCTGTACTTACCAAAATCCAGATCATTGATGTTGCATTGATGTCTCCCCGTTGACCACCAGCTCTACAGCATTCCAGCCTGGTATCTATTCCAGAACACGTTGATGTCCATCTGCCCGCAGGACAGCTGGGAAAGGGCAAAGAAGCTGTGGCCAGTACTGTATTTGCTTTGTTTCCTGTGAGCTCTGTGGATATCTAAGTTTTAGCACTTAAGAGGCAAGGAGCAAAAAACAGTGTTAATGTAGTTAAGTGCTGTACAAAACTCCCCACAAATCCTATCAGCTTTAATCTCTGGCTTCACTATTATTACATTAATGGATCTCCTTTGAATAAAGCCTCCACCCTCTGTCATTTCTAGTTCTAGCAGTAAAAGGCAAGAAATTCATTATGTACTTGTATTTGCTATTAACTGGCACAGCAGCTGTAAGAAACGCAATGCATTTATTTCTAAGTACCATGGAATAAGACTAAATTCAAAAGAAATCTCCAATAGACGTTAAGATGGTGCTACAGAACAGCTGGAACGTTAAGTGAACAACCTTGATAACCCAATTGTTCATTGACGCATAATTCATTTTGCATAATTCAATTCCTCAGGACGTTAAAGACTTAAGATTTTGTGAAGCTGAGAATCAAACCAGAAGGGACAAAATCCTCTCTCCATCCACATACTTGTTTAGATGAATTGGGTGCTTTTTGGGTTTATTACAGTACATTGTATAGTGTTGTTGCAAATTAATCAGAACTGGGGAAATTGGAGAACTGGCTGATAATGCAATTCCAGCAACACAGAAATGCCATGTGCTTCTGCCTGGGCCCCCCTAGATTTAAATTTTTTTAAATTCATCTTACTCTATTGACTTGTTTTACAAGGCAGAAGCAGATTCCTGTAGAGTCAAACATTCAGGGTGTCACCTGTCCAGGTTTTTATCAGCTATGTGTTAAGGCTGAGACAGTGTACTAACCAATACACATCAGTTATTTTGGCAGGTAGAGGTACCGTTTCCTCTAACCTGGTTCCACTGTAGCTGTACGACTTGCAAGAGTCGGTGTTTCTCAAACATTTAACCTAACTGTGTCCACCTGTGACAGCTGTTTGCAGCACTTTAATTAAACTTATTGAAAAACTACAGAAAGTGCCTGAGGAAGGAGGCCGGTTCGTAAAGCAGCATGTTTTCAGCTTCTGCTGCTGTTTTGTCATCCCCATCAGACAGCTCTCACTGCTTTCTAGGAAACTTTAATGGCAATCTCTGACAATTAATTCACATTTATAAAATGGATGAGAGAGATGATATCTCTATACTGTTGGCTCTAAATTAAAAAAAAAAAAACCCAAACCCAAAACGTACCAGTTTCCCTACATCGAGTCCTGATGTCTCTCGGTCCACATCCAGGTACGTTGCAATGATCTAGCAATGCCAGTAGCCTATATATTGCATTGACTCATGCTCTTTTTAAGTTTCCAGTGTCAACTAAATACTGATTTGTCCGATATTGAGTTTATCTTTCTTTTTTTGCTGCATCTATGGGACCTAAAGCCTTTGTAATCCCAGAATTTGACTTCTTTGAATATGTTAGATAACACATGCAATTTGATTTATCTTGCAACTTTAGATGGATTTTGCTGGGCAGACATTTTTTTTTATGTATCCTCTTATAGATGTGAAGCATTAGAATGGAGGAAAACTGTTGCTCGTTCCCTCATAAACAGAATTCATGATGAATCAGAAAAAAATAGCTACACCTTCTTCTGTGGGCGATATTGTCACTGCAACTGTAGGTGTGGACAGTGAACTTCTGCAGTACTAGCCAACGCCGTAGCACCCCGAAGCGCGGCTCCTCGGTTAGGTCTGTAGCGAGGCTGTTTCAAGCCCCGTGGCAACGCTCTGAGCAGCACACCCTGCTCGGTTCCCCCTGAGGGCTCCCAGCCGGGCCTGGCTGCAGTGCGAGAAGTCGGGGGCAGCTCTGCTCCCGAACACGGCACAGCCGCCCCCCGAGTCTGGGGGTGCCCGCCACCTACCCTGTGTTAATTGCTGGGAGTTATAGGTGAGCGGTGAGCAACAACAGTTACTTTGTACCCCCAGGTGCTTTGCTTTATAGCTAAATTTGAGCTTAAACGTTTCACCTTTGATTTATGAGTTTATTTCAGACTGTGTTTTTAAGGAGGTTTGTGTAGCTGGAAAAGAAAAATATATACACCGTGCAATACAAGCTGATTTTAGCAAACATAAAAGATGGAAGCGTTTGTGCTTTCCGAGGCATATTTAAGGAGCGGCTCTTTCCTTTCTCACGCACGTAACGCAACTGCTAGAGCCTCCCTTCGCAGCCTGCGAGCCATGCAACACCCAGGCCCTTCAGCACAGCCTCACCACCCAGAAACCACACGAAAACGAGCCCGCTGGGCCTCCGCGCAGGGCTGGGGGTCCCGCCCTCGCTGCCGCCCCGCCGGCTGCGCCTCCCCTTCCCTCCGGGGGGAAAGCAGAGCGCGGG